>WAAE01017522.1:0-49967 GCA_013400495.1 Nicator chloris | reverse complement strand
CACGCCGGTGTCGCCGCCGCTGCCGCCGCCACCGCCGGGCGGATCCCGCGCTTCTGCCGGAGCTTCTTTCGGTCGCTTTACTTTGGCGGCCCACAGCAGGGACATTATGCCGAAAAGAAAGGTGAGGCGCCCCGGGTGTGCGGCGGGTCCTGCCTCCCCGGGTGGGGTCGGGGGGGCCGAGCGGCGGCCGGCGGATGAAACGCGCATCAGGGGCTGGAGGCGTCCGCTGCTCTCCTGCCGCTCTCCCTGCGCCGCTCCGTGCTGGGGTTCGCGGATGGCTCCCGAGCCCGGGCATTTTGCTGCCTGTTGCAAGCCCCCTCCACCCCGCCCCGCCGCTCCCCGCCGCCTGTTTACTTTCCCGGTGCCGCGCGGGGCGGTGTCGCCCCCCTCCCCGGGGGGTGAAGTCGCTGTCACAACTCCAGCCCCCACCTTCCTCCTCCTCCTCCCCCTCCGCCGCCGGGGAGAAGCGCTGCAGCAGCTGCGGCTTCGCCCCTGGCCCCCGCGGGAGGAGTTTCCTGCTCGCAAACTCCGGCGCCGCGGCGGGGAGGAGGCAGCCCCCGCCCGGGGCGGCCGGATCCCGCCGCTTCCCGCCGCGCCGGAGCGATGGCTCCGAGGTAAAAGGGAGGAGGGGAGAGGCAAGCCATGTTTAAAACAAACTACACCCTTCTTCTCGCCTCCCGCGGCAGACCCGTATGTACCAACTCCGGTGCCCATCCGGGCAGGGCCCCGGGGGCGGGGGGCGGCGCCTCCCGAGGGAGCGCCCGCCGCGCCAGGGGAGCCGTGCGGGGCTGAGGGGCCCCTGCCGCCGTCCGATTCCTGCTCTCCGGCCACCTCGGGGCGGGCAGCCTCCTCCTCGGGAGGGAGCCGGCGATGAGACCGCCTTTCCCCAGAGAGGGAAACTTGGGCGGCCGGGCTCGGTGGTGTGGGGGTTTCTCTATGCCTCCCGTGCCCGCTGGAAGCGGAGCCGTGGCTGCGCGGCCGCCGGGAGCGCTCCGGCGCTGGCAGAAGGCGGGCTGAGCCTGGAGGGTGGCAGCCGGCCCCCTCCCGCCCCTGCAGGGCCCCGGGGGTGGGCGGCCGAGGGAGGCCCTGCTGCCGGAGATCCTCGTCGAGAACTTGCTGCCTGCCTTCCTAGGCGCTCACAGAGTGTAGCCAGAGACTTGACACTAATACATGCAATGACAAAAAAATGATAGCTGCAGTCCTTTAATTTTAACTAGGTCAACCAAGGCAAGGCAATTTGTGTTTTTCCCAAATGTCACCTGTGACCTCCTAATACACCATTTCTAGGCTGAGGCTGAAATCTGCTTTAATAAAGTTACAGGTAGATGATGCCTTCCAGGTAACTTGGTGTTTACTTGTCCTTTGCTTATTCCTTATGGAAGGTATCAAAATGTCAAATTGTCATGTTATGGGATTATTAATTCGTAGTTGAGGACCTGATTCCGGTTCTGAAAGTGGATACAACTGTGGGTTTGATTGGAATAACTGGTCTTGAAGTCAGTGAATGATGGGCCTTTCTTCTTCTTGGTCTTCTGTCATTGCACCCTCACGTGCTTCTGTGCTTTTAGTGCTCTTGCTTGTCGCCAGGAGAAACTTGAAAATTATCTTGTGTCCATAGGATGCTGCAACTTTTGAAACCTTGTGAACTTCCTACCCTGTTTACTTAGCTCTTCTGCATTCTTACACTACAGATGTTTCAGGCTGTCCTTCCTAAGTGGGGGTAGAGTTAAAGATCCTAAAGATCCTAAAAACCTAATCCTGTAGGTTTTTGTGGACGGTTGTGAAATGATTATTAAGGCAAACTACCTTTGAGTAGTAAGTCCATAAGAACGTGTCTCATTTCTAGAAGATTATTTTTAAAAAGTAATAAAAACATTGCATATGAGATGAGAGCAATGGAGATGAATTTTAGCAGCATAGTGAATTTTATTTTGGTTAGCATTGTATGGGTAAAGGTTTATATTTAAAGATTGTATACAAAGTGTGGGTTTTGGGAAGCACTGGTTCCAGGAAAAGTGTATGGTTAATGGCTTTGCTTTTTAAGAAAAGTGTACTCGTGGTATTTTACAGTAGTCAGTTTTATTCCAGGATAACATCTGCAGAGCGATTGGCGATGCAGCAGTAACTGAATAATTACACCAGCCAGTTTCGACATGGAGACAAAACCGTCACATGCAACTTTGGTCAATTCTTCTCTTAAAATTTCTACCTTGTAAAAAGACTTCTAACAGGGAAAATTTTGTAAGGAAATAAGCGTCAAAAGCCAAAATGAGAAATTTTCACTGTTAAAAGGGTAGGTAAATAAATAATATTGCAGAAAGGGCTTAAATCCACCTGTATCTATTTTTGTGTATCTGTAGTTATCTAAGCCAGCTGGTTCTTTTTTGTTTGCTTTTCTTTTCATCTCTGATGTTTCTCATCTCTGTGTAAACTCAAGTCACTTGCTAAGTCCCTGGCCCTATGTTAATTATGAATATTATGAACAAAAAAGTATAAGCTGCCTCCCCTTCTCTAAGGGACTGTGGCATAGGATATTGGGATATCATTGCTCATTGCTTGAGGGTCACAGAGAAAAGGAAGAACTTACTCTGTGATGAGATGATGTTAAATACTGTACTAAAGCAAAAAGGGGTTGAACTCAGGACTGCTCATGTCAGATTTCTGTGCCCTTTCATCTGTTGTAATAACATGTTGTGGTGTGAACATGGCCTTCCTCAAGAAGAATGGCATGCCAGCGTGGGATAAACCAGAATGCTCGTTGTGGGATTGATAGAAAGAACACCTTGAAATGGGTTGGGGTGTTTTGCTTTTCACTTGTCTTTGTGGAATTAGCTCTTGGGTCGTTGACCTTCAAACAGCCACAGTAAAAATATCTCAGTGTTATCCATGAAAGGATGAAGAACCATTCTGTACCTGATGACCAGGAGAATTGCATATGGTCACATACAAGTGCATAAGTGTACATCAAGATGAATGACACTTGCATCATGAATGTGCATCATGTCTGAGGGACATTGATAGGTCCAGTGGTGACTTGTCCAGTATTGGATGGGGAGCCTGTCATTTAGCTGGGGTTGCACTCTAGAATGACCCAACTTGTCTTTAATCTGAATATCTGAATCTATGCAATACCACCTGCATCTCACTTGTTGTTTTGAAAACACTTGGAGTTGAATCAGATGTGAGGACTAAGTGCAACTTAAGTCATCTCTTTTTTTATTATCGTTTATATACATTGCCATCTTTGAATATTGTTATTGTTTCAGAGCAAATAAAAAATATTGTGGTCTAGTTAGCTATTTCAGTTGGTTATTTGCTGGCTCCTTATAGTCAGGAATGTAGTTTCTGCAGTACAGTTGATGCTGTGAAGATACACTAGAGACCATCTGGGACAGGTTCCTGTTCTGCTATGCATATTCACTTTCTTTAAAGTCAAAGGTACTTGGTAGTATTTACTGCTGAAAAACAAACCCGCTGAGTGTTTTGCTTCTAATGCTGCTTCTTTAGCAGAAGTCAGAAGGGACCACACTGCTGTCCTATCATAGTGCATTTAGACATGATTTTTTTGTGAGACCCTTACTGATTGTTTTGCCAGCCAGGTATCTAATCAATGTATTTGCTAACCTTTGGGGTTAAATGCATGTTCCTGCAGGTACTAACCTAGAGCTGCTAAATTCTCCTTGTGCTTTTTTCTCTGGACCTAAACAGAGTTTTCTTTGTGAAATTCTTCCGTGCGTTTAAGTTTTTATTTCTGAAGTGTCATGAATATTCAAAGAGAATATCCACCATATTCATCCACCAATAGGGGAAATGAGGCACAGAAGTAAATTACTTAGTTGTTGGAATGGTCCCTTTATCTTCAATTCTCAGATATTAAGAATTAAGATGTCTGTCCTTATGATTTATTCCCACTAATAAACACGTCCTACACTTTTGAGCCATGCTTTTGTTGTTACTTTGTCAAATTTGTCTTCTTGCTTTGTGCTGTGTACATAGAAACTGAGGAACTTGCAATAGTAACCAGTCCTCTAAAATTCTGCTGCAGTAACTTGTATGTGGTCAGACAATTAACTACTGAAGCTGAGGTCCTGCAGGGGACAGCTCTTTTTTGCTGTATCTCTGAATGGTCTTGCTGTTGCTCTTTGGTCTGTGGAATGAAATCTAGGGTTGTGCAAAGAGTAGTAGCAGGTGAGTTTGTGTTCATGGTGCAGCATTAGGAAGTATACTCAAGTTCTGTTCAGCTCCATTTCACATCCCTTTCCATGTCTTGATACTTCAGCTGTGATTCAGTCTGAGTCAATGTGATATACTATATGTAACATTGTGGGTTTTTTCAAAGGTTCTCTTCGTTTTGAAGCTGTTTGGCAGGAAAGAAGCTCCAGTGATGTTGTGGGGACCTGCATCTTCCCAATAAATTGTTTCAACACTGGGGTTGGAAGCTTTTTCTCTGTAGCAAACCCACTCTTTAGTTTATCCTAGAGCAGAAGGGACCCTGTTAGCAGTAAGACATAGAAATGGGGGAGGTTTTTTTTTCATTGTATCTGTATTTCATTTCTGTTGTTTGTAGGTGATTATAGACTAGAAAGGAAGAGGGCCTCAGCACTAGATCCAGATGTCTTGGCTGTTGCCCTCTCCCCACTCCTATTCTGTCCACTTCTTTCTCCAGATTTTTACTTGGATTCACTCTGCCTTCATGCTGACTGCTTTATTCTTTCTCCTGGTCCATGAGAATTAAAAGCAAAAGTCAGAGCTCTGAAAAAGGTAGTTTCTCTTTCCACGTTTTCTGGTAGGTCACTCCTAGACCATTCAGTAACTACTGGAAAACAGGCTAAGCAGCAGCAGCAGATGCCCTTCTTTGAATCTGTCACTGGCATACCCCTGACTTTGACAAATTTCTGTCTAATATCTTAGCAGAGTCCTCAGGTAGACTTCCACCTTCAGCATGCCTTGCAGGGACAGGTAAAATGATTATTATGCAGGGATGCACTTTAAATTCAAGCAAGGCAAACAGAACAGATGTGCCAGAGCATCTTAAAAGATTTCAGGAGCCTTCTAGTAGCAGGGAGAAGGATGTTTTACCACTAACTATTTTAGAAATTTTACTGGATTTGTAACTGTTGCAGAATTTTAAACCTTGAGGTGTTTAAAAGCAATTGAAAACTGCCTAGTTGGCCGACTTCAAGAAGACCAACAAAATCAGTTGACCAGACTGACTCAAAGGATCTACATCTTTTGTAGAAAAATTAAGCGGAGAAGATCAAAAACTTTTATCTGCACACAAAATGCTTGGATATAGAGCAATGTAGCAGTGTTCAGTGGCACTGAAGAAAAAACATGCTTGAGCAACGCTGCTCTGCCACATTGCAGTAAATGAAGTTTACATGGCTATTAAACATGCAGCAAATATTTGTTCATGTTTTATATTAGAGACTCTTTAACTTAGAGCTAATTATGTCATTTTAGCTATTATTGTTATTGTTGTTGTTGAGTTATGGAGGCTAAAAGGTCGTTGACCAAGGATTTAATGATCTAAAACATTTCTGATACTTTTATACCAGTCTGTAAAATCTGACTTGTTTACTAGCAATTGATGGCAATGTATATAAATTTTCTTCTTAGACTACACTAAGATACAGTTGGACTTAATGAATGGGCAACCTAAAAATTCCAAGGTTTTCACTGAATTGTCAATTAAAAATTATTCTCCATGCTTCTTGGGCACATTAAAGCATAGTTGTACAATCTTTGTAAGTCATCAACTCTGACTTCAAAATTGATTAGGTGCATGTGATCTTTCTATATATGGTAATTCAACACTCAAATATGGGCAATTTGTGTGCTGGAGTATCAGTATTGTTAAGTTTAAAAAATAAAAAAGCCCTGTGTGTAAATGGAATGTAGTTATATATGTAAGTAGAGCATACCTATATGTTATTTAGTTTAAGGTTGCTTTCCTTCTGTGCTACTTGGAAAACTTCACTTTCTCTGCTGTTTTATATCCAAACAGTAGCTGGGTATAGGAATGATGTGTTCCAAGGTGTATCATTCCTTTAGAGAAGTTGTATGAAGTTGAATTTTGCTTGACAGGATTGTAACATTGTCTTTTGCCTAGAGTGTAAATAAACCAGATCCAGAGATTTTCCTTGGAAGTTAGTGCTTGGTATGATCATCATGGCCACCATCTACTTCCTATTCTTTACCTGCACTAAGCTAGCACTGTGATTTATCCCATGGTCCAGTAGCCAAAAAGGTGGTTCAGTATGCTGGAATTACCTTTCAGGCCATGATTCTTAGAACTTGTCTGTTGAACAGGTTTGAACATGATATGGAGATTTTTTTAAATTCTGGATCATTTTACTGATCCAAGCTAGAGATGCTGCACAGTGGCACAATGAATACACATCTTCCTATCAGAATAACAGGTTACCTATTAGAAAGGAGTGGGCTAGGAATGAGCAGCTGGCTGCACACAAGAGAGAAGTAAGGTGCTCTTATACCAATTTTATTGTCAGCAAAATTGGCAGTGTGGCCATTCCTGTCCTTATTCTGATTTAACCTGTGGGATCTCATATTTGTTTAAGGTAGTTTTTGGGCAGACCTGGCTGCTGATCTAGTTTCCCATACCTTGACACAAAGAGTTAAGCTGGAATTGGAGGAATGATTAGGTGGGGAAGGGCAGAATGCTTCTTAGCAGCAGCCAGGCATTCATCTTTGATTTGATTGTCCCTAACTCAGAGTTTCTAGAGGAATATTCTTTAATTCATTAGAATAATCAGAAGAACTCAGTGCTCAAATTGTATCCTTGCAGCACTGGAGGGAGGAGGTATCAGGCTTGGTTTTTATTTTGTGGGTTTTTACCCCCTTGGTGTCTTTGGAAGTTTTCGGGTTTTGGAGATACAGCTCCTGTCTTCCCATAGTAAAGAGTGGGTGTTCTTGGTAACGGTGAAGGCTACAAATAAAAAATGCTGTGTTCCCTAGGAATGTTGGAATCTGTCTGCAGAAAAGAATTGTGTATGTTCCCATCACTGCCAGCTTTGTTGGGACTGTTGGTATGTTGGCTCATCCCACATGGCTTTCTCCAATGACCTAATGCTACCTGAGTTAGTAGTAGCTTCCATTATTGAAAATGAAGATCTGAGGACATTTTTACCTCTGCAGTGTTTTGCTTCTCTCAAGCAGAGTTGAGATGTGTCAGTGGTCTCTTTGTAGAAGGAAATCATCCTTTACCTATGCTGCATCATTTCTTCCTTATCCCACCTGTGCCCTCTTGGAGACATTTTAATTTATTCTTCTCTTGAAGCTGCATTTTGGTTGCCCGTGAAACTCTTCATTCTGGCTGTTGTAGTAGAGCAATACTGCTTTTACCCACAGCTGTAATTGTTACTGGGATGTGGGAGATGGGTGTATCTAAGGCTTTGTACCAGTTGTGGTTTTGGTACCTGCTATCATCACCTCAGAGGTTTGATGTTCTGTAGTACCAGTTAGTTGAAACAACATCAAAACAGGTCCTTTTTCTAGATCATTGTGGTTTTTGTTTCTGTAATGTCCTCTGGCAGAAGAGGAATTAAACACCTCTTTTCAGTCCTTCACAGTATTTTTGTTTGTCAGTGGTGGCTATTTTAGGGAATCGGTTGGTTTTGAAAGTAGTTATCCAAATGTAATTTCTATTTTTAGATTTTATTTTTTTTTCAGAAGTACTGTGTGCTAGTTTTACTTTGCAAATCTGATCAGTTCTATTTAAATACAGATTTTGGAACATAATCTTGAAGGTTTTAAAAACTGCCTCTATATGTAGACTTGGATGAGTTCAGCAGCTTCATCTCACTTGCAGAACTGTCATCAGCTTTGAAAGTTAGAGAAGTAATATTAGGGACTGGATTTCATCCATTATATTTTTTTTAATCTGCCTTTTTATTTTATGGTGGCAGTAAAACGGTTAAGCAAATATAGAGACAAGAATTTACTCACTACCTAGTTGAATTTTCACATCTGGTGTTCAGGGGAAACTGAACAATTTCAAATGCTCTGTGCTCTCTGCTGCCATGGCTGATCTGTATTTTTCAAAATGCAGCTGATTACTGTCTGAAAAGAGACCTGTCTGTCTAATTTTAAATGACAATGCTATATGTTTTTCAAGTCTGAGCCTCTACAAACTGCTCTTACTTTTTCCCTTTGCCATAGGTAGATGTCGTGTTCAAAAACTGACTACAGGGAAGAGAATCTTGGAAGGAAAAATAAAAACCAAACCAGTTGTGAGATTTTTTTTAAATGTCCTATCAAATATAAATGCATTTTCAATTATATTTGTCAATCTTTGACCCTATTTTCAGTGGGAATAGCAAAACCTCAACCTACAATGAAGGAATTTCCTCTTCTGGAAAAGCACTTATTCTGTCTGGTTTTGGTTATCTGGAAATACCCCAGTTCTAACTTGATTTGCTGTCTTGTCTGGAAGAGCATGAAGCTCACAGAAGTCACCTGTCTTAAGAATTAAGGAATTTAATAAAATGCATTTTCTGCACCTACTGATTTTACTTATGGCTGGGCTTTTAGTATTCTTATTTTCTTGTATATTCTTTGAAAATGCATCACATGTCAACAAGTCACTCTGCTTGGCTTGAATCATTAAACAAGAGTGGAAACCTTAATCAGGAAGTGTTTTCCCTGATTTTTCCCAATTAATATGTAATTAGCATATTAATACAGGGGCTATTAATGTTTGTCTGTAAATTTAAACCTTTAACTACCATTCATCTTTTCAGAGCTTTATGATCTTGACATTCTCCTCCCAAAAATTAGAAAAGTAGGTATTCTGCTCTTAATAGATGTAAGATGGAGGGATTCAAATTCTAAAAATATTTTATAGTATTGTAATAATTACTAACAAAAATATTGAAATATTATGTACTTAAGGTATGAGTACTTAAGCAGCATGGGGTTTCATGTAATTGGTTTTGTTTGTTTGGGGAATTTTTTTGTGAAGGATTTATTTACATTTATATACAAGAAAACCCGACCTCATTTCTTGGAAGAAAGCAAGACAGATATAATTTTGGATAAGTATTTAAAAAATCCAGCCTGCCACTAAACAGTTTTATGCTGTACTTCCCTTGTGGTTCTGGCAGAATATTTTTTTGTTTTTTTGAATAGCAGCATGCATAGTTTTTTTCCTCATCCAGGATTAGACTCTTGGTAGAAAAAAGAAATGAAGCTGTGTAGTAGGAAGAATACCTGATTTTTTAAGGCATTTATTAGGGGAAATTATTTTTACTTGCAAAGCTAATTCACATTGGCTTGGCAGTGAGCACTATTCTATCCACTGAAAACAGATCAAAGAACTAGTTGTAAATAAAGGTTAATGATAAGATGCTCGAGGAGCTAAATGAGGAAACAATAGTTAGAAGGGTATTGCAGGAGTTGGTGTTAAATTAGTCAACATGTAGTTTTCATTATTCTAAACCAAGAAATAAATAGCATTTTAATTACATTTATGAACTAGCTCAAAATTCAGAGCTGCTTTGAGGATAAATAATTAGAAGATATAGCATGTATGGGGAAACCATTCATGGCATTAAATTTAGTCTAATGCGTTGTTCTACTCGAAAGGAAATGAGGGGTAGAAAAATTTTAGGGAAAGAATGCAATAAACCCTGAGAAAGACTTTGGACTTGATACATCTGCTCCTCTTGCAGTGTGCTTTTTTTTTTTTTTGCAGGCTTTTACATTATTTTGGTTGGTGAAAAAAATTATAGGAGGAATGACCAAAAGCATTACATCATGGAAATTGCAGCTGCAAGAGTGAGCCAGGAAATCTATGGGCAAATCCCCTTGCAGGCAGTGTATCAAGATGTGGCTGAACCAAACAGCTTGCAAAGAAGGGAAGAAATGCTATTCAGAATGCTCATGTCCTAGGACAGTTAAGGCTTTCTGCCTTTCTAATTTCTAACTTCTCAATAATTAGCACTTAATGTGGTAGTTAGAATGAAATTTGCATCTGCTTTTTTTGTTTGTTTTGTTTCATGTGAAAGGACTAATTTCTCTCCCATCAGAGCCAAGGTGTTGAGTTTCAGCTTGTAATAAAATCCTTCAGAGAATGAACCATCTATTTAATTTTATACTGACCTTCTACTCATAGTTACTTCTCACATAGTTGTATTGTCATTTTTCAGGCTTTTTAGTGTACTTCTTTATAATAAATCCATTCATAATAGTGCAAACAAAATATTTATCCAGGAGATGGACGTCGCAAGTTCAAATGTGTATCTTTCGATCTCTCGAAAGGCATCAGTGACTTCACTGCTTTGGGTTACTGTGCTCTCATTATATACTGCTTACATTTCAGGATTTTGGTTTAAAAAATGAAGCTTTATGTTTCTTTTGTTGTGCATCTCTACCAAGTAGCCTTGCCTTAAGAACAGTAAAAACAGGGAAATGAACTGTACTTTCTATTAAATGCTTACTTAAAACAGTTGTCTAGTTTTCTGTTTTCAACCTAGCAGATCTGTAATGACGTTGGCGTTGCAGATACTGCAGTATTGCTTTGGTGTGTGGAAACACTGGTTCTTATGTATCCTTCACAGCTGGTGAAAGAGCTGTGTGTACAAATAAGCTCAATGTTAAAATTCCTTCAGGGGTTTTTTAACATTCTCTACCATCTATTAATATTCCTTTGTTTTTTCCAATCCACTCAAAGTAATTTTCTAGGTTGCTCTTAAAAATAGCTGGAGTAAAAGCAAGTGGGGAAAAAACAAAAGTGCTGATAGACAATCTTATGGTTTGAAAGTTATGCAGCTGTGACAGATCTTGCAAAGCGTAGCTACAGCTTAAGTTGCAATCTTATTGCCAGTATTTAGTGCTAATTGAGATGTGGCACAATGTATGGTCATCTCAACCTAAAACTTGCTAGTAGTTCAAATGTCAAAGGCATATTTAGAGATAGCCAGTCGTCTTCTTTCCTTGTGTGTAATTCTGTGAGGGGAAAAAAAAATCACTGTTGTCTATGTCCTTATTTGCTTCTTTTTTTATGTTTTGTCTCTTGTGGGCATCCATACAGTATCACACACAGCAGGCCTATAGGGACTACTTTATAAATATAATACAGGCGTATGATGGAGTACAGCTGAAGAATTACTGGGGTTGGAGTGCTGCCCTTGTCAAGTGATTCAGTGCTTGTATTGGTCCCTGGTTTTGCAGCACAGCACTTGCAGTGTGGGTATCCCTGCTCCTGACTGGTTTAGGATGTACGGCACAGTATCCAGGGTACATTTTAATGTGGCTGGGGTGTCATGTGAGATATGGTGAGCCATCGCATTACATCATGGGGAAAAATGTGCCAAGGGGAGGGGTTGCTTAGTGCATTTTGTTGCTTCGAAACCAGAGGTTCTTCAGTAGTTTGTCACTAGGACAAAACATGGGGGAAGGGTTCCTGTGGAAGAGTTGAGAGCAAAGGCTTTAGGGTTTTTGTGGTATCTACATAAAAGTCCTGTGACTCCAGATAGTGGTGCCGACAGTCTCTGCTTGTGGCATGCCAAGTTCTTTGGGAACTATGCTTGGCGCAAATCCAGTTGTGTATAAATCTCTCCTTTCCCCAGGGAGAGGAGAAAGTATTGCAAAAGCTAGTATGAAGAACCACATCAGCTGGGACCCATCAGAACTCATAGAGGGGAAAACAAGTTTCTTTTTCTCTTTTAACAAATACTTTGTAGCCATATCTGACATCTATGTTTTTTTGGCGTGTCTATCAGCTGCAATAGATAGAGTAGATGGAGTCCCAGGCTGCCTGCAGCTGCCCCGTGCCACTGCATTCTTGTCTGTTGCACTGACTCAACTGTTTGTGCAGCTGTGCAGTAAAATGATTCTGCTGGAGCAGGGAAGACTGTATATCTGTAATTTGTCTATATATTATAATATCTATGCATTTGTTTAAGCAGGAGGCTATTTTTCAGGTGGATCAATTACCTTACTCATGACATGGCCTCCCACACAGCTCTGCCAGCCTGCTGGGGAGCCAAGGCTGGGAGGAGGAGCCCAGCTGCCAAACACCTGGACTTGCAGTGGTTGCAGAGAGGAGAGAGTGGGTCAGAAATGGAAATGAGAGCATGTCAGAACCCCTTGCTTTTTATTCACACCTCTGAAATTACTTTTGTTCTCCATGCTCCTCCATGGAGAAAAGTTACATGGCCTTCAGAATTGCTGTTGGATTTTCTAACTTGAGAGGGAATGCTGGGCTAATTAATTATCTAACTTAATTGAGGTATGTTGTGTAATATATCACAGTAGTTAGTATACAGAGGTTGTGGTTGCGTTGAGAGTATTTTAATATGATTTTTTCCCGCCTGTGGTTGGCCTCATGAGCAGTTTTTTTAATCTGTTGTCTAGCAGTAGTATTGGTATTTAAAATCAGACTGCCCTGTCTATCAGAAATGTGAGAGACTTCTCTTTCATAAGTGCTAAAGAGAATGAGGTAAATTACTGTGTGTTAGCTATGCAGTATTGCAGGTAGAGAGTTAGCTCTTGTGCAATTCCTGCAAGGCTATTGGCATGTGGCAGTGCCATTTTGGGATAATTTAGCCCTGTCTCAGAGCTCTGTGATTCCTAAAAGTGAAGCAGGGTAAAACAGCCTGATTGTGGAGTGTCAGTCAACTTTGTTTAGTTTATGATGAGGTTTTTAGCTTGGCTTCCAAAGGAAATGGATCATGCCATCTTTCCGTTGCTACCCCTGTAAATTTAAAGTCTCTTGACCACTGCGAGGAAAAATTATAAAATATCAGAGAACTTCCTTATAAATAGGTCCTGCCCAGGACAGGAAGGATGCTGTTTGAGTTCCGTCTCGGGGAAGGGGTGCAGCACAAGTTTGTTAGAATTGAGACGGTTCATATGGGAGAAACAGATCTTACGAACTCATGGACATCAGAAAAGCTATCCCCAGAGCATATCCTGTACTGTGAGTCGAAGAGCAAAGTTGTAGGACACAGGACTTTGTTACTGACAGGAATCATGGAATAGCTTGTTTTTGTTTTCTTTCTGACTTCTGACGCTCCCAGCATCACAACATCGAGCTGTAGTAACTCCTTGGTAACCAAACTGAAAGACTTTTAGAAATGCAAACCCGAAACGATCCTGCAGGTGACTGGTGAGGCTGCAGTTGCACAGGGAAGAGTCAGGCTCCATTTTGGATGCCTGCCTGTTGCTATTCTGAGTTGCTCTACGCTGTGCGATGCTGCTTAACTTCCTGCTGTTTTCAAGCTACTTACATGATCAGTCCTTGGCTTTTTTTTTTTAAAGCAGCTGCTCTTGTGGCGTGCTTCCCTTCTGTTGGGAGAATGCACAGTAACAAAGCCACGTTTTATTCCTGGTGGGGGGATGTCTTTCTGTAAGTATGTTAGAGCCCAGTGCCAGGGGAAGGCACTGATCAACTGCTGCAAACTAGCCGGCCGTTTTCTCTGCTCCAAACCATAGCCCTCTAACTCCGAGACATTTTGTGTCAAACTCTGTGAGGAAGTTTGAATTCAGATTGAAATGGAAAGGAAAGGGAAAAGAAATCCAGCCTGCTTCCTTACTGATTGTAAAACAAAACAACAACCAAATTGCCTTCTCTGCTGCCTGTAAAATGCCTTTTTGAAATATGCCATTCTGGCAGTTCTCCTCTATCTGCTGCTGCTCGCTCTTTAGCCAGGAATTGCTTGCTTCTACCTGGGAAACACAAATGTTTGCAAAATGTGAAGTAACACATCTGGAGTTGTAAACAAAAGAGAAGCTTGATTTTACCTGCCCCGCCTTCTTTGATTTAACCAACCTTTTTCTTGTCCCTGTGCAAGATAAGTTGTACGGTGTTCAAGTTGATACTTTGTTCTTCAGAAGATACATGTTTGTCCCAAGTTTCCTGTCAACGTCTCAGTGTTTCACTGATTTATGCTCTTCTGATGGAGGAGGTGAGATATGATGTAAGGATACTTTTAAAACTTCCAGCTGAGTGAGGCTGGGAGAAAAAAGGAGTAAAGGAGGTAAAGAAATCATTCATCTCAGTAATGCTGTAGTTTTTTGGTTCATCTCACTGCATCTCATAACAGTTTAAGTTCACATTTGGGAAAAAATATGTTAAGTTTCTTGGGGATTCAAAAGCCATCGTAGAGCAAACATCAGATTTCCAGTTCCTTACTGTTGTGCTACCAACAACTGATTAGATGGAGCTTCCACTGGAGCCTGTGGATGCCTTAGTTAGTTGGCTGGAGGGACTCTGAGGGGTGGTGTGTGATGTGATATGTTCATACCTGGTGCTCAGTCCTCGGCTTCCTGCTTGGTTTTGGTAAAGAGACTGGTTTGAGCACAATGCTGTTGTACATACTAATGCAGATTTGTCAGGCTGCTTTAAGTTGTTGCAAATGAAAGAGCAGTCAGTCTTCACCATAATCTTTCTTTTGCTGTTGTCTGCATGCTTTTAAGTCTGTAATAAAAACAGTGATTTAATATTTTCTTTCAGTCTCCAGAGGGTGCTGAAGGCAAGGATGCAGCAAAAGTAACTAAACAAGAGGCAAGTATATATATATATATGTATACCTATCTGTATTTAATTTGTTTTTGCATGTAATTCTTTAATTGGAGATTTGCTGTCATATATATCAGAAGATTATGCATTTCTCTGGCACTTTTGGTAAGCTGTTTTCAGCGGGAATAAAGACAGTAAACCACATTTGTACCATATCTGGCTTGATTTCATCTTGGTGTACTGAGGATTTATACAACTTATTAGTATACCAAATAAATTTGAGAAAGCTTTAGGGCTTTCATAGACGGACTCTGGTGGATCCTGTGGTAAAAGTGTAGTGTGTTACTGCCTGGAACCGTTGCTCTGTCTCTAGTGGGTTGGCAGAAGAGGGTTAATGCACACACCTCAGCCAGTCTACTTCAAAACTATTCTTAGCTTAAGTGACTGATGGGAGGGTGTCTTGAATTGAGATACCAGACTCTAAACTGGAGCAGCTGACACATTTGTGTATTTTCTTTGACTGGATTTGTTTAAAGGACGCAGTACATTCTGTCAGAGAATGCAAGAGGACAGCTGATAATATCTCGGTATCTACAATAAAGTTTGCTAGTTTGTTTTTCACAGCCCTTAATGTGTATTTAAAAAGCAGGTAGAGAATTATGAGAATTTGTTTTCTTAGGTTGCCTTCTTTTATGGCAGACACATTTAAATCAGGACCTTGAGAAGAATGGGGGAATATTTAATTGCTCTCTTTGTAAATCTTGGAGCATATTTGATCAAGAAAATAGCAAGTAAACTATTAGCATGTGCTATAGTTTACTTGCATGTAAAGAGCACTTTTTCCTAAGGTTCCCCAAGCAGGTTCTTAAAGAAACTAACTAGCATTGGAGATCTTTCTATGAATTTCTAACATATAAACTTATGAGAAGAGAATGGAAGAGTGAAAGTTAATTTTTGTAAAGGAGGAGATTATCAGTGGAGTACTGAATTTTTTTTGGCCTTTTGCTGCTGAATATATTTGTTAATGATCTCTAGGAGAAAAGGTACTAAAGAAATTACAAAGTTTGCTGAAGTTTACAAAAATTGTCAGGGTAGTCAGACATGAGAGAGGCTGAGAAGGCTGTTATGTCACTGATAAATAACTAAGTGATAAAATATCAAAAGAAATTCAATATGCAGAAATGCAAATTAATACACATGGGAAGGGGAAAACCCAGTTGTGGTCACCAAGCTGTTAATCATGGAAGAAATTGTAAAATCACAGTAAATTGTTGCTAGAAAATGTCAGTAGATCTAAACAGAAAGTAACTAGAATATAGGAAAAAATGCTAGAGGACAGAGTAAGCATTAGTGTATCACAAGATTAATTTGTTGTGCTCTCAGATGTGGGAGTACTAAATGAAGCTCTCTTGATAGAGGCCATGGTAGAATTAAAAGGATAGCAAGTACAGTGGGACAAATAGAGGATGTACAGCTGCTTTAAAAAACAGGTAAACAACCCAAACTAAAAAAAACAAACAACACAGTTTTTCTTGGATTTTTCATCATGTGTATAATGGAGTTGTGAGAAAATAATTAGTAACACAAAGAAAGGCACTTAGGGAATTGCTCTTCATGAAAGCTGTAAACAAGAGGAATCTAATGAAAGTAAGGGGCAAGAAGTTAAAAGGAGAGACAGCAGAGGGGGAAGGTTTTGCTTTTTATTTTCCACATGGTCCATAATCCCATTATGGAACTCATTGACATAGGATGTTAGGGAAACTGAAAGTGTAAATGAGTACTATGGTATTAAACAGATTTGTCTAGAAAATAACCCTTGGGGACTATTTAAACACATGATGTGTATATGATATCCAGGTTGGAAAGTTGGCAACTCCAGATTGCCAGGAGCCAGTGCAGTAGGAGAGTGCACAGAGTTGTTCTGTCTGCTCCTTTTCAGAGACTCCGTGGATGTTTGCTAGCGGGCCAGTGTCAGACAGACTCTTGGGTGAGCTGCTAATTTCTGGGTTAGTCCAGCTGTTTGGAGGGGACAGAGGTTCCCAAAGCACATGAAAATGTGATCTTTGCTGACTTGGCTCTAGTTCCCTCCAACACAAAAATACATAGAGACTCCAAATGAGAATTAAAGTTACTTAGCTGTCAAGCATTTTTGAAGAACTTACGGTTCGTGCTGACTTTCTTATGGCAAACAAGTCATGGAACAGGAGGTAGGGGAGAGAATTAGAACTTATCTAAATCAGCATATTATCCTTTAAAAAGTAGATGCTAGCAAAACATTTCAGTTCCTAAATGTTAAAGGGATAGAAATAATTGGTTAAGAAAGGAGATTTGTAAAAGGTGATACCTTGAGGTAGAGGTTCTTTGATTACCTGACCAACTGAAATGCTTTGTTCATCTTGTTGTAAAATAATGCTAGGCTGCTTCTTAAGCAGTTGATATGCTAAATTGCCAAGAAAAGAGAGGTTTACCTTTTTGCTGTTAATGATGCATAAATATTTCATAGCTGAAAATATATGTAGGGTTTTTTTTGACTTCTGTTTTCCTGGACACAGATTTGAACTATTCACTACTGCTTTCCACTAAGAATTCTCGAATGGCTCCAATGAACACAAATTACAGCATTCTTCAGATATTAACAAGAGCTTTTTCCTGTTGCAGGATGTACAGAGCCATGTTTTTTTCAGCTCAGCTCAAATGCTTAATATGTAATTAGAAGTAGTTTGGATTCTCTTTTTAAGCTGAGTTATGTTGGGTATTTGTTGCAGTTTGGTTCTCCCTTTATTTTGGCCACAGGTGTAATTCTAGTTTTTATGACATAGACCAGACTTTGCTCAGTTTATTAACCATGCTGTGTAACTGGGTGAATCTGTTTTAATTAATACAAAAAATATTGTGAACTAATTAACAAGCTAACAAGTATTTTTAAGACTTCAATAGTAAATTTATTACAAAGAGCAGGATAAAAAAAATTTAATAGGGAAAGTGTGTTGAAGTGATAAAGCAAGCTTGAGAGAAGCAGAATATCTGACTCGAGCCTTTCCTTTTGAGATTTGTGTTCAAATAGAAGAAATAATTTCTCTCTCTCATCCTGCAGCTGTCTTTGTGCACCTGGACTCTCAGAGCCAGTGTGTGGAGAACTGAGGAAATGGAAGGACTTAGTTTCATGTTTTGAAATTTTAGCGCACTGATATCCTCTGGAGAAGGATGCTAACTTTATTCAGCTGTTAATCAGATGGTATTTGTGCCCACTATTACAAGTGACATCTGCTAGATTCTAAAAATGTCATTCTAAATGTGTATGAAATAGGTTCAGTCCTTTGCACAGGTATTCAAGCTTACTGGAATTTTGAACCTTTCATAGAGCAGGAAGGGACTCAGAAGTAGTTGCAAAAAGGATGTGTGTGTGAGGTGTTTAACTGTGTGGAGATTTTGATGCCTTAGGATTTTAGCTTTTATATTTTTCATATGTTTGTAATCCTGCAATTCTTTAGCATATAACTCTAAACTCCATATAGGATCTTAGCTACTACTTTCCCATTTTGGTCAGACAAAACGTTTCCACTCTAGACCAGGAAATCAAGGACACCTTACTGTCTCAGGCCTCAAGAAATGTAAACAAAAGTGAGTTGGGAAGGAGCAAACTTGGATGAAATTACTTCATTGCCTGAAGCTGTAGGTGGAAGGTTAACCCCCAATATACAAATGGACCACACTTATAAAAGTATGAAAACCCCTGACCTGTCATCCATTTCAGGTGTAGCCCCTGGGGGGCTTTGCCTGGATGAAATGTATGTGAAGGCCTTCAATAAAGATAACTGCTTTTTATTCCCTTAATTTCGTGTGACCTCTGTTTTTAGGTAGTCCCAAGAAGGCATCAGTTTAGATGGCATAATTCCTGAACAACTTTTAGTTCTAACTTTCACATCACTCTGTCCCTTTACAATTTTGAGTGTCCGAGGTGAGAAAGATGAGACCTGTGTTTGGCAATAGACGTATTTTGGTAGATGCATATTTTATGCTGTCCTATGAAATACTATGTTGCTTTGGACTTCTTCCTGTAAGCCTATTAAAATGTTCTTTTTTTTTTTTTTTTTTTTCCCACCCTGTAGCCCACAAGAAGATCAGCAAGACTGTCAGCTGTAAGTATGTATAGTACCTCCTGCTATGTTCTTTTCTAAGCACATATGGTTTCTCAGACCAAAGAAGTTTTTTTACATTTTACTTGATTCAAGTTTTATTCTTGCCGAGGGGTATTTAAGAACTCTAGCAATGAAGTTATCTTTGTTTTCATGGTTTCAGGTTTTCAGGTTGTTCTGACAAAAGATGTATTTCCCCACTTCAGTGCAAAACTCTCTGTTAGGTGCAGTATTGGCTTTGTTTCATTTTGCAGGCTGATATTAGTTGTGGAAATGCAGCTACTTCTCTGGAAAGGAGAAGGAGTTGTGTTTCAAGGACTTCGTTTGATGCCATTGCTAGTACTTGGTTTTAGTTCCTCTTCTCTGATGGAATATAGCTGATGGGGGTTTTTTTGTTGTTTTTTTTAATAGTTGCTACTAATCTCCATGTTTTACTTGTAGAATGACCCCAAATTACTTTCACTTCTAGATGAGTGAACTAATGCAAACAGGTGTGTACAGAGATGAGGTGCATTTGTGCAGTAAGGTTTTTCTGACTTTTTCTAGGTGCATACTATTGAGCAGGAAGTAAGGGAAGGTGTGGGGTGGGGGGGGAAGCAGGGTGTGGAGGAGGCTGGCTTCTGGTGATGTGTCTAACAAGTTGTGCAACTAAAAATGTTTTATAGAAACCTGCTCCACCAAAACCTGAACCCAAACCAAGGAAAACAACAAAGGTAAATGCTCTTTCTTTTTAGTTACCATCATTTTAGCCAATAGTAAGCAAGCATACTCCTTCTTTATGTTGCAAACAGTTCAATTTACAGCTCTTTTTTTTTTTTTGAGGCATGGGCTTCCCTGCTCTCTCTACAGCTCCCTGCCCCCCGCTCCCTGGAAAAAAAAACCACAAGTTAGATCATTCTTTTCTTTCTGTTCCACCCCTTCCTGGCCTCATTACTGGCCCAAAGAAAATGTCTTGCCTGTTTGATATGCAGACCGTGTTAGTTTGTAGTGAATTGCTAGTTTAAGAAGAATTTTACCTTAACTACACCTTTCCTGGAAAGTATAGGCTTGATTGAGTAAACTCTGCCTGAGACCTAGCAATTTCTACAAAAGCATTTGAGGTTACTCTGTATCATTCTGTTTCCTTGTCTAGAGGTGCAGTACTTCATTTCGTACTGAGAAACTCTTATCTGTTCTTGAAGTCTGGCTGTTGCTGAGAATGCACAATTATAATTAAAGGTGAAATTAAATATATTTAAATTGAATGGTTTGGGTTTTCTGGCCCAGTTACAGTCAAATTAAAATCTTATTAGTGTTTGAAATACCCTTTCAGGATTTTTGCATATGAATCATGTACTTCAGAAGACGTGGATTTATTTGTGCCTAAGGGGAATGTTGAATAAGAGCAATTGCTTTATTGGGAAAAAAAGCCTCCATGCTGGACACTGAGAGTAGCACTCCTCACACTTCCATTTTTCAAGTCCTTTTATTGTCATTTCAGCTGGGCAAATGCCAGGATACAAAGTCCACATGTGAAAGTAAAACTCTGACTTTAAACACTGTATGATTTATCATAAAAAATTACCAGTAAAGTCTTGCTGAATCCATCCTGCTCCCCTCTTAAAAACAGTATTAATAAAGAAGGGAATGTGGTAGCTTCTGTAGCTTCACATACCTGTGGGATGAGCTTGGTGTCACAGACCAAAGTCACAACCAGTCTGAGTTGCGTGAGAGACATTTGAAGCTTATTTTGGCTGATTCAAATCCTTTATGATGTTACTGTAAGTAACTTTTTAATACAGTAATTTTTTTTTTCCAAACTGTAGCCAGTTCACATTTTAAGGAGTATATTAATCTTGGCCTCCTCAACAGAAAACAGCGTGTGCTCTGAACTTGCTAGTAAACAATGAAAGATGGTACAGATTTGAGATAATTTTTATTGTTAAAAGCTTGCATGTTACGAATTTACTAAGTCAACTCCTTAGTTTGTTCTTTCATGGGTGAAGAGTTATAACTATGCTCATACCACCTGTAAGCTTCCAAATTAAGCTGCTATGTAACATGGAAGCTGAGGGGTTGAAGGAGTAATTCAGGCTGCCCTGGAACTGGGATTACTGGTGCCCTCTCCTCACTGTCCCTCTCCTGTATGAGGATCAGTGGGGAAAGGTAGTAAATGAAGCAAGGCAGACCTTAATATCCCTGTTCTCAGCTGTTACTGCCATTTTGGATGGAGAATTTGGAGCAAATGCTTGCGTGAAAGATATCCAGTGTTTATCAGAACTATTTGAAATACTAATGTAAAATAGTAAATGCAATAACATTAAAATTTTTATCCCATTGCACTTTAAGTACTTAACCTATGTCTCTGCTGACCTTTAGATCACGAACATAAATAAGTACATAGGGAAGGGATTTATAAAAAATAGTAGACTTCAACATAGGAAGTAAGAGCAAATCTCAAAATGAAAGTGTGGCTGTTAGCATTTATCAGAAGGAACTATTCTCTGCTTTGTGTTGCTACAGATGGACTTTTATCAGTGTTTGCCTCCCTAGTGTGTTGGCTGGTTTTTTCATTGACATGGAATGACCATCGCAGATGTTATCAAAGTAACAAAAGGACAGCCAACAAAAAAGCTTAATTTTTAAAATCTAATTTAATATTTTATGTTAATTGAAAATGTAGTGCTGTAGTTACAGAGTGTGGTGTTTGTGGTTGGGTGGATAAGCTTTAAATATACTGTAATTGGATTTGTTCAAAGAGATATCCCGTACATACCTTATAGGACAGCTCTACCAAAGCAGTCTGATGCTGTTTTGTATCCCTGAAAAAATTAACAGAAAAACCCAAAGAGGCAGACACCACCATTTTCTAGAAATGTTGAGTCTCTTTGTAACTTATGTGGGTTTACAGTTTCCAGGTAGCCTCTAGATGGTTTTCTGTTTCAGTCCAGCACATGAAGCTTGCCAACACTTGCTGTTTAGTTCACGTGAAAGTTGTTTTGATAAAGATGCAGGGTTCTGGCTACTCATACAACGTCTATGGCCGTGTTTTTCATCTTCTGTCAGAAGGAACCTGGAACAAAGGCCAGCAAAGGTGCTAAAGGGAAGAAGGATGAAAAGCAAGAAGCTGCAAAGGAAGGTACTACACCATCTGAAAATGGTGAAAATAAAGCTGAAGAGGTACTTTCCACACATACCTCCTGCTGATTGAATCAGTGTTTTTTAATTATCCAGCCTTTCAGACATTGTTAGCATGTTCATAATGTTTCTTTTTATTGCCCATAATGTTATTGCAGATCCTCATCTCGCTCAACTGTTAGTGTTTCAACATCCAGAGGTGCCCCACCCAGCACACTGTCAGTAAAAGGGCAGATTGAAACAATGAAAGTTAAGGGTGCGGTAGAGCATTCAGCATGTGTGCAGTGAATAGAAACAGGTGGTAGTGTGGTGCTTTTCAGTGTGAACGATGGCAGCTGACAGGTAAGGCTTGTATTGCTTTTGAAAGGCTGGGACCGATGAGTTAAGTGTGTGACTGTACCTGTTCCGGTTGTGTAGGTGTCTTATGGACACAGGTTTGGAGCTGTTGCAAGTAAGAAATCAAAAGAGTAAGGATAGCTTGGGTATTTAGGTACCTAATAGCATTTCACTGTAGTAATTTAATTTCTTTCTTTCTTTCTTCTCCACAGGCTCAGAAAACTGAATCTGTAGGTGACAAGAATGAATGAAATACCATGAAAATTTTGGGTTGATTTTATGTACCTCTTGGACAACTTTTAAAAGATATTTTTATCAAGTATTTTGTAAATGCTAATTTTTTTAGGACTATGATAGTTAACATATTAAACTGTATATGAACATTTCCCTTCTCATAACAGTGCTTTTAGAAATTCCCATTGTTGCCAAGTAATATAAATATCAACTTAATATTGCAAGGTATGTGTAAAATTGGATCAGCATTCCATACACTTGCTTTCAGAAATTGTCTTGTGCATATGGTGATGTTTTTACTGTGTGTATTTGAATTTTTCATGCAGTTTTTCTAGAGCAATAATCAGTGGTGCTTTTGTACTTAGGTTTTATGTGATTTTAATGAAACATGGATAGATGTGGCCACCTGCTGACTATTTTGGGTTCTTTTAATGGATTAAAATAAAAGGTCTCCTTGCCTGCAAAACTAAAGACTCCTAATGTTTTCTCTAAATCTGAGGAATGCCTTACTCACGTCTTTGACTGTTACAAGGAAGACTAAATGATTTAGTAACAGTTGTTTTGCATGCGGTGTGTTTGCTTTTTTTTTTTGCTGATGTCTGATTGAAAACCACCCACACAGGAGCAGCAAACTGGGATTTTCAGTGGCCTACAACTTAGGGGACTTACAGATAAATTCTTCATAGATACATTCACCAGATACACTGTCACAGGGTGAGTAGAGTTGCCATACTCTGACAGGATATTGTGTCTTCGGTGAGCTATCAGCACAGAATGAATTGCTTGATTGATAGAGACGTGCAGTAATTTAAAAGTAGCTTTGTTTCTCCCCACTCTCTTTCCATTAATGTGCATTGTAGTGTATGGGAACCTTTCTTTCTATCTGTAGCCTGAAATTAAATATGAATAGTAATTACTGTTCTGCTTCAGCTGAGGACAGTTGTTAATACATTGAAATCGCTGTTAAACAGTGCTATATATTTGGTACATGGTGGAACAATGAAAGTTGGTTTTGAGGTGATGTGGTAGATTAGCTAATGATTTTTTAGTGTCCATGTTTCAACTCTGCAGCTCATTCTAAGTACCTTTTATGATTTTTCTCCTTCTCTTTTTCTCTAGGGGTCCTGGTGTTTCTATTGTTACTTCTNGGATGGGACTGGTTATTGTGGTAGCCATTATGTCTGAGGATACCTTTTGCTTGTTTAAGTCAATAAATAAATGACTGTTCCCTGACCTAGCGTTCTATTTGTTCTTTGGGAAGAAGTCTCTAGTTGCCTTTTTTAATTAAAACCAAGAAGAAACCAAGCATATCTGCACTTAAAAATTGAAGCTTGATGGCCAAAACTCTCTCTGCTAGGCAGAATAGGAGTTAAGACCTGCATTGATATAAATGTCACTTACAATTTTTTGGTAGGCTTGCTACACCCGCAGAAGAGGAGGCTGTTCTCTGCAGCATGAACTTGGTTTTGTTAGAAATTTTAAATCAATGCTCTGCTTTTGGTGATGGAAGGCAGGGGGCTATAACAGAAACCGGAGACAATGAGAAGTCCTTAGTGTTACCCAGTGGTACGTGTTTGGTAATCCTGCACACTACTTCTGATTTGCTTTCTGGTGGACCCTGTTGAAAGCCTATTAGAAACTATGGTAGTGGGGAGTTGAACCATCTGAACTCTTTCACAAAATCATCAAAGTGCTATTTGTAAGCTTGTTTTCAATTTATGAGTTTCCTGTTCCTCTGTGTGTGTGTATATATACTTGGATCATTTTGTGTGGATCACCAAGAGATTAGTTGCCTAATCCTAGCTAGACACTTGAAGCTCTTGAAATGACTCTTTAAACTCAGATTTTAACTTAGGCATGAGTATCAGAAGACACTTCTCTGGACAAGCTTATTTAAGGAGAGTTCTTTTAATAAATGGCTAAAAGGTAGGCAAAAGTTGGGTCCTAAAACTAATCGCACGATATCTTGACCTAGTAATTTTGGCACAAAATTCTTCTGTTGTCTCAACTAGATTAGGAGATTCATCTCAGTGCCAGAATTCCATTGGAAGCATTTAACAAAATATCCACTTGGCTAAAGTGCACACACGCTACCCTGCTGATTCACTTAACATTTCTGATTTTTCAGAAGTGCTGTGTAAATGTCATGCTTACCTATATTTTTTCACTATGTGTCAAATTCTCAGAGAAATCTTCAAGGCACTGTGTCAAGTTCTAGAACATGTTTTTAAAATTAGAATGGTCACATATTCAGACATATGTAGCAAGAGCCTTCGTGGGCAGGTGGTGATCTGCAGAGCACCTTCAGGAAGTATGTAAGTATTTTAGTTTTGAAGTGGCAGTTGGAAGTGCCAGGTGTCACATCTCTGCCGTAAGGATACTTGTATCATCAGTATTTAATGACTGACTGCTTCACACTTGAACACAAGGTTTGGAGGGATCCCTGAAAGCAGTGTTTGTCCTTTGTGGGATGTACGGGTAATTCAAGGTACATTTCAAAAACAAACAAACAAACAAACAAAACCAAGTGAAGGTGTCCAAGTTTCAGCCAAGGACAGGGTTACTTTTGCAGTAGCTGTGAGGGGGCAGAGCCTGGAGGTATGTGGGCATGTCCAAGCTCCAAATGTTATTCAACACCATCTTACCTCATGGCCAGAGTCCCGGGGTTGGGGAGAAGGGACTCTGTCTCCTCCAAGGAGAAGCATGTCCCATTCCAGTGGGCTTAGGGGTCATCCCTCATTGTCATTGTCTCAAAATGGCTTGGTGAGCATTTTGTGTGTAAATCACCCACTCTGGGTACACTTTTGTCATTAGTATTGTTGCTGTTATTGTTAGTTTTCTTATCTCATTGCTGTTTCCAGTAAACTGTACTTATCTCAACCTGTGATTTTCACCTTTTGTGCCTCCAGTTTTCAACTCCATCCCTGGTGTGGGAAGGAGGAGGGGAAGTGAAGAGGGTGAGCAAGTGGCATCTGACTTGGGAGAATCTCAGTGGGGGCGCTGAATTGGAGAGGACCATTCCTAAACCATGACAGAAGAATAGACAGTTTTTTAAGTTTGAAGGAGACAAATGCATCAGAAACAAGACATAATGAATGATCAAAAAAAAAAAAAGTTACTCATGAGTAGTTAAAGATTTCCCTTCCCTTAGCCTTATATAGCTCCCCTTGGTTGTCACTTTTCACTATTTCCCTGTCATTCACTGACCTTGGGCTAATTGCATGTCAGCACAAAATTATGTTTGGTATTTTGTCCGTTCCATGGCAAAGGCAGCATTTTCTGAACTGCAGATAAGATGCAACCAATTAACAACAATCCTAATGGAAAATTAACCCTTGTGCTAAACAGCAGTGAAAATTAAGTTGTTTTGGTGCATCTTGCTCAACCCTTAAAAGTTTGAGAGTTATTTGGTCTGTCCATAAGTGCAAAAAGGAAAAATAGGGAAAGAGGACTAGCAAGAAAATAAAGATCACTTATTAGAATAAATAACATTCAAGTAAAATTTCTAGTGGAATTGGAAAAAGTAGTAATTTCGCCCACAATGTCCATTTCTATTAAATAAGACAGTAAACTTCTATATGGGAATTAAAGCACTAAAAATACAGGAGACTGTCTATAAACAACTTCAGTATAGCAAGAACTCTGTCACCCTCCTGGCTCAAGGTTTGTTATCTTTTTTTGCAGTAAAATGTGAAGAATACTTTCACTGTTAAATTGCTGCATACATAATGGTCAGGAGAGGCATTAGACTGTTCAGTGCAATTATTTTTGGTAAAACAAGAATTTTCTCTTCCTGTTCTCTCTAATATACATACTTTTTGCTTTACTTTAAAATTGAACTTACCATAAAGCTGTTACTTGCCCAGCTATGGCCAAATTGTCTTGCCAAATTGCCAGCAACTGCTTTCTAGACTGTCCAGTTCTGCATTTATAATAGATCAAAATTAAATAGTTTATGGTTTTCCCACAGAAAATGGACAGTACAAGAAATAAACTGTTTTGATACATTATGCCCTTTGTCATTACAGGGACTAACAGGTGTTTGACTAATATAGCAAAATACCTTCACAAGCATCTTCAGTGTGGCTGTAAATGAGTTCTGGTGAAAACTGACTTAGCTAACATTAGATTTTAACTTTGTCTATTGATGCTAATAATAATATGAGTGAAAAAATCATATTTGCATACCTGCTAAGATAAGGATAAAGCTAGTAATTCAAATTCATGCTGAAAAAATAAACCTGATTGTGTGAGGCCATTGTGCTTTTTTAGTACTGCATTTATGTTACGGTAGTGTAACTTGTAGGAATTGTTTTATCACTGTTTCCATTCTCATTCAGAAATAAATTTCAGACTTGAAGCCTATAAAAACTGAATTTATACTGGACAATTTCAGGTACTAAGCTGTTTGATATGAATCTTCCAATAATGAAAAATTTAATGGAGAGCAATATAATTTAAGATGACAATGCAGTGACTGGAAAGAGTGATCTTGTCAAAGTCCTCACTCTATTTCTAAAATGGCTATAAAATATTACTGTAGTTCCTTGCAAAATAAAGGTTGTAGAAGAACTTTTGCCCCATTGTGAGACAAAGCTGGAAGGCCATTCTAAGCTTTCTTTAGAATAGTAATAATAATAATAATAAATCTAATTTCTAGAAATCAAACCAATATCCTCCTAGTTTCCTATGTCATATATATATGTATATGTCAGGCATGTTCTGTAAGAAGTTGGAAGATGTGAACTCTTAACACAAAGGGGTTCATAACTATTGGAGACAAAACGTGATCTATGTCAGGTGCATCTAGAATAACTGAGTAAGAGGGAGTAGCAGTAGTGGAGAATTTTTGTGATTCTGTTCATGATCATAGATGGCTGCACATTATTCGCAAGAGGGAGGAGTGCTGCTACTGCAGCAGCTGGGGGTCATCCCCGAATGAGGTTGGAAGGAAGTTCCCTGGTGGCTGAGTGCAGGAGCAGTGTGTGAATACTCTGCAGTGACTGCACCGCAGCGATGCTTTGTGGAAAACAGTCGGGATGGGTGGGGGGCAGGGGGCAGAGCTGGGAATGGCAGGAGGGGGGAAAGTAGTCTGATCTTGTAATCTGGGTGGGTGGGTGGGTGTGGAGGAAGATATCTTGCACAACATAGGAGAAACATTTTTCTAGGAATAGGAGCAAGAGAGAAACAGCAAATTTTTTTGCATGTGCAAGCAAGCCTTGAATGTCACTAGATTTATTTTTTCCCCTCGGGTTCTTTATCAGCAATCCAGTTACGGAGGGCACAGTGGTTTTGTTTTGTTCCCTCTGGGGTACATTCCTGGTAAAGCTTTTAATTGTAGGGAGGTTTTTTTCCTACTTCCTTGAAGGCATTTTTGCACTTAAGTATCATTTGGGTATCGGTGCCAAATCTCCACCTGCAGGATAACTACTGGTTGTGTTGATGAACTTCTGGAGTCTTTCAGGAAGCTTTGCCTTCTTTACCCCCAAGGGAACTAGGTAAGTAAAGGTTTAAATATATGGTAAATCTGAGCATCAAGAGGCTGCTGGGGAGTCTGCTATCTACGTCAGTGACAATAGATACCAGCCTTTCAGGTGAGATGGAAGAGAGAACCAGAGGAAGGCCAGGTGAGCATACCACCTCTACTACTCTTTTGAGACTTCTTTATAGTGGCCATACACAAGATGAGGGTTGCTTGGCCTGAGCAGCCAGAGGGGAGGTGGGGACCTTGGATTCACAAGGTGTGTGCAGTGGTAGTTCATCAAAGGGAACAATGTGACTGGTGTAGGTTATTCTGATGTGGAGTGGCACAGAAAAGGCACACTTCCAAATAGTTGCGTAAGGATAGATTTGGTCATGACATTTTTGGCAGCTGGTTATCTTCTATGACTATGATGAATCAGAAAGTTGACAATGGTTATTCAAAAATAGTGAATGTGGATAGTGTTAACAGGAATTAATGACAAGAGATGGCTAGTGCTCTGTTAGTACACATGCTGTTAGGTCTATGGGAAGTGTATGAAATTGGTTTTAAATGTTGAATTTCAAGTGCCAATTACAGTAGCAGTTGAATATAATTGTCAAGACATCCAAAAAAACCAGAAAAAAAATCCAAATAGATGTCACCTTCAGTGATGAAACTGCAAGGTGGATCACTGCCACACAGGTTGTAAGCAGCTGATGTTAGAGTACNGGCAGGAGGGGGGAAAGTAGTCTGATCTTGTAATCTGGGTGGGTGGGTGGGTGTGGAGGAAGATATCTTGCACAACATAGGAGAAACATTTTTCTAGGAATAGGAGCAAGAGAGAAACAGCAAATTTTTTTGCATGTGCAAGCAAGCCTTGAATGTCACTAGATTTATTTTTTCCCCTCGGGTTCTTTATCAGCAATCCAGTTACGGAGGGCACAGTGGTTTTGTTTTGTTCCCTCTGGGGTACATTCCTGGTAAAGCTTTTAATTGTAGGGAGGTTTTTTTCCTACTTCCTTGAAGGCATTTTTGCACTTAAGTATCATTTGGGTATCGGTGCCAAATCTCCACCTGCAGGATAACTACTGGTTGTGTTGATGAACTTCTGGAGTCTTTCAGGAAGCTTTGCCTTCTTTACCCCCAAGGGAACTAGGTAAGTAAAGGTTTAAATATATGGTAAATCTGAGCATCAAGAGGCTGCTGGGGAGTCTGCTATCTACGTCAGTGACAATAGATACCAGCCTTTCAGGTGAGATGGAAGAGAGAACCAGAGGAAGGCCAGGTGAGCATACCACCTCTACTACTCTTTTGAGACTTCTTTATAGTGGCCATACACAAGATGAGGGTTGCTTGGCCTGAGCAGCCAGAGGGGAGGTGGGGACCTTGGATTCACAAGGTGTGTGCAGTGGTAGTTCATCAAAGGGAACAATGTGACTGGTGTAGGTTATTCTGATGTGGAGTGGCACAGAAAAGGCACACTTCCAAATAGTTGCGTAAAGATAGATTTGGTCATGACATTTTTGGCAGCTGGTTATCTTCTATGACTATGATGAATCAGAAAGTTGACAATGGTTATTCAAAAATAGTGAATGTGGATAGTGTTAACAGGAATTAATGACAAGAGATGGCTAGTGCTCTGTTAGTACACATGCTGTTAGGTCTATGGGAAGTGTATGAAATTGGTTTTAAATGTTGAATTTCAAGTGCCAATTACAGTAGCAGTTGAATATAATTGTCAAGACATCCAAAAAAAACAGAAAAAAAATCCAAATAGATGTCACCTTCAGTGATGAAACTGCAAGGTGGATCACTGCCACACAGGTTGTAAGCAGCTGATGTTAGAGTACTTGTCTTTGGCTCTGTTGAGCCACTGTCCCATTCACACTTGAATGATCACAGGGGTCTCCTAACTTATTTTTTAAATGATGTCTCCTTTTAAGTGAAAACAATAATAATGTTCCTCATCTGATAAATGGTTCAGCATTAGTATTGGATTCATCCTTTCTTGGTGGGGTGATATTTTAGGTTTACAGATCCTACAACACATTAGGTAATATACAGAAAGAAACCAGCAGCACAAATACAGCATTCTTACAAAATTCAGTGAACAATTCAGGTCATCACTTTTAACAATAGACTTGTTTTATACCAAGCATGGAAAATACTGGCTGTCCCTTTATTCATGAAGCAATCAGACAAAGCATTTGGTATCATATTTCTCTTAACAACAGCGTCTCTGGCATGTTTAGCAGATTATATTATTGTTGGACCATGAACAAAGGACTCAGTTATATATTACCTTTTTCAAAAAAGGGTGTTGCACCTTCCCCCCCATAGTCACATTTTGACCAGCTAACAAGACAGTGGCAAGAAGCTTTATGGCCAAACACTGTCTGAGAATTCTTTTCAGTGCTTTCCATGCTTCAGTCTTCCTCTTCCCAGTAAGATCTGACAAAGTCTTTGACAAATTAGAGGACTGGGCAATCACCCAACTGTATGAAGTTTAACAAAGGCAAGTGCTGGATCTGTACCTGGGATGGAGCAACCCTGAATGTACAGACAGACTGGGGACTGAGATGCTGGAAAGCAACACCACATAAAGGGACCTGGGCATCCTGGTTGATGACCAGTTGAACATGAGTCATTGTGCCCTGGCAGCCAGGAGGGCCAGCCCTGTCCTAGGGGACATCAGGCACAGCATTTCCAGCCGGGCAAGGGAGGGGATTGTCCTGCTCTGCTCTGAGCTGGGGCAGCCTCACCTCGAGTGCTGGGGGCAGGTTTGGGCACCACAATGTAAGAAAGACATTGAACTGTTAGAGAGTGTCCAAAGGAGGGCAACAAAGATGGTGAAGGCCTCAGGGGGAAGCTGGATGAGGAGCAGCTGAGGGCACTGGGTCTGTTCAGCCAGGAGAAGAGGAGACTGAGGGGAGACCTCACTACAGTCTGAAACTTCCTCATGAGAGGAAGAGGAAGGACAGGCAGTGATCTCTTCTCTGTGGAGACCAGTGAGAGGACCAAGGGAATGGCCTGAAGCTGTGTTAGAGGAATTTTAGGTTGGATAATAGGAAAAAGCTTTTCACCCAGAGGGTGGTTGGGCGTTGGAATGGGCTCCCCAGGAAAGGGGTCACAGCACCAAGCCTGGCAGAGTTCAATGTTTGGACAATGCTCTTGGACACATGATAATTGAGGCTGAGCTATGCAGGGCCAGGAGTTGGATTTTGATGATCCTTCTGGATGCCTTCCAGCTCGAGATATTCTATGATTCTAAGATGTAAGATGTCCTTTGTGACATCTCTCAAGCACCTTTCAATAGATTTGTTGGAAGCAATTGCAGTCAGTGTCTGACTACTACAAACTGTAGATAGTTATCAGGTCAGAACACTGTAGCAATAATTGAGACATACTGAGAATCTCTGACAGATGTTAATTTGTTTACCTCCTGGTAATGTTACATTGTTTTCTTTCAACTTCTCATCAGCTTGAGACTTTGCATTCTGTTTTATTTTCCACATCAGCTCTTTGTTCAAGGATCTTTAGTGTGGCCCTGAGAAGCTTTTATGATCATTTTAAGCATTTCAGCATTTTCTCATTATTTAGCAGACAGAATAAAGACTCAAGTAAGTTGGAGGCTGAGCAAAAGTGAACTGAGCTGTCTTAGGGTTGGGAGCATATGGGAACAACACAATTCAGAGGTACATCTAATGTGATGAAATCTGGGATGCACTAAGACTGGCATGTTGTTGAAACTGTCAGAAACTGCTATGCAGTGTCTGAGGAAAGCACTTTCAGACATATATATATTAAAAAAATGATGCATGGATTAAATAGATGTGGCTTTATTATAACTATGTTAAAAATAAAGACCTATGTATTTCTTCAACAGCTCAATCTAGTTTTCATAAGATGTGTTTCTTTACATTAGCTGATTGATTTTTAGTGTTATTTGGTGCTTTATTTATAAGGGCCTGCCAAGAGGCAGTTAGTAGTAGTCAAACTGAATGCTGAAAGATCAAGTTCAATTTCTTTTTTATTCAGTCTTGGACGTTGGATTAAAAAAAATTCATGTGTGCAGAAAACAGCACTAGGCTCATGCTCTAGAGCTCATTGCAAGAACATCCATCAGTGATGAGGTGACAATGTGTACGACACTAAAATAATCTTTCCATTATTTTACCATTCAAAATACAGATATTTAATTCTCCAACAGTAAGTTTCTGAGTGTCTAAAAAACTTCTTAGTTTGCCCAACACTGCCTGTTCCTCATGATCCACAAATCTCTGCTTGTCTTGCTTGTACACCCTATTCATGGATCAGTTTCTGAGCATGCTTACCAAACATGAGCATGCTAGGTCCTAACCAAAGAGGGGGTTGTGCAGTTTTTACTCTGGTATGCAGGAGGATCCCACTTCAGCTCAAATTCTTCCAGGGAAATCAGTATTTTGTACCTCAGAATAGACTGAGCTAGCCACCTGGGAAAATATCCCCAAGAGAGGGTTCTTCTTAATCTGTGTTGAAAAAGCTGTTCCACTCTGCATGAGAAAACTACCGATTAGTCATTCTAGAATGATGACAATCTTTTAATCTTGTGGTAGGGCCTCACCTGGGAAAAGGGAGTCACATGTGCCAGTCTTCATCTTACATTAGTATTAGGTTAAAAACAAGGAAGCAAACAAAAAATGCAACCAGCATCGTGTATATGAAGGGATCATTTGCGGTCTGATCACACTTCTTGTCTCTGCTACTTTACAACCTGTAAAATCAAGAGCTTGGTTCAATTATTTTAAATCAGCAGTTATCTTACACAATTTGTATCTCAATTAGTACACCATGCCTATGTGGCTCACCACAGCTGGGCAAACTGAAAAAATAAAATAATCCTTTCAAGGCACCAAGTAGATGCTACACAAGAATACAAAATGTTGAGAAATCTGGTTCAGCAGACCAGTATTTTCTCAGAAGACTGAACAATAAATGGAGATCGGAATCTCAGTGATGTGTATTTCATGGATGACTGACAAATCACATATGCTACACAAAGTAGGCACTGTCAGCCAAATGGCTCAATGCTAACAGCCCTGAATTTTTACTGCAAGTGCAAATATTGGTACTACTTGCTCTACATCATTGCTATTTTGGGGAAAGTAGATGTTTCAGCTGCATAGAAATAGAAATACTTGGTAGGTCTAAACTAAACATTAGAAGGAAACATGTGGGAAAAACTAAGGATTGTCCTCAGGCTGGCAACAGAGCAAGGCTGTGTTGGATCAGACTAATGATCTTTGTGATTATGTATCTATACTATCACTGGCTGTTCTTACCTACAGAAGTATCTTCTTCTGAAGACTGCTAAAATCCTTGCCATTGAGACTTCTGAGGCAAAAGTGAAGCCAGAATGGCTATATTTTGTTATGAGGAAAAACACAGTTTTTAATTTGAAATCTTTCAAATGTTTCAATTCTTGAACTATGCCCTACAGTTTATAAAGGGTCTTGCTTTATTGTCTCTGAAACAGAGAAATTTTGTATGCACTGATTAAATATTATTTCCTATGTGTATTTTATTCCTTTTCCTTGGTCTGTAATCCTATTCCTAAAGTATTTTCCTTGATCCTAATTTCCTACTGAACTCTATTTTTTTTTGAGATAAGATGAAAGACTTAATGCAGTATTACAACAGATGTGCTATTGTTTTGTTTCACTGGCTTCATATTAGGGTTCTAGGAAAAAAAATCATATTCTCAATGTTGAATATGTAATAAATAGAATGATCTTTAAAAAGATTTACTGCTGGCTATCAAATAGAGGGTTTTTTCTCCCCCTTATATTGGTTTGGAGCCCATAAAGAGCATGAATGACTCATATAATTTCTTCAATAGATTATTTTGACTGTAACATCATGAAACTTTACCTATATTTTTCTGCTCGTCTCTTCTGTGGGTAGATCACACTGATATTTCTTATGGCCTCCTCTACTTTTATCTAAATTGCATATTAGCAAGTTTATCAGATAATAGGTCTGATAATAATATGACAGAATCCCTTAAGTTATTACATAGATGTAAATCTTTATCAGTCTTTGTATTAACTCAGAGAAATTCCAAGTCCATACGAAAGCCAGTGATAGCCAGCACCATTTTGAAAGTCGGGCAAATAACATCTCATCTGTTTTAAAAAGTTTCATTTCTAACAGGCTACTACAGTAAATGAAAAAATCAAATCCAAACCCCTAACTGGAAATGGCCCTCAGACTTGGTTAAACAGAAATCTAAGTTTTCATTTAGAGAAATGGAAAGACAAACAGCAGCTGAAGGCCACTATTAAATTGTGCCTTCATAAACTTTATAATTTACTAATTTAAATATAATTTGTCACTTAAGACTTCCAGTAAGCCTTCTTAGACTTAGTACACTAATTGAAACAAATGAATGATACACCTTATTTTGAGAATCTTCTGCTCAATATAAAATTGCCTTAGCATATCGGAACACTTTACTACAAAGTGAAGTAACAGCAAACATTTTCAAAATTTTTGTGGAAGTAATAATCTAAGCAAATAATTGTCAATATACAAAGCAACATAGCTCCTATTTTCATTACAGAGTAGCTCTCCTCTAAAATATACTGTGTATTAATTTTTTCAAAGCTTCCACTAAAAAAACTCCTACATAATCCTTAGAAGACTCAGAAAACTTTGGAGACATTAAAAAGACGTGAAAATAGATATGGCAAATATCCAAGAGTCTCTGTGAAGAAAAGCCCAATAGCAAACAATTAAGTACAGCAGTTTAATAATTTTCTCAATATCCTCTGGATAATTAGGGAATGTATTCAGTGTAGAAAGTTGAACTGTCAAACTGATCCAGGAAATTTAATTCAAAGTCTTTTACAAAATACAGGAGCACAGATAAATTTGCTTTAAAACGAAACAAATCCAAACAAAATCCCCAGCATGAACAAGTAGAATTTCTCTATTCAGTAGGAATAACATAGGCCTTATTCTCAGTTTCTCTTTGTAAGGGAAGGTTTTGTACTCAAAGATACAACAGTGAAACCGAAAGAATGTTATGGATGGTGCAATTCATATTTATTTGGGTAACAGCATATTAAAGAGGTTTTTAGGTTCATTGGATGAGCTCCAACAAGCCTCATTTACTGCTCAAAATATAAATGACATATAGATCTACTTTCAAAAGCCTGATAGTAGATTTGCAGCTTATTATTTGTTTTTACACAAAAGTTAATGTTATCTTCATAAATGTCTTGATTTTGCTTTACTCTTCCAGCTGCACAGGAGGAAAATAGACAGAAAACATTTGTCAGAGGTTAATCTATTTCTGTGCTTTTTAAAAAAAGTTAATTTTTCAATGTCTGTGCTGATGGTGGTTTGGGTAATACAGATGCCTAATTTTATGCTCCTCTTCACCATCAGTAAGAAGCAAGCAGGAGTAACAGAAAATATTTTCAAAAATAGTGGAGTGGGAAGACATGCACATTCTGTGGTAAAGGGCACACTGAAATGGGAAATAAAGCAAAAAATAGAGGCATGCTGTTCACTATTTAATACTGGACAAGGGCAGAATACAAAGCAGCTAAGCACTCTATTAGAAACTTCATAGTAGAAAGTTCAGGTAGGTTACCAATGCAGGGTGCAGAAAAGATATGGATGTATTCTTGGCATGAAGCATGAACAACTGAGTATTTAAATAAATTTTGATGTGAAGCTACTTAGTTAAGCTCCAAGTTATTGTTTGAAACTGCAGAAGGAATTTGCTCATAGTAGTATTTTAGCAGGTGTGGTTCTTTCTGCATGAAGTTAACATGAATGTTAATAACAAAAAAAGTTGCTGGTCTCACAAACACTCATCACACACTTCTTGCCCTTGTGAGGTTTATGGTTGGTTTCAAGAGTAAGAATCAACGAGCAACTAGTGGTGATAATTCTCATTTGAGGTGGAAAAACCCACCAAAAAAGCCCTGTTCAAGTAACCAACCAACCATCCAAACCCGAGGAAAGCTTAGCCACTGCTTTATGTTGCTCTCAGCCACCCCCTGCCAATATCATGCTTCAAATATTTAGCTACATTGTTCACTTGACAACTTACAAACCCTAAATACTTTTCTTTGTCTCTAGAGAAAAGGAGAAGAGCAAATTTCAAAAGAAACAGAAAGGCTTTTCATGTCAAGTACTGCCACTTCTAGGGTCTAAATAATGTACTTTCTAGGCACAAGGTATAAAATCATACTGACACAAAAAACCACTGACTAAAATATATCAGTAAAGAAAACAAACCAACCCCAAACTCCCCAATCAACCAATCCCAAAAGTGCAGAAAGAAATCAGAAAATACGAAAAGGAATCAAAGATACTACATTCTTATCTGTCAAAGGTAACAAGTAATTCAAGAGAATTCTAACATATCTGTATTTGCATACTTATAGAGCTTATAGCACCATTTAGGCAGGGAGGATGGAAGGAAAAAAAAAAAAAAGGCCAAGTCAGGGTAAAAAGAGACATCCCAAACCAGCAACTCTTGGGATCAGTCCATTGCTCAGTATAGACGATGTGTAAATTCGACAGCAACAGGAAAATTGATGAAACTTTATTCTTCCTTTTTTTTTTTTTAATTTGTAAAATTAATTTAGCAATTGTGTGTGAATATGAACATTTGAAAGTCACAAAATAATTCAATTACTATATATTTTTTTTAAATGAAGACCTTTCAGAGTAATTTCTCCTGAAAACATTAAATCTTGCTGACAAAGCAGGATGGATGTATTTTATTTTAGGATAATGTAAGGTGACAAGATCGCATGAAAGAAAAGGGATTATTAGAAAGCAAAACAATAAAGATAGTAAAAATTTAGAAATTATATTTTTTTCCACTTGTGTAGAAAAAAAATCTTAATTTTACAAAAAAAATCTTAATTTTAACGGAAAGAGTAAAAACAATCTTTAAAAAAATCTCTGAAAAATGAATGGAATATTTGTTACTGTTGTAGGAATTCTTAGGACTCATTCTAACATGTATCACCAAACAATATTAGGCATTTTCTCTTGTATGTGACTTTCATGTTGTGCCACGCATCAACAAAAAAAATCCCATCAGATTTCATCTGTATAAAGAAAATGTAAGTATGTTTGTAAAAGCTGTTTATTAAATATTAGTTGTAGTACTGCATTGCTCAAGCTCAAGTCTGGGGCTATGATTTCATTTTGCTTGATCTAAAAAAATTAAATAAATGACACAATCCTTATTTTATTGTCAAAACACCAAGAACATTTTGATTCTGTGGGCTGTATTTTGAACTGCAACAGGAAAAGTTATGAGCTGTCAAAAGAACAAGGAGGGTAAATATATCTAGGAGAGTTTTTCCTCTACTTTCAGACCCCTTAAAATTTCTCTATTGCTTGGTTTACAGTTTCAATGATGTTATATGTAAGTATACTTTCTTTTAGGTAAACATCAAGGGAAGTTAAAATGTTAATCACATTATTAATGTAGCCCTTTGTTGTGAGAATCACCTATGAAAGATATTACAATATATGTTTTACATGGCTAAGAAAAGATTCAAGTCACTTTATTTTAAAAATCTTTATTAGACATTAAATATTATTTCATTTCCATTTCAATTATTTGAAGTGTGGATTTAGAATGAAGCTGAAACAGAGTGGTTATTGTTACAAATCTGGGGAAAGGAAGATACACGTACATTTTTAGATACATAGTGATAATAACTACAGATACAGTGATGAAATCTAGTACATACAGTCCTGATTTTTTTTTAAAAATAATCTATCCTACAAAATGCACTTACCCTACTGATAACAAATTCTAGATTAAGATTTTAGTGTTTTTTTAGTGCATATGACAGTGGTATGTAAAAAATTCACATTCCCTAGACATCCACTATATAAGTATAATTTTTATAATAAGACAATGGAAATAAGTGCTATTTTAGCCTCCTTTCTTTAACCTTTCAGGGTTACATTTCTTCAAATAAGCAGAAGGGTGATTGCAGCAAAGCTTTCTCACCATGTCAAGCACAAAGCTCGAGCTCGTACACTGACCTTGCAGGCCTTGGAAACAGTTATAAAAATGCTCAACTCATGTTACCCTCAGCTATACAGAAATATTGTTCAAATTTAATTTTGTTGAAAGTTAGATAGTTGATAATTTCAGGGGCTTTTATGTACAGGAAAAAATAGTTCTTTGTCTAGTTTCTGTATAATTTTAAATATACTTTTGTCATTGCTTCACAAGTTGCATCAGGTAATAACTGAGGCGAAAGGAATATTAAAAAATTACAGCTTCCCCTGTTTACATTGATCCCTGTTAAATTCATTCTTATTGTCCACAAACACATTCGTCCTTGCAAGGCCCCAACTCGACCTGAAAAAGCACAGACACGTTGCAAACCATAAAGACAACCAATCATGCTCCTTTAAATCCCTCATCAGATATGGATTTTTTTAAAAAGCTAATTATCAGCAGACATCTGCTTTGTTTTGTTTTGTTTTTGTTTTTTTTTTTTTTTTTTTTTCTGACTGTAAGCCGCAAAAAAACAGCACAAACCAGAACGTTTTATTCAGTATCCTCAAGCCAGCAAACATTAAATAAAGAAATTATTTAACCGCTAACCGGGCTCCGTACAATGCTGCAGCCTTTCAGGAACCTTCGGTAGGTTATCGATCCGCTAGTGAATTACCTCCAGTTCGGCCATAGGTTGCAGGCATCACCATCCATCGCTCGTCTTCGCGTTGACAACACTCCCCTTGCCCATCGCTCCTGGAAGGCAGAAGATTCGTCAGTCCCGCATGTCTGATCTCGGCGGCAAGAGCCATGAATAAAATCGTTACCAGCTGTCGGTGTTTCTTTGGTTGTTTTGGTTTTTAAAAAAAATTTTTTTAAAGGGAAGTTCTCCAAGCGAGCGCCCTGCGAGCCCTTCACCCCCCAGGGGGAGCCGCCTGGGTAGCCCCGCGAACAAGGGAGAAAGGCGCCTTTCTGGCTGTTTGAGGCTTGCTGGGATTTCCCCCCGCTCCAGACCCACAGAAGGAACCCGGGCACGATGTCGCAAGAATAAGAACCAACCACGCGCGACACTGTGGCACTTACGCGCAGATGGCCAAAGCCCCTGGCAGCGCCCCGAGGCCCCTGGCTGGCTCAGAGGGAGCCGGTTGGGCTACGGGGGAGCCGCGGCGAGCGGGCGTAGTGGAAGTGCCGGGCCTCCACAGAGGGGCCGCGCTCCCCGGGGGCATTTTGGCTTCGCTCGCTTCCCATTCCTGCGACGCTGGAACTCGGGAACTTCCAGCGCCGCCGCCGCCGCCGTGAGTCGCCGCTACCGCGCCGCAGCCCCTCCTCCTCCTCGTGCGTCGTATCCCTCCGCGCGCCGGCACCGCGCAGAGAAAGCGCCTTTCAGCCGCCCGTCCGCCGCCTTCCCGCCCACCCCGCCGACATCTTCTGCCACAGCCCGCCCGCCTTCCCGCTAATAAACGCGTAGCGCTCGCCCCTCTCTCCCCTCTAGCGCCGGACAGCGCCGGGGGCCGCCGCGGTAGCGGGGCGGCAGCTAGAGGCAGGACAGCCCGGCTCCCCCCTTCTTCCCCGCCTGGCCGCCCCCGCCAGGCAGCGCCGGGGACTAGGGGGGGCGCGGGGGGAAGGGGCGGCGCGCGGGGCCGTGGGGGCTGAGGAGGGGGCGCGGAGGAGGAGGGGACTCTTTCTCCGGGCGGAGGGATCGTGCTCGCTCGCGCTNTTTCTGGCTGTTTGAGGCTTGCTGGGATTTCCCCCCGCTCCAGACCCACAGAAGGAACCCGGGCACGATGTCGCAAGAATAAGAACCAACCACGCGCGACACTGTGGCACTTACGCGCAGATGGCCAAAGCCCCTGGCAGCGCCCCGAGGCCCCTGGCTGGCTCAGAGGGAGCCGGTTGGGCTACGGGGGAGCCGCGGCGAGCGGGCGTAGTGGAAGTGCCGGGCCTCCACAGAGGGGCCGCGCTCCCCGGGGGCATTTTGGCTTCGCTCGCTTCCCATTCCTGCGACGCTGGAACTCGGGAACTTCCAGCGCCGCCGCCGCCGCCGTGAGTCGCCGCTACCGTGCCGCAGCCCCTCCTCCTCCTCGTGCGTCGTATCCCTCCGCGCGCCGGCACCGCGCAGAGAAAGCGCCTTTCAGCCGCCCGTCCGCCGCCTTCCCGCCCACCCCGCCGACATCTTCTGCCACAGCCCGCCCGCCTTCCCGCTAATAAACGCGTAGCGCTCGCCCCTCTCTCCCCTCTAGCGCCGGACAGCGCCGGGGGCCGCCGCGGTAGCGGGGCGGCAGCTAGAGGCAGGACAGCCCGGCTCCCCCCTTCTTCCCCGCCTGGCCGCCCCCGCCAGGCAGCGCCGGGGACTAGGGGGGGCGCGGGGGGAAGGGGCGGCGCGCGGGGCCNTTTCTCACCATGTCAAGCACAAAGCTCGAGCTCGTACACTGACCTTGCAGGCCTTGGAAACAGTTATAAAAATGCTCAACTCATGTTACCCTCAGCTATACAGAAATATTGTTCAAATTTAATTTTGTTGAAAGTTAGATAGTTGATAATTTCAGGGGCTTTTATGTACAGGAAAAAATAGTTCTTTGTCTAGTTTCTGTATAATTTTAAATATACTTTTGTCATTGCTTCACAAGTTGCATCAGGTAATAACTGAGGCGAAAGGAATATTAAAAAATTACAGCTTCCCCTGTTTACATTGATCCCTGTTAAATTCATTCTTATTGTCCACAAACACATTCGTCCTTGCAAGGCCCCAACTCGACCTGAAAAAGCACAGACACGTTGCAAACCATAAAGACAACCAATCATGCTCCTTTAAATCCCTCATCAGATATGGATTTTTTTTAAAAGCTAATTATCAGCAGACATCTGCTTTGTTTTGTTTTTGGTTTTGTTTTTTTTTTTCTGAATGTAAGCCGCAAAAAAACAGCACAAACCAGAACGTTTTATTCAGTATCCTCAAGCCAGCAAACATTAAATAAAGAAATTATTTAACCGCTAACCGGGCTCCGTACAATGCTGCAGCCTTTCAGGAACCTTCGGTAGGTTATCGATCCGCTAGTGAATTACCTCCAGTTCGGCCATAGGTTGCAGGCATCACCATCCATCGCTCGTCTTCGCGTTGACAACACTCCCCTTGCCCATCGCTCCTGGAAGGCAGAAGATTCGTCAGTCCCGCATGTCTGATCTCGGCGGCAAGAGCCATGAATAAAATCGTTACCAGCTGTCGGTGTTTCTTTGGTTGTTTTGGTTTTTAAAAAAAATTTTTTTAAAGGGAAGTTCTCCAAGCGAGCGCCCTGCGAGCCCTTCACCCCCCAGGGGGAGCCGCCTGGGTAGCCCCGCGAACAAGGGAGAAAGGCGCCTTTCTGGCTGTTTGAGGCTTGCTGGGATTTCCCCCCGCTCCAGACCCACAGAAGGAACCCGGGCACGATGTCGCAAGAATAAGAACCAACCACGCGCGACACTGTGGCACTTACGCGCAGATGGCCAAAGCCCCTGGCAGCGCCCCGAGGCCCCTGGCTGGCTCAGAGGGAGCCGGTTGGGCTACGGGGGAGCCGCGGCGAGCGGGCGTAGTGGAAGTGCCGGGCCTCCACAGAGGGGCCGCGCTCCCCGGGGGCATTTTGGCTTCGCTCGCTTCCCATTCCTGCGACGCTGGAACTCGGGAACTTCCAGCGCCGCCGCCGCCGCCGTGAGTCGCCGCTACCGTGCCGCAGCCCCTCCTCCTCCTCGTGCGTCGTATCCCTCCGCGCGCCGGCACCGCGCAGAGAAAGCGCCTTTCAGCCGCCCGTCCGCCGCCTTCCCGCCCACCCCGCCGACATCTTCTGCCACAGCCCGCCCGCCTTCCCGCTAATAAACGCGTAGCGCTCGCCCCTCTCTCCCCTCTAGCGCCGGACAGCGCCGGGGGCCGCCGCGGTAGCGGGGCGGCAGCTAGAGGCAGGACAGCCCGGCTCCCCCCTTCTTCCCCGCCTGGCCGCCCCCGCCAGGCAGCGCCGGGGACTAGGGGGGGCGCGGGGGGAAGGGGCGGCGCGCGGGGCCGTGGGGGCTGAGGAGGGGGCGCGGAGGAGGAGGGGACTCTTTCTCCGGGCGGAGGGATCGTGCTCGCTCGCGCTGGCTGGCGGCGGCGGCGGCGGCGGCGGCGGCGTTGGCGGCGGGCGGCTGCGAGTTGTTGTTTCCTCCTCCTCCTGCTGCTGCTGCTGCTGCTGCCCGTGGGTTGAATGGTGGAGCCGAGACTCTCCCCGGTGAACGAGCAGTGACAGCGACCGGGCGGGCGCATTTCCCTGGGACCCGACGCTGCCGCGGGAGCGCGGCCCGGGCAACCCCCCTTCTCCCCCTTTCCCCCCCTCCCCTTCCCGGTTTTCGCCTCGCCATGTCCGGGGACGGCGGCAGCCGGCACACGGCGGAGCTGCGAGCGGGTGAGTGGTGGCCGGGGGAGCCGGAGAGGGGCGGCGGGCAGGGGGAAGAAAGAGAAGCCCGCGGGAAAGGGGCGAGCTCCAGCCCTGACGGCCTCTCCTCTCCCCGCAGAGCTCTACTTCCTCATCGCTCGCTTTTTGGAGGACGGACCATGCCAGCAAGCGGCTCAGGTAGGGGATGGAGGGATGGATGGATGGAGGGATGGATGGATGGATGGCTGGCGCCTCCGGGCCTGGCGGGGAGGGGGCGGCCGGGCAGGGCTGCTGATCGGGCGACGCGCTGGCCGCCTCGTCCTCCTTCTCCCTTTTTCTCTCTTTTTGAAACCTTTTCTCACGCCCCGCTTTTGTTGTTGCTGCAGGTCCTGATCCGAGAAGTGGCGGAGAAAGAGGTAAGAGCGGCGCCGTGCACCCGGCACTCGCCCCGCCTGCGGCCTCCCTCCCCCTTCCCTCGCTCTCCCTCTTCCCCCGCCCCATCCCGGGCGCTGCCGGGGGGCTCCTCGGGAGAGGGGGCAGCCACTCATGGGGCGCCCTCTCTTCCCTCCCTCAGCTGCTGCCCAAGCGCACGGACTGGACGGGCAAGGAGCATCCGCGGAGCTACGAGAACCTGGTAAGAGGTGGAGGCGCTGGTAATAGGGAGAGAGCGCTGCGGCGGGCAAAGTTGTTTTTCCCCCTCCCTCACTCTCCCTGAGCAACCCGGTAAAAAAATTGAATTTCCCGCAAAAAAAGGGAAAAAAAAAAGGGCAAGTTAGGAAAAAAAGGCAACAAANCGGGGGCGCTGTGTGCTGCCCGCCCGCCCGCGCGCGCACACAATGGCCGCGGCCCGGCCGCCCCGCCGCGCTCCCAGCCGGGACCCGCGCCGGGCTGAGGGGCCCTCGGCTGCCCCGGGCGTGCCCCGCTGGTGCGGTGCGTTCTGCGGCTTGGAGCTCTTAACACACAATGCCTCCGGTGTGTGGGAGTAACCGGGCTTGCCAGGGTCACATCACGAATTTGACTTAGGTGGATTTTTGGTTTGTTCTTTTTTAAATTTTCCTAGTGTGTGCTTTTCATCTCGGGTTATATTAGTGATAAAACAAAGTGTTACTCGCTGCGATGTAGCTCTGGCTAGCAGAGAGGGGCCCTTTTTTTGTTTTTATTTTTTTCCTAGCATGCTGAGAACTGCAGCGATTGGGAAAACAGTAGTTGAGGTGTCTGAATTGTGTCTGTTAGCAACTTGTTGCTAGTACTGTTTTCATTGCAGGTACACTATTGTATAATTTAGTCTCTGAATTTCTGCAAACGATTTAAGACAAAGACTGAGCCCTGTTTGTGATGCTCATCAAAGAGAGATTTCCCTGGCTGGTTGTTTATAGTAGTTCTGAAGTCCAGTACTTCTGAAACATAGATACGTTGAGAACTTTTGAACTTGCACAAAAGAAGACTGAACAGTTTCCATCTATAATGCCTCCAATAAGGACTGTTGCCATATACATTTTTTTAATTCTATAACAAATGTTACAGTACGAACCATAGGTATTTATTGTAGTTCGGACAGGATTGCTTACAGCATTGCNGCGCACACAATGGCCGCGGCCCGGCCGCCCCGCCGCGCTCCCAGCCGGGACCCGCGCCGGGCTGAGGGGCCCTCGGCTGCCCCGGGCGTGCCCCGCTGGTGCGGTGCGTTCTGCGGCTTGGAGCTCTTAACACACAATGCCTCCGGTGTGTGGGAGTAACCGGGCTTGCCAGGGTCACATCACGAATTTGACTTAGGTGGATTTTTGGTTTGTTCTTTTTTAAATTTTCCTAGTGTGTGCTTTTCATCTCGGGTTATATTAGTGATAAAACAAAGAGTTACTCGCTGCGATGTAGCTCTGGCTAGCAGAGAGGGGCTTTTTTTTTGTTTTTATTTTTTTCCTAGCATGCTGAGAACTGCAGCGATTGGGAAAACAGTAGTTGAGGTGTCTGAATTGTGTCTGTTAGCAACTTGTTGCTAGTACTGTTTTCATTGCAGGTACACTATTGTATAATTTAGTCTCTGAATTTCTGCAAACGATTTAAGACAAAGACTGAGCCCTGTTTGTGATGCTCATCAAAGAGAGATTTCCCTGGCTGGTTGTTTATAGTAGTTCTGAAGTCCAGTACTTCTGAAACATAGATACGTTGAGAACTTTTGAACTTGCACAAAAGAAGACTGAACAGTTTCCATCTATAATGCCTCCAATAAGGACTGTTGCCATATACATTTTTTTAATTCTATAACAAATGTTACAGTACGAACCATAGGTATTTATTGTAGTTCGGACAGGATTGCTTACAGCATTGCTTTTTTTCTGTAGCAAGAGTTCCATTGGCACAGGCATTTTCATGCGTATGGTGTGGAAGAATTGATAACAATTAACTTGTGGAAAACATAAGAGTACGTACCAGTACTTTTGAACTAACTTGAAATCAAATATGGAGGAACTCAACTGGGAATTTCAAAATGCGTGATATATTATGCTGTTCTTATTTACTTATTTATTTGTAAGGCTATGAGGTTGTTTTACCCATATCAAACAATGCTAGGAGTTGCTTGGTAAAACTGATAACCATTCTCTTTTATCCTATAAATTTTAAAGACTTGGAGGTACAGTCTTAGTGTAGTGTGGATTTGAATTTCTTCTATGTAGTCAGAATATAAAAGGATGTGAAGAAGGAAAAAGTGAGGAAAAAGAATTTTAAATGTTGAAGTAAGAAGACTTGGTGAGAAATAAGTTCATTCAGACCCTTTCCAAGAAATTTCTTTTGTTTTTGGAGTGCAGGTAAATGCCAGTTTAGTCAGCATAGGTATGTAATGATATAATATGTACTTCCTCAAAACTTTGACTTGATGCTGGAAACTTATATTTGGAGAGGTGACACTAACTAGGTCCTTTCTCTTTTCTTAGTCTTCTGTTCATAACAAAGTTTCCTTAGATATCCTAATAAACATTTCTAGGTGCTTTCCCACCTTGTCCCTACCTGCGGGGGGGAATGTATGTGTAATTGGTTACTTTATTCTTGATGCTTCTCTCCATCCTGTATTTGTTCTTGCCTCAGTTGTCAAAGCTGCGTGAACTTTGTATTACTTGACATTTTAGGCATGTGAAAGCTGGCACGGAAGTGTATTTGCAGCATGACAGTTACATTTTGTACAAAAGAAGTGTTTCACTGTGTCCTGTTTCATGAAACAAAAACTTACTTGTGTCAAACCAAAGGATCCTTAGCTTTTGAGATAGAGAACGGTTTAGCTAACATTGTTTATTTTGCTTTTGTTTTATTTTAAATTTTTCCAGCTTTAAGATGCCAACTCTTCCTTCTTAAGGTGACATGTTTTGCCATGTTTTGGTACTGTTTCTCAGACATGAATGCCCTGAGCTTTCATTAAACTTTGTAGAAAGGTCTGAAGGGATAAAAGGCTAAAAAATAAAATTACTAGTAAATGTAGTGTTAGATGTCAGACTTTTACTCTGGGAGGGAATAAGGGCTCTGTGTTACCGAGATGGAATTTAATCCCAAGCTTCTCTTTCGTTGTGTGCAAAATCATACCTTTTATTATACCTATATTTTTAATAAAAAAATCCGTTTGTATATATTTTCAAGAGAGGATGATGTTTCTGATTTTGTCCTCATATGAAAGCATTTATTTAAGAATTTTTATGAGAGTTAACTTTTTGTTATTAAACTGAAATTCACAGCCCTTTATTTTTTATTGTTTTATTTCTGTTACTTAATTTGTGCAAATGATGTTAAATATGTTACAATTTTCGTCTTGCAAGTTACTTTCATTTTTCTGTTTGGCCGGTGAAAGTAAATGTTTCATTTTCTTAAATAAGCTAATACCATGCTGTGCATGCTTTTAGTGCTATAGGTAAATACATGAGTTTAGAAATGCTATTATATTTATATTACATTCTTTAATGATTTTTCTAGAATTTCAGTATTCCTACATTATACTTTTCTGTGTGGTATAAATCACTTGAATATGGCTTTGATAGTGCAGCCTCTTATTTCAGCCTGCTAATCTCATTCTAATATTGCCAGTATTAAGATTTCTATTTGTGCTATGACCCAAGACACTGTGACAATTGAGTCCATGATAGGCCACTTTCAATGTAGGTCCACTAAGGATGATGGGACTCTTCAGTAACAGATCTCAGGATGTTTTGTGTTCTTCTGCTTTTGTTGTGATAACTTGCGAATTGTAAGATAGCTACTTTTCTCTCTTTTTGAAAGACTGAGAATTTCTCACCATGGGGGACAGAAACTGAGGAATTTTAAGAGTTAACAGCTCATTTAACCGCAGAGCAAGGCAGCCCTGTGAATTGTTGATACATAGTGGATAAGATGTTTAAGTGTTGTGTTGCATTTTTAAGCTTTTCGACACCTTTGTCTGGGCCTTCCTTGCACGAGCAAGCTTTGGTGCATCATTTGACTCCAGGGTAATTGTTTTTTTCATGTTGCAATTTCCCTATGGGTGTAGCTGCTCTAATTGTCTGCTGTGGATGAAAGCTGTGCATTTCTGCTGCATCCTTTGTGAAGGCACGAGTGCTCATCCAAATGTGTGGTTAGTTAGATGAGGCAGCTGAACTGTCTGAATAATGAACAGTAATTTTAAGATGGCTCAGCTGTTCTTGTGTGCTACGCCATGGGTCTTACCACCACCATGAGGGAGATGATAGGAATGGATGTGGAGGGGTTGGAGCATGTGTTGCAGTTGCGTCTTTTGAGAGCAAAGTAGACTTCAGCTGAATGAAACCAACTGTTGAGATTCACTTTGACAATATAGAGCTAACATAGGGAATGTTGTGGGGGTCATTTTGTTTTGGTTGTGTTTGTTTGTTTTAAAGGTCTTCCGTGGTACAAGCATCATAGTGTAGATGATCACAACTATTGTGTAAATTGTCTTATCCAGAATATTAATGTAATTGTCATTTTCTCTGTTGAATTAGAATTTTATTCATGGTGGTGGTAGTTGGGGAGGGAGAAGGCTAGGACATCACAAGAAATAGGGTGGCCCAGTATAATAGGCAGTATGTCTTGGTGTCAGGAACTGTTGATTTTTTTGCTGACATTTGTGCCTTTCTCTTCTCCAGCCCACAATTATTAGATGTGATTTCAAGTGAAAATTACAAACCAGTTTTTTCAGGCCACTCGACTGTTTTTTGGGGGTGCAAACCTACATGAAGTTACAAAGTATCTATGGGACTGGGACATCAAGTACATTGATGCTGTGTTTTTTGTTTACGTGGTAGTTAAGTCTTCTAGGCAGAATTGTGGTTACTATTTAGAAATTCTGCTTCTTAATAAGTAACCAGATAGTGTTTTTTTTTCCTTTAGCTTGTTCTGTAAAGATATTCAAAGAAATAGGGAGCAAAATTAAAACTTGAGTTGAATCAGAGAGCTGCATTATCACCTAGTTTTTATTAACAGTGTTTTGGGGACAGTCTATACAATATTTTGAAAGATGTTCTGAGAGACTTGGCACTGTGGCTAAGAAAATTTAAGTATTCTGATTGTTATCCTTAGCCAGATTTTTGGTCTCATGAACAGTGCATCTGATGGACATATATCAACTTAAATGATCTCCTCTGAGTTCTCAAAGACAAGTGCTTCTGCTCTACAGACTATTCCCATAGTTGAGAACTTAGGTGATGTCAAAACCTCTCTGTTCAAACTTTTAGATTTTGATATGGGGAAACAATTGTTTGTTGTGGGTAGCACCACACATTACTTTGTTCCACAGATAATCAAGATAATTGGCTAAGCCAACTATTTTGTGCTAGGTCTTTCGAACTGGGGCCAAGAAACACTGTTGAGAGGTGGGATGAAGAGGAATATCAAGTTTCTAAAGTGTAACTTTTGTTTCAAAAGCCCCAAACCCTACAAAACCCACAAAACATTATGAGCAAGTTTAAGAAAGGCAAAAGAGCTACAGATAATGCACCAGTAACAGGTACAGCTGAACATCTTAGTTCATAAGGAAAAAAATGCTGCCCCTGCTCACACCTTCTCATGTGGTAAGCTTGCAGCACACTGTTTATGCTAAGGCTTGAGTTTATCTGCTCTGGCCTCACACCTATTAAAAGCATTAAATAATTGAAAAAATAATGTGTTCTTGGAACGGCTGGTTTCATATAGATGTATTTAATTACAGAAAGAGTAATCTCACAGTAAAATAATAGGCATTCTGATTGGAAATAGTGGTTAAATATTCATATAGTTTTAGCTCAAGCAGCATTAGAAAGTATACAAGAAACAAATATATTTTGGGAAAAATACTTCTCCCTCCCTGTTGTTGGTTGTCCCTGCCCTGTCTCCCCAGACCACCCCCCACCTCCTGCCCAAATAAAAAGAAAAAAGGGAATGAGAATTCTTCAAAGAAAACTACTTGCATTTTGTTGCAATTCCTAATTTTAAAGTGATAAGGCAGTGGCTGGTGGTACATGGTACTCTATTAGATTGATGATCAGCTATAGTACAACAATTACTGCAATTCAATTTGGGGCTTGTTTTGGGTAATATGTTACATAGCAGGATAGGTTAAAGTGGGAGAGCTGCTCCTGTTAGTAACACGGAGCTCTCACATCTTGGCATATAGGTAGCTGACTGACATAGGCTTTGTTGTTAAATGTCCTTGTGTGGAAAGGTGTTTTTCTGAAACATATTTACAGCCAACCTAGTAAGCATGTTGACTGATAGCAGGGTGAGTGGGGGGGAAGTAATTTTTGAGAGAATGTTTCAGTGTGTGGAGTATTTGGAGCACTAGAATAAGGTCATATTTTACTTAATGTCTAAAACAACTGGTGGTGAATAACTGCATTATGTGTGGCAAATTTAACTAAAGAGTCTAGGTCAAATCATGATTTTTTTTTTTCATTCACTGTGATTCTAATACTGAATTATGCTGCAGAGTTATGCAGAATGAAAATGTAAGCACTTAGGTCTATTTTGAAGGTACTAAAGATTTGTATGTTAGTCCAGATAGCTGTGTAGCTGCATTTTGTGTATTCCCATGCTGCTTTTTTGGAATAGGTGAAGTTGGGGGTAGTCGGTAAAGGGAGAGGTTTGAGGGTAATACTACTTCTGATTTTCTAGAAAATAATATTTGTACTTTAGATCTGAAAATTTTGTACCTGCCAACAGAGTTCTAATTTATGTTACAGTAATAGTTAAGAAGTGTTAGCTTATGTGAAAAGATTGTGAGAACAAAAAGAGAGCTTATTATTTTACCCTAAAAGTCTTTTATGCATTTCTTTTGCAAGAACAGAGCAGAATTAGGCATTGAAAAAAGTCTAATAGGGCAAGGAAGAAAAACAGCTAGAATTTCAGCTAGGGAGGACTGGCAGAGAAAAAATCCTGCACTTTTTGTGCTGTTTGACATCACAGTTTTGGCATACAGTTTTAAAATTCCTGTCTGTAGAGTCCAGTTTTCACTTTCATTTAGAGCTGTATGAATTTTAAATACTTGTACATCTGTTACTTTTTTCCTTTTGCTTTCCTTTCTCCTCTTGGAATCAGAGATTGATATCAAACCAAATTTCATTCTATTCTTTCATTCTATTAATTTCAAATTTCATTCTGAGTTGTCTTGAGCTTTTCTGTTTCTGACAAAACTTCTAAAATTACCATTAAAACAAAACTTTATTTTGTTTTGTCTCAGAAATCTGACTTGAAAATACTCTGGGTGTGGATTTTTTTGGGCTGTAGGTATATTTTTGTTGATTCTAGGTTCTTTTTGCAGTTTGTCAGTGCAAGAATTCTT
>WAAE01017521.1:0-17941 GCA_013400495.1 Nicator chloris | reverse complement strand
AACCAAGGAGTATATTTTGGTTAGAATGCCAAACACTATGGCCCAATTCTATACTTATAGAAAAAAAGCATTCTCTTTCTAAAGAGATTAATATGAATTCACAACTGTCATCTTTACTTTTAAATTATTTGCTAAGTACCATGGTATTGACAAATCTTCATAAATATCATTAGTTTTGAAATAAAGATGTCAAAAAAGCATAGAAAAATTTATTATTCCTACTGGAACAGCTAGTGAGTTTCTACTTTAAATTTAGATTTTTGCTTCAAATGTTATGTATGGATCGTCATTTTTATCAAATCTATTCTCAGGGAAGTGGAGATAGTATCAGGATAGAGAATAGGCAACAAGGCTGAATTCTCTCTTTCCCGCCCAAATATTTCCAAAAGATCTTACAAACTGCACATAAGAGAAATACCAGAATTCACCCACTTCACCCATGTTACTATTTCCTATATAAAGCTGCAGCGTATTTTGTGTCTGGCGTGGACAATAGCCACAAGGCTCCATCACACTGATTCATGTGGGTTAGACTTCTATTTCCAGCTTCTTGCCCTTCCAGATGCTGGAAACTGGAGAGAATAGACACCAACACTTCAGGTCCATAAATGGAGGATAAATGAATTAAGTGCTTCACCTCACTTGGCAATGACCTACATCCACCTGAGGAGCATCAAAAGCGTTATTGACAAAGCACCTTCCTGAGGGATGCTGATTGCCACATGAGGTTTACAGCCTTGACAAGTTGAGATGGAAAGTCCTTCAGCTCTCTGAATGTTTCAGATCCATCTCTTAAAGACAGTTCAGCTGGAACTCTTTGGAGTCTCTGAGCAAGACTGAACATAAACGAATCACATGCAGAAAACTTTAAACCATTTCAACCCCTAGGCCAGAAAAACCATGCCATGCCTGGAAGCACCAGAGCAATGATTACAGAAGAAAAAAGATTTACAGCATTGTTGTCTAATATAGGTTTTCCAGATATGTGCTTGGAGTCTTTTGTTTGGTGGTTAACAACCATACCAATTGTCTGGTCAAAACCTGGAAAAAGACAAAAATTTCATTTTACAAAGCCAACCAAGATGAAGAGAAACTTAGTAACCAAGTATATACACCTTCTTAAATTTATTTTACGATAACAGTGTTAAATCTCTGTAAGAAGACATCATCAGACTAAACTAAATTACAGTCAGTTTAATTTGATGCCTTCAAATAATGGGGTATAAATGCAATATTTCACATTAGAAGTTACTTCTTTTGAGAAGTTACATTTCTGTCAAATCTTCTCTCTTTATGTAGTTTCACAGGAAAGAAAGGAATGAAACAAGCTAAATCAGAAGAGGAAAAAGCATCACTCTAAAGCAAAAGATGCTGTTTTGAACACAAACAACTTATTAGCAACATATTTTCTAGCAAGAAGATGTATTTGTCTTAAAAGGAAAATTAAGGAAACAACATTATTACTTAATCTGACAGAAAACAAGCTCCTTACAAAGGCTGAATTTATAAATTCTATTTACACAGCAATTTTATACTACCAGCAGCTGGAGTTCTTTCTGTAGTACTTGGGTAATTTCTTGCTCTGCCTCTGTATTATCAATATTTTAATATTGTGCTTCATTAGCTATTACTGTACAGACACCATTATCCTATGTTTTGTCCAGCTGCACCATTCTATATGCTGATAAAAGCACATGAATCTAGAACGCTTGATTTTAACTCACACTGTAGTGAAGTATAACCGGGTATGTGCACATGTGCGCATTTAAGGTTGGAACATTCCACACTAAATCAGTGTATTTTATATTAATTTTTTTTCTTCTTAGATTTGGCTATCTGTCAATACTCACAACCTGGAAATTTCAAAGAAAGCTGCTGCTTTATGAAAAAAAAAATTCTGCACCTCAGACAAACTTAAAAAAAAACCCATTACAAACCTCCTTGGCAGTTATATACTGCCATAACAGTATAAAAAAATTAAACATACATTTAAGCCTGGCCTTAAATAATGCAAAAGAGCTACAGAAAAATCAAATTTAAGTCTATATAGTTTAACTCTCAACACTTACTACATTTTTGAGAGTAGTAGTTTTTTTAAGGAAAAACTGGAAATAATATTTTCTAAATATATCCCTCAATTGTACATAAAGTGTATAATCTGAGCATGAACAAGTAGGTAAAGTAAGTTTTGTAACTTTTAAAAGTTTAGCTTTGCCATTTACAGAATAGGTATAGACTGGTAACATGGGCAAATTTGAATATTATTCTGCACAGCTATTCAAAGTTTTAATTAATACCTGTGCAGGCAGGGGTGGATTTTCTTTCAGAAACAGTGGGTATCACAGGCTATTAGATATACCACATCTAGGAATATTACCAGAAGGAAAAATGCTGACAGAAAGGATTGGCAGCATACTGTTTTCAAAAAAAGAGATACAATTTTTTATTCCCACTGCCATATTTACTGCTTTTCAAGATGCTGATGAGACTAGAGTATTCTTTCTGAGTCCACACTGAAAAGGGAATGAAAAAGTGGGCTGAAGTAGAGATACAAATGAGCAGCACAGTTTTGCCTGTATCACATCACATATATACCACAGTATGGATGTGTACAACATAGTATACATACTCCAGCAATACTTATGAATTTGTAAAAGCAACTGGAACTTGCATACTGTCCCTGCTGCAGCTAAAAAGGTAAGTTGCTGAGCATGGAAAAACTACATGAAATGAAGAAGAAACAGATGCTAAAAAATGCAGGCATGCATTAGCTAGGTTTACTCCATTCCCTAAATACATCTGCCTCATTAGGAGCTTGAAACATTGTCTGAGTGCTTAAGTTTCTTGTTTAGGACAGAAATATCTAAAAATTCATCAAAAGTTAAACACTCCATTGTATTTTGAACTTTCATCGAATTACAAGGAATAGAGCATAAAAAATACTGCATAGCCAAATCCAGAGCATCAACAACAGTTTGTAGGTCTCACTGTAATGGCAGACCTGAAGGACTTGTGTCTCTCAGGCAGTTCATCTGCACATTCACACCTTGACTCCCAATTAATAAGTATACCAACAATGAAACTTGGAAACTTAAGTTCTCTCTGTAAACAAGCTGTTAAACACAACAGTGTCAGATATGGTTTCCAAACAATTTTGAAACATAGGATAAGTTTACAGCTTAGCCTAAAGGTCATTCACAGGCAATGATCCTTTGGGGCAATGAGTAAACACTGAAATAATTTAGAACCAGCCAGTCAACAATTAAAACAAAAAAAGCATATTGTCTTTTTATTTAAAGTCAGCTAGTTTGTGATAAGCTTAACTTATAGGAAACAGTGTTCTGTATTATAGAGCTTCTACAGGAAGCAGTGAAAAAAACCAGAAGGTAAACTATTGTTCACATTTTCTTATTTAATTCTTAAATTTGAGGCTATTGCTAAGACTTCAGAGTTAGGAATGGAGCTTCTGCAGTGACAACTTAATCCAAGTAAATGGATAAAATTAAGCTGACATTTTTTCTTATAAAATGTTAGTATAATTAGACATAGAAAAGGAGAGGGCACCAATTGCTACTTCCAAGGTAACTTGTGGGATATCTGCCTCTTTCAGTCATCAACAAGACAATAAGCTACAATAACAAATCAAAATGGTGGTGGAAAAGGACCAACTATCCTTGCTCCTTTTCACTACTATGTCCACTACTTTTGCTCCCTTTGCCCCTTATGCTGCTATTTCTGTATTCTTTCCATTTCAAAATCACATCCTCAGCCCTTCGTGAAGTTTAAGTCATATTGGGCGACAGGGAAAAAAAAAAAAGAAAAAAGACTCTTACCACTGTATTGCATTGTAGCTCCCAAATATGAATCAACAATTGATCCCAGTAGGCCAGCTGCTGCACCAAACACAATAATGGGCCATTGTGGAGCAGATATTTCCAGATCAGTCACAAAAATGAGTTGAGTTATAAAGTAGGCTATACCTACTGTCATGCCTCCAAGCAAACTTGAGATCAGACCCACTAAAGTAACTGCTCCATTAGTACCTAAACCAAATAAAATGTAGCTGATTTACAAACTGGTTTTAAAAGACTTGTATTAATTGAAATGTTTTACATTAAATCAAAACTGTTCATAGTGCTCTTCTCCTCTTACATCCACAAGGCTTTGCTACTGCAGCTTTTTACAATTCCCATTATGCTGTTGAGCACCTTAACCTGTACTGTTACTGCCTGTTATGACTCCTTTCCAGTCTCTAGGGCTAATTCTCTAGAAATATTCACCAGCATTAAATTAAATAAAACTAGACAGCACACCTGTCAATGTCACCTGGTCTGCTCCAGGTGATGGTGGGCTAACAAAAGAAGAGACTTGCTCAAAAAAACAGATCTTGAGATGCGAACATTAAAGCAATGCCCTCTTTCAGAAGTAGTATACTAAGACATGTTTCATCAACACATTTAAAAATAAAAGAATCAAATCCATAGACAGGTATGTTTGATAGCTCATTGAATAAAAGTCTGAACACCTATAAAGAAAAAAAATCCCCGTGCATTTAACTCCTATCCAACAAGGTCTGTACCTCTGATCAATTTGCCAGCAAGACTCAAAAAAGGCATACAACTTTAAAGCAGCAATGACATCCACCATGGAGACAATGTTTGGCAGACAGAAAATTCACTTTGGTAGGATATTAAAGGAAATGAGTGATTTGTTTAAGAAGCGAATTTTCTGTAGTGTCTCTGTTGACTATATATGTATTCTACTGATTAAAATAATGCCTGAAAAATTGCAGTTGATAACTTGTATTCTTCATATTAGCAATATGAACTCTTTTAGTATTGTCAAAGATTAGAAGTGACAGCATTCAGAATGATTTTAGCTCCATGGTTGCTATGCTCATGCATTTCATCAACAAGATGCAGAAGAAACGCGGTTGACTATATTCCCTTTCAGAGAATGCATTCCTGGTAACCTTCTCTAATCCCAGATTTCTGATATTTGTTTTCTATGTCTTTCCTGGAACTTTTCAAGTTTGATGCGTAATTCAAAACAGATTAACAAATATTAAGAACATGTAGAAGAGGTAACACCTTACCTACTGGAACCTGTTCCCAGGTTGTTATCAATCTTGGTTTGCTTTTACTCATAACACTACCAATCTCCGAAGCCCATGTATCACCAGCAGAGCATGCCAAAGCTCCCAAAAGGGATAAACACATCCATGATGCTGTATATTCCTTTGAAAAGTCAATAGGAATTTCACCCGGTCCATTTTCTATCATATATAAGAGAGCCAGCTCAGTAGGAACACCACCATTACAGAATACCTGAACCCAATTCCTCTGTCCACCTGAAGTATAAAAACTGAATTTTAGTCATCTCGGGTAACAGCATGAGGCAAAAACAAAATAACACATATATAAAGTTAAATTTAAAATCACACACATTCAAACAGATACTATATAGTAATTTATTAAACAGAACAGAAGCAAAACCAAAGTGGCTTGCTAATATTCACAGGGATAGGGTTGAGGGGAGTCTCAACAGTGTTCCCTATTCTAGATATTAATCTCATCTGACGCTGTGAAGGGAACAAGAACACGCAATATTTATTCTCCACAAGGGATCTGAAAGAACTCAAGTATTTTGGCTTACCTTCCTTGTATTCTGAATCTATTTGCTTCTTTATATCTTTTTTCCACTTTGTAAGTTTTGAAGAAGTAACAAAAAATACAAACAAAGAAGAGAAGAAACTATAATTTGCAACTGTAAGGATAAATCCAACCACCAGTCCTATGAAGAAAAAAGAAGTATATAAAGTTCCTTCATGTAACAATGGTTGTTTTGCAAAGCAGTTAAGAATTTCATATTTTCTGAATATGAAGAGTATCTTCCTGATAAACCTAAGACAATCATGCGGTAAGAGATTCTGCTGCCGAATTGCTAATTTTATTGTAACTGCTGAAGCATGTGATTTTTAAGACCTTTTGCCACAAATCAGTAATACTGTGCAAAAATAAAAGAGAAGCAATTAAACACCCAGAATCCAAAAATATAGAATTGAAATTCAAGTACTCTGCCTGAAGAATTTTATTATTTTTATAAGGAGCAAATACATAGCTGGGGCTGGGCCTCTATTAGCAAGTTTACCATCAGTTTGGGTATCAAATCCCACATCCAAGGTCTCTAAGATAACCTGTAAAACCTTCCTCCATATCTTAGCAGATGCTACTTCTCTACTCTTTTCTTTTTTAGTTTCTGATTTTTATTCTACCTCTTTATTGCTGTAATTTTTTAAAGTATTTGATCTCCTTGATGTGATTCATTTTTATGTCCCCATTCACAGGGGAGGCCTAATTTCACTCCTCACCATCAGATTACAATTCTAAAGGACTGAAAGAAAAATGGGTGCATTTAAGAGCAAATGCCAGTATAAATTGGCTAGCAGAGCTGTTAAGAGGTTGGAACAGAAAAGTCAAAAATATTTTTGTTGGTGTAGAAAATGCTTCCCTTAACTCTCACAGACAGAAGATTTGCAAAATGGGTGACATGGGAAGGAAGGATTTGAGGCCCTGTTTTACTCCACTGAACATCAATTCAGACAATATCACAAGACAAGGGTGAATCACCTCACCCGGAAATGTTGCATCAGATTTCAATAAACACCATTGTACACTATGCTGGGTTTTTTATCATGTGGGCTAGAAACATTTTTCAGAAACAGTCATTTGTTCTCAGTGAAGTACAGATTTAATTTTCTTATTTTTGCCAGGCCAAAAAATGCCTAGAACTGCTTCTATTACAAAGAGGAGAACCATACAGAAAGGAGAACTGATTTTCCACCAAGCAGGAAGGGATCTGATCAGTTCAGAGTCTTTCTTTACCACTACTTTGGCCATTCCTTTGTTTCTCTGTGAATCCTTCTATATGTTAAACCAAACCATGTGATTTAACTGCATACTGTACTGGAGTTGAAAAGAATCTTCTAGGTTTATATAAACAGAATGTGAAAAACACAATTCACTTTCTTGATAAAATTTAGAAGTTTAATAAAAAAATTTAAAAAAGGCAATTAGGAGACAGAAAGCAAAATTATTTACACAGCCAGGGTGCCTGGCATACTACCAAAAGGCACCAGCGTTGACAAAAGACTTGTACCTTAAAAAGATAAGTATGATGAATATTCATTATTCTTATGCATGATTTAAACATTCCTTTTGAGGTTATGCATGCTTGTGCTTAATTTCAACTTTTGCCCCCCTCCAACCTTTTATCCTGTAACTTAATCCCTTGGTGCCAGGAGTCTCAATTTCCCGATAACAGAGGCAATAAATTCCTCCTTTGGGGTGTTTTGGTGTCACTGCTGCCATCTCCATTCAGATAGGATAGTGTAAAGAATTTCGTGATTATTCTCTCTCTCACTTCTTGAGCTAGTCACAAAAAGTATCCTACATCACATAGTTTCTATTTTAATATTTTGCTACAGCCTAAAGCTATATTTACCACACCACTATATTAATACAGCAACATTAATACTTGTGAAAAGCCAACTTTATAGTATGTATTTATAACAATAATAATATTAATCAAATCAATTACGAACAGTAGCACAGGATTAACTTGACTGTTTAAACAGGCATGAAGAAAAAAACCCCAGTATGAATTTGGGGTATGTATGCTTACATTTATACTTTATTATAATAGAACTAGGTGAAGTCTTAAACTGCAAACAATAAAAAGGACCTTTAGTTTACTAAATGTTTAGCTTAAATCTTGGAAAAAACATACCTCCCAATGCACCACTGTGATCAAGACTCTTCTTCTTAAAACCCTGTGTAGCAATAATTAGTGGAACCAAGACTGAAAAAAGCCAGCGCCATGGAGAAATGGGTCGTAAAGTACCTGATAAAGCAAATAACAGGGTTACAGATGATCCTCATAAAGCCTTTTTTTATGTCTTCATGTCTGAAAAGTCATTATTTCCTTCTATATACTTAAATCTCGATCTTAATAGAGATTAAAACTACTTATCCTTCAGAAGAAAGAATGGACAGAAGGACAATATATCCACAATTATCTACTCAATTTTTCTATTCAGCTATCAAAAGAAAACAAATTTCATGAACTCAAATTAATTAGCAAAAATACCAAAATGTGACAAGAAGTAAGTATGGTGATATTTTCCATTCTAAAAGGGATTAATGAACTTCAAAAACTAACATCAGAATTTACTGTGACAAAATACTACTACCAAAAAAAGCCAAGCAAGACAGTCTGCTTGGTGAAAGTGAAAGTAGTCTGACCACTTCATGAAACATCAGTTCTTCTGACCTTGATGTAAGGCTCTTTAAAATATACTTTGAGCTGATGACTATCTCAGCAAGATTTGAAGTGACAGTTTTAGTTTGAAAAACCCACAAACTTCTAAAAGTTAAAGCCAATAGTTAATGTAGGTTTTGAAATAAAAAAAAAATTAAAATCTTGAAAAGTTATTTATTACATCTCCTATACAAATACAAGACATCACAAATCTTGCATTAAAGTAAGTCTCAACCTTGTAAAAGAAAGATTTTACACAGGCACAGAGGCTTGTCTTGTTGGAAAGATAAAGATGATGGTTTTCAACAAGAACTTTTGTGTCATCAGTACCCCAACCTTTGCACAAACATGGGCTCCCTGATGCAAAGCAGGACAAACACGTCTGTGAAATCACAGTAAAACACTGCAACGTCAAGATTCACAAGAAAAATATTCTCTTCTGTGTACTGAAAAACCCCAAAGCCATAGATCCCCAAGGGGGTCTTGCAGCCCAGGGCTGAGTCAGAAATTCAGAAGACAAGCACCAGCTATGTGTGAAGAGCCCTCCAGTGCTGTAGCCTGGTATTGCTTATCACAAACCAAGGCAGCTCTTGGTGCAAACTTTCATATGAGCAGCACTGGGATACAAAGGGGTTCCTTTTTCTTGGCTAACAAACAGAATTTTCATCTCTTCAAGGTCATTTTTATACTAACATTTTTGGATTTCCTTGTAGGAGAAAAAAGTATTTGTATTAAATTACTACTAAATGTAAGCAGCTAAGACTAAGATAGGATCTGTAATAAAACCATGAATGTGTTCTTTGACATTCTGGCTTCAGTAACATCTGGCACACTGTTTGGTGCTTAAGAATTACTATAAACTGTACATTGATAAAATACGTTTGTAGTATTTTTATACTTATATTAAGGACTGCAAATTTCATCACTTTTATGGGCTGAACCACTTTAAGCCCATTAACTACTGTATGCTTCATTCACCTCCTTGAAAAGCCAAGGTCTTTTCACAGTCTCAGGCAAATGAACAACAGAAGTTTTATGTCCTTCTGGTTCCATAACCATTCCCTACAAAAAGGAGGATTTGTCTGCAGCCTTCTCCTTTCTATCAGGCCCTATCCTGATTCACCTGATACCAGATCTCTCCACACTATACCGTAAATTCCCACTCACATAAGAGAACAGGGGCTAGAATATCCTAATTGTCAGAAAAGCTATACCTTTAGAGAGCAGACATAGATAAATGAAGTTGCATGTTTAAATCCAACTCCGGTAGCTACAAATGACACAAATAAAAGCTGGTTGTGAAGCCTGCTTCCGCATACCTTCTACACGTCTGGCATCTCACTACAAGCCAAAGTAGAAGTATCCAGACAATACAGATTTAATGTTGTACCAGAACTAACCCATTCTAAAACCTGAAACACTGAAAAACACTGAGCAGAGACATGCAAGTGCCTCTACAAAAGTCAGCTTATACTGGTGGGGTAGTTACTATAGCTTCTTCTGGATCCAGGGTGACACTAGGCAGTTGAAGGTGTTCATACTGCATCCCTAGGCACTTTCAGCAACACTGCAATGACACTGGAGCTCTTCCTGCATCAAACCAGCTGCGGACTGAATGATAAGTCTTTACCGGTCTTGGAAAAGCAGTTAAATTCTTCTAGGCTTAAACTGATACTGCAGGCAGTATCAGCTGCTTTTGCACACTGCTGTAAGAAGAATGGTCCTAGAGCCGAAAAGACAGACTACAGAAAGGACTTTTGTCCCTGCAACTACACACAACTAAGTCACAGCCAGCCTGAGCTGCCTAAACAGAACGCTGAGCTGACAGTACACACCTAAGCCAGCCACTCCACGCATACATCCCTATCTTCTTATACCATTTCCCGTTTCTCTGTTCCTCGACTAAGGAAGTCTTCCTGCACGCCCTGTTCTGCAGGTTGCAGACGTTGCTGATTCCTAAAACAGTTTTGAAAGCTGGCGCATTCCTCCCGTGTTGTCACGTACTTTACCTCATATAGGACGACCTCTGTCAGCTCGGTTTTTCTTTTCACTTCTTAATTTTTATTTGCTTTCTTTCGTATAAAGAAATCACAAAGGACACCAACATACTAAATTATACGTGATCCCTGGGCGCAGCTGCAAGTAAGCAGCTGCCAGCATCTTCTAAACCACCATCACCTACTGTGTTAAGGTGAGGTTATCAGCTCTACTGACGGATGAAGGGGCTGTGCACACTCCTCTTGCCATTTTCCGTCCCCTGCCTAGAGGGGCCGGAGGGAAGGGTTCGCCCATGGCCGTGCCATGCCAGCCTTTCCCCGGCCTTTGGACTCACCGTAGTACGTACTTGCAGTCATAGACACGATCCAGAACGCCAGCGAGATACAAATGAGTAAGTTCAGGATGACCATATTCGCCATCATCTTGAGGTATTCTCTGAAGGAATCTTCCTGGTAATAGGACATCGGAAGCAAGAAGGACAACACCTGATGGGAAAACACAAGGCGCATGGCATCAGCGACACCACCGCCACCACCTCCTTCTCCTCCTCTTTCTTCTCCCGCCCGGCCGGAGCGGCGGCCGGGCCCGGCCCGCACATCCCTCGGGGCGCCGCCGGGAGGCACCGAGGCGCTCATGGGGAGACTGCTGCGGCCGCCCCGGCCGGCCCACCCCGCGCTGCGCTGCGCGGCGCTGGGCGGCCGGAGGCGCTCGCACGGCCCAACCCCGACACCGACCTGCTCCCTGGGGCCGCGGGCACCGCCCCCATCCCGCGCCGCGGCCTCCCCGCGCATGCTCCGCCGGCGGCCACGCGAGCCCGCCCGCGCCTGCGCCGCAGCGAAGGAGCTCTTACTGCCCTGGGGCTGCGATGGGCGGCGTCCCTCTGACAGCCGCTGGCAATGGAGCTCCAGTTTGCGAAATAAAACCAGGAACGACACGCCTGTGAAAGGCATGAAGTCTGCGGATAATTAGTGAGACCAGTGAGTACCTGGATGAGGTTTGAAACTTGTTGGAGCACTTCGAAGTTCATTAACAGCAGAAGAAAGAGACTTGAAACGTTTCGTAAAGTTGACTTGGGATGAAAACATGCCAAACCTGCCTGGTGGCTTTTCTTGGGGCACGTCAGAATGACTCCCAAAACACTCGAGTTGCAAATAAGCTGACATTAGCTGCGGGCACAGCTCCCACATCCACACATTAGAGCTTTGTCAACAACGCACAGAAGGAGGTGGAACTTCACAACCTTTCAAAAACTCATTGTTTTGAGGCAGCAGCCTCAAAATGAACGAGAAATAAATAAGACTTCAGGCATCCCAGGAGAGAATGCTGAGGAAGCATTTATGTATTCAGTGCATTTATGTATTCCACTTGTTCAGTGGAATGTAGACCAAAACCTTCAAATTGTACAGATGAGTCACCTCATGAACGTGAATAACCTCAGGTGCTTTTTTTCTCATGGGCTTATAGCGGCAGCAGCAGAACAGAATATTTATATAAGTGTTCAGTGAGAGGCAGAGTAATACAAAAAAGGATAGTAAAAGATCTTTGATATAAAACTATAGAAGTAGTTTTTAAAGCTAGAAAATGCAAGTGAGCAATCTTAATTTAGGAGATGATAACTTCCAGACTGAATTTAGGAATATTTCTGGCTTGTGGCACCCATTTATTTTGGAGGCATGTTCTCTTATTTTTTATCCAGCATCTGGAGTAGGTTTCTATCAAGGTGTGAACACAGTCCATGTGTTCTTTTTCTCTCAGAAAAAGAATGATTCTTTTCTCTCATAAATTTTGATATATTTTTGTGTTGTGAAATAAATAGTTAGGACTCAGAGCTGCTTCTTCAGATGTTGTCTAAGCTAAGAAACTTACTCCCTAAAGATTTACAGGTACCTGGTTCTAGCTGAAGAAAGTAGAGGCTAAAGTTAATACTTGGCTGCTTACAATTTATTTTCTCCAGGCAGTTAGAGACAAAACTTGGAACACGTTACTCAGACAAGGCTTTATCTTATTTTCTGCTATATTTATTGGTAACAAATACTGGTAACACCCAAAATTTATCTCAAGTAGAGATACCTAAAACAGTAATACTAAAGTAGGAGCACTGATTTTGGTATATCTAGTCTTCCTTCTTATCTCCCAAATTTTCATTAAACATCCATCTGAGGTCTGAATTTGAGATCTAAGAATCAGGGACTCAGTAGCTGGGTTGCTTTGTAAGAATGGAACACCTTTCAAGAATAGCACTGACATGACATTGCTTAGGTTCTTCTGCCAAAATCTAACTAGCTGAGATTTTCAACCAGAACAAGATCAACTCCACTTAAACAGGTGGCTGAACAAGCAGGTGCTTATTCTGGTGTAACCAACTCCCATAAACTTACTCATTCAAACACATCCTTAACTGTAATAAATTGTTTTATTTCATTTATTGCTTACTTTTTGTTTTCTAAACTGTAACAGACTGATACTGGTATTTCTGGTGGAGAAGCAAATGTTCCCACAGGAATCCTAGATCCCTGGCTGTTACCTGTGGTTCCGTAAAACTGTGGGACTGTGATTAATGGTAACACACAAGCTGGTGTGAAGAGGGGGCAAGTTTGTGGAGCTCTAAAGGATTCTTCAGCTTCCTTCATAGATCCCATACCCATGTGAAGTAGCACTTGGTACTGATTTTGGGACATACCAGGCTACTGCACTGGTTTATCTACAGACCCTGCATCTTGGCTTAAAGCCAAAGGTGCTGCTGCTGCTGGAGTTTACCTGTGCAAGAACAGCAAAAGGGAGCCTGTGTCTCCACCCCTGGTGTGAGAAAGGTGGTTCTGGTCAGGAAATGTCTAACAACCAACCAGGAATAATGTTGGCTTTGACTCCTTTTTCAGCTCTGAGTCTTTTGTTAAATGCAGCTTCATACATCCCTCTTGAAGTGTTTCTGATTGCCAACAAAGTTTCCTGCAGTAGCTTGGTACACATTAAATGTTACAAGTAGATTAGAAAACAAGAAAGAAAGACACACAAAATTAGACTTTTCTACATGTGGAAGCTGAAAGAAGTAGCTACAGTTTTGAAAATAATGTCTACAACAGTTCTGTAATTGCCCCATATATTGTGTTTAAACTCCTCTTTTCTAGATGTTGCCCCTTTTTTCACTAGGTCCTGTAATAATAATAGCAATAACAACACCAACATGACTTTTAATTAGTAAAAGCTGGGTTTTAAAAAACTTAAATTGCTATCTAGATGCTTACAATATTGTGAATACATAAAAAATGTATTTAAAAAGCCATCCTGAACAGGTCATGCAATACATTAATTTCATAATCAGTTTTTACTTATAACCCTCCCCCCATTCCTTATTCACACCTAATAGTAGTGATAAGCTTGAGAATTTAAAAAACCAGCAAGTAACAGTTGCTTACAACAAATAGACCTGAAAGCTTTTCCCCACACTTTCCCATCCAAATTCATACGTGGAATAAGAAAAATATAAGAAGCTTAAATTTTAAAAAAATTGGAATTATAAGCTACCCAACATTTAGAAGAAGAGATTCTTCTTACCTCTTACCTAAATGCATAGGATGCAAAGCACGGCCAGTGCAGAGTCTAGCAGAAAAAAAAATAAGTGTGATTTAACAAGAGGCGGGAATGTGCGACGATTAAAAGCAGTGCAACAGAAAGAAGATAATAACATGTTACTGTACATAGCATGCTAATAGCTCTTTTACACTCATTCTTTTCCTAGGAATTTAGTAGATTTGCCATAACACAGCATAACTTCTAAACTTTTATGATGATTTTAGAAATAGATTTTCTGCCTTATTTTTTTGTATGTCTGAGATAGAACTTTCCATTTCTCTTCACTGCTTAAAACATTTCATATTTATGTTTGATAGAACACACTATGAATATCGCTTGAAAGTCAAATACTAATTGAAACATCTATTATTCTCCATTGTAATCTTGTTTTCTCAGTAACCAAAAACTGATTGAAAACAAAATACAATTCAATACATTAAATTAAAAATCTGTAAACATTGTTAACATTGCATTAAGTACAGCTGTTCACAAAGGCCTTGAATAATGTTCACACTCTTAGAAAAGACAACATAGTAAGACTGTAAAATTTTATGCTGATAGTGTATTTAGATAGCTACAGAAAACAGAAGTGGAAGAGTTATACTGCAGGAAGGGAAAAGTAATACTGCAGGTAAATATTCATCTTAAGTAGAGCACTCATAATTAGTAGTTGCCTGTGAAAGTACCGACCAAATTGCAAACAGTAATTTTCATACCGAAAGAGTTGCTATACAGATGAATTCCTAACATTTTTGAGGCAGTTAAAAATGTCAGTGCTTAACACCATAGCAAAAAGTATTCATACCAGGATTTGGATTGTGGTCTATAAAGCAGTAAATGAAGAATAAATATCCAAATCACTTACCAAAAAACCAGAACCTAGAATGAAGCTTTAAGTATTAAATTTATTAAATATGTGTGGATAGGCTTTTGCTTTGTGTTAAATGAATTTATCCAAGGACAATGCCACCAATTAAATTTATTCATAGTAGCCTAATTGTCCTTTTCCCGGTCATTTATTACAAATGACCCACCTTTTTACTATATGTTTATGCTATGCTTTTCTACTTTAGCAAGTAATTCAGGAACCAACATATTGAAAGTCACATGTGTTCAAGATTGTGATACATCTAGTATATTTGTATTTTACAGAGGTGGAAGTTAAAGAATTAAACTAGAGTGCAAAAATAAGTTAATGAAAAAAAAAATAAAGAGCTCAGCAGTGGGTAAAGGGAAAGGGTAACAGTAAGCAAGGCAGGTAAAGATCTAAAAGGACTATGCACAAGGAAAGACCATCTTCAGTCATAGACTTGCCAAGACGGTAAAGGAGCTTTAAACTGAAGTTGCTGGGGGAGGAGAGCCTCCTTCCACCCCAGTCCCACTGGTTCGATGCCAGTGCCCCCACAAGAGATGCCCAGAACCTTAGGCATCATAGAACCCAGAACTTTAGGCATCATAGTGATGCCTAAAGATTTTAGCTTCTTTATATATCTGTAGCTTTGTAGATTTTAATATATAGCAGTATAGTTTCTAGCACTTTCTTACACTTTAGAACAGTAGTTACCCTTTCTAACACATTATGTTACATTCTTGAAATGCTGTTTGGTCTTATTTTCAAGGAAAAGAATTTCTAACAAGGACATCTTGTTTTGCACCAGCACCTGGGAGACATAACAAGATACAGGGCTAAGAACCCCATGGAGGGACTCCAGTGGGGCAGGTCCAAGGGTGGGTTACCGGGGCAACCAGTCTCCCATTGGATGTACTAGCTAGATATACTAATTAGTTAAACTTACGAAAATTGTGAAAATTTGATGTTGCGTGTGCACATAGGGATAATCTGTGCACCTGAAAGCTTTCATTAAAAGACTGCTTCGTATGTTATCCATTCTAATATTGTTTGGAAAGCTTTTCTTCTGATTTTAGGCAACAATAGGTCAGCAGGAGAGTACCTGAAGAGCAGCACAAAGGAATTCCATTCACTCCAGCCAGTAAGTTGGCTTTGGGGGGGTGGGAGGGGGGTCCAACTTAAATGGCTCTATGCAAACACACACAGCATGGGGAATAAACAACAGGAGTTACAGATGTGCACATGCCTGCAGGGCCACACTCTTACTGGAACCGCAGAGACATGGTGGGATGGCTCCTGTGACAGGTGTTAGAATGGAAGGATACAGACTCTCAGACATAGCAGAAGGGTGCATCTCTTCAGCAACAGATAGGAGCANGTGCACATAGGGATAATCTGTGCACCTGAAAGCTTTCATTAAAAGACTGCTTCGTATGTTATCCATTCTAATATTGTTTGGAAAGCTTTTCTTCTGATTTTAGGCAACAATAGGTCAGCAGGAGAGTACCTGAAGAGCAGCACAAAGGAATTCCATTCACTCCAGCCAGTAAGTTGGCTTTGGGGGGGTGGGAGGGGGGTCCAACTTAAATGGCTCTATGCAAACACACACAGCATGGGGAATAAACAACAGGAGTTACAGATGTGCACATGCCTGCAGGGCCACACTCTTACTGGAACCGCAGAGACATGGTGGGATGGCTCCTGTGACAGGTGTTAGAATGGAAGGATACAGACTCTCAGACATAGCAGAAGGGTGCATCTCTTCAGCAACAGATAGGAGCACCCTCACATTCACAAGCCCTCACCTTCCTGAGGGACTTCAACCATAACAGTATCTATTGGAAGGACAACACAACAGGCCATAAAGCAATACAGGAGGTTCCTGAAGTGTGTTGATGATAACAACTTCCTTCTCCAAGTGACACAGAAGCCATCAAGGAGAGGTTCTTTGCTGGGCCTTGTTCTCACGAACAAGGAAGAGTGGCATGTGACGCTCAAGGGCAGCTTTAGCTGCGAGTGACCACAGAATGGTGGCTTTCGAGATACTTAGGGCAGTGAGGAGGGTGCACAGGAAGCTCACTGCCCTGGAGTGGTCAGAGAGGAGACTGGTCTCGTCAAGGGTCTGCTTGGTAGAGTACCACAGATTGGCATCAAAGCTGCATCTCTGCTGTATGATGTAGAGCATAGTCTGTGCAGAATTATAGCTATGCAGGGAACAGGACTGGCTGGCTTTTAGATTGAGATAACTTTTAAATGATTCAGAGTAATTCAGTTACATACATTTTTATCCTGTGAAAATTCATGTCCTCCACATCTGCCACAGCAAGTAGGTGTAACTTGTCATACATAATGATTCAAATCAGCAGTTTAACTTGTTTAGGCAGACTGAGAAGCAGTGATGGAACTATGGAACTATGTACATATATATTTTTACCATGCTGGTCATGGATTTTGGGGTCTTGTTGGGGTTTAAACCCAGTTGGCAACTAAGAACCCCACAGTCACTCACTTACCTCCTCCCCACCCTGGTGGAATGGGGAGAAGAATCAAAAGCAAAACTTGTAGGTTAAAACAGTTTAGTAATTGAAATAAAGGGAAAAAAAAAAAAGAAATAAGTAATAATAATGACAATAAAAAGGAAAAACAAGTGATGAACAAAAAAATTGCTCACCATCTGCTGACCAATGTCAGACACCATCCCTGAACCCCAGTTAGGCCTCCTTAAAGGTAACTCTCTCAGTTTATGCAACAGGGCAGTGTTGGAATAGCTTTGTGTCTAAGGAAAACGGGATGGGAACCGATTTAGTTTGTAGACTTAGGATTTATTATTTTGTTTAAAATAGGAACTTTACAATTCCTAAAAACCCTTTTACCTTTTAAATTCCCACAGGGCAGGATGGTCTATAGTGTGGAATATCCCTTTTACCAGTTCAGGTAAGCTGTCCAAGCTATGTTCCCTCAGAGTTGTTTTGGGTTTTCTTGTTGTTGTTTGGGGTTTTTTGTGGGGTTTTTGTTTGTGTTTTGTTTCTGTTTTGGTGGGGCTTTTTTGTTGTGTTTTTGGGGATTTTTTTTGTTTCTTTTTTGTTTGTGTGTTAGGTTTTTGGTTTGGTTTTTTTGGTTGTGTACCACCTCACTGTCAGAGCATGAGACCAAGAAAGTGCTTGGTCCAGCTTAGCAACAACCAAAACACCAGGGTGTTATCAG
>WAAE01017520.1:0-11981 GCA_013400495.1 Nicator chloris | reverse complement strand
TTACACTTGTCATAAATCAGCATCAGTTTTTCTTTTTATCTAAACTGTTTTTGGAGAGTTTTGCATCCTTTTTAGTTTGTCTTTGAGTTCTATTATATTTCATTTTTCTTTCATACAATGAGACCTAAAGAGTTCTTAGAAAGTTTGCTGAATAGCCTTGGTCATCCAGTTAGTCAAGGAAATGAGAAAGAAGTGATGCTCACTTGCATGATTGTTTCTACTCACCCTTCTCATTCAGTGTGTAAGAAGGAGAAGACACATATTCAAAAGATCCCTCTTGTCCTAAAGCAGATGCCCAGCTCCTAATATTAAGGCACTTAAAGTCTAAACTCATTCATTCTTTGAACATTTTTTGCTATCAATGTGAACCCAGGTGTATTTTGATTTTCAGCCTAAACTATGCTCCTTAAATGTAATATTTTCAATGAATTCTGTTAGTAGTCTTCTCTCTTTCAGTTCATGCAGCCTCTTCTAAATATTTCCAACTTTCTAGATAACGAAGTCCTTTGGCAGTGTGCTGATTTCAAAGCCAGCTGGGCAACAGTACACTACACAAAATCCCACCTAAATGAGTAAGTTGTCAAGTCATGCATACAATCCATTTTGCTCTGAGTTCGACACGATTAGAAGCTCTAACAAACAAATAATATATATTGTCATAATAATCTCTAGAGTTCATTGGCATTTTGCTTAACAATCACTGCTTTAGGCAAATCAAATCACAGAATTTTACTGTTCAGTTATCTGAGTCTCAGGGCTTTTCAGGAAAGAGACAGCTATTTCTTCAGCTTTATGGGAGAGGTAACCATCCTTATAATTTGTTCTGTTGGCTTTAGAGCTGTATTCTACTAGGAACGCCACTCAACACTCTTCCCCCAACTACGAAAGCATACATGTATTCAGCTTTACTTACCATACTAGCTTATTGCAGACAATGAGTAAAATGCTGCAAAGTGAATTAAAAAGAAAAATAAATGAAGATACAGCAGTTTCCTTCAAAAGAAGATGGTGTTGATGACAGGGTTGAGTGTTTATGGGTAACAACAAAGAGGAGGGCCAATTTAGCAGATGTTCTGTGGAAGTCTGTTTTAGACCATCCAGCCAAGATGAAGAGGCAGGTGAAATGTTCTATAAACAGCTGGGGGAAGCCTCATGATTGTCATCCCTTCTTCTCGTGGAAGACTTCGATTTAGCCAAAGTTTGCTGTAAATGGAACCCTGCAGAGGGTAAAAAGTCCAGGATAATCATGGAGTGTGTGAAAGATAACTTCCTGACACAGATGGTGAGGGAGTCTGCTATGAAATGTGCCATGCTGGAACTGTTGTTTGTGAGCAGAGAAGGACTTGCGGGTTATGTGGTGGTCAGAGGCTGTCATGAGCACAATGATCACGAAATGATAGAGTTTTCAAATCTCAGATATGTAAGGAGGAAGATCAGCAGAACTGCCATCTTGGACTTCCAGAGAGCAGACTTTGGCCTCTTTAGGGATCTGGCTGACAGAGTCCCTTGGGAGGCAATTCTGAATAGCAAGGAGCCCAGGAAGGTTGGATGTGCCTTAAGAAGGAAATCTTAAAGGAACAGGAGCAGGCTGTCCACCTGTGAGACAGGTGTGGGAAGCAGAATGAAGCCCCTGTAATCAAGAGAAAAATGGTAAGAGGCCTGCTACTCCATTTGGACTTACTCAGGTCTGTGGGGTCAGATGGGATTGACGCAAGCCTTGAGGAGCTGGGGGAAGAGCTCATTAAGGTCTTTTCTATCATTTAAAATTGGCCACGGCTCATCAGGGAGGTCCCAGCTGACAAGAGGTCAGCAGACATAAAGCCCAGCTACAAGAGAGGCAGGAAGAAGGATGCAGGGAACAACAGGCCTGTAAGCATGGTCTTGGTACCAGGGGAGGTCATGGATAAAATCATCCTGAGTGCCATCATGCAGACAACCAGGACTGGGCACAGCTAGCACAGGTTTATGAAAGACAGGTCCTGCTTGACCAACCTGGTCTTCTGTAAATATGTGACATACTTTGTAGGTGAGGGAAAGCCTGTGGATATTGTTTACCTGGTCTTCAGTGAAGCCTTTGACACCATTTCCCACAGAATTCTGCTGGAAAAAACTGGATACTGATGGCTTGTACTCTTCAAGTAAAAAAGTGAAGCTGGCCATGTCCAGAGAATAGAGGTGTGTGGTGCTAAATCCAGCTGATGGCTGGTCAAAAGTGCTGTTCCCCAGGGCTCAGTGGTGGGAACGGTTCAATATCTTTATCCATGATATGGATGTGAGGATCAAGTCCATCCTTTGTCAGTCTGTAGACAAGACTAATTTACACAGGAGAGTTGATCTGCTGGAGGGTGGATGGGCTCTGCAGAGGCATCTGGACAGGCTGGATTGACAGGCTGAGTCCAAGTCTATGAGGTGAAACAAGGGCAAGTACCAGGTCCAGTACTTCGGTCACAGCAACCCTATGTGATGGTGCTGGCTGAGGGCAGAGAGGCTGGAAATACGTCTTGGTGGAAAAAGAACTGGGGGTGGTGGTTGACAGCAGCTGAACATGAAGCAACTGTGCCCCAGTGGCCAAGAAGGCCAATGGCATCCTGGCCTGTATCAGCAATAATATGACCAGCAGGACGAGGGCAGTGACCATCCCCTTGTACTCAGCACTGGTGAGGCCACACAAGTCCTGTGTCCAGTTCAGGGCCCCCCCACTACACGAAGGACATTGAAGTGCTGCTGCACATCCAGAGAAAGGCAATGGAACAGGGGAAGGTCTGGACCACAGGTCCTGTGAGGAACAGCTGAGGGAGCTGGGGGTGTTTGGTCTGGAAAAAAAGAGGATTGGGGGGACCTTATTGCTCTGTACAACTGCCTGAAGGGCGGTTCTAGGAGTCTGCGAGTTGGTGTCTGCTCCCAGGCAACAAGCGACAGAAAAAGAGTAAACAGCCCCAAACTGTGCAAGGGGAGGTTTAGCTTGGATATTAGGGAAAAGGTCTTCACCAAAAGGGTTGTCAAGCACTGGAACAGGCTGTTCAAGGTAGTGATAGAGTCACCATCCTGAGAGGTATTTAAAAGAAGTGTAGCTGTGGCATTTAGGAATTTCATTTAGTGCTTGGCTTGGCAGTGCAGGGTTAAGGGTTATGTTTAATGATTTTAAAAGTCTTTTGCAACCTAAACGATTCTATGGTTCTATAATTACACACCTTTTGCAGATGGTCAAATCAATAGCCAGACTTGTAACCATTACCCTTTTTGGCATTGTTTTCAACTTCTGTTTGGGATAGACACCTTTAGAATATGTTGCAGTGTTTTTACATCAAAAGCAGGGTCTCACAATAGTGAGATCTGCCTAATGTAGATTTTGTTGAGTTCTGATGTCCAAGTTAGCAAAGAAGAAACTTTCAGTGTAACTGTGGTTTGTAGGTTCATATACTGTTGCAGACAGAATATAACTTGTATGGATTCTACCACTGTAATATGTCTGGTTACAACTTTTTTACCATATTACCAGTAGTCTTGGGTATGTCTTTGCTCTCTTGACTCTTCCCACTGAAGTAAAGAGTAAAATTTCTTTAAGGAGGAGAAGACTCATAGAAAGTGATTTGAAAATTCTATGATTTTATGCACATGATATCAATGAGAATTGCAGTGAACAGCAAAATGCAAGAGTCTCTATAATGGTAAGAATTAATTCTTGCATATTTTGTGGTTTTCTTCATATCTCTGTTGATACTTTGCAACATAAAACAAATATTCTAATAGCTACTTTTATAATATAAATGTATGTGCAAAATAAATTTCTATTTTCAGGATCACTCTATTCCCTGACTGCCTGAAATGAAAAAGAGCAGCCAAATTAATTATCTGTTAATATCTTTTTTATCTGGCTAAGTGGAAAAATAAAATGCAGGAAGAATTTCTAAAGATATAATCCTTTAGCAGACTGTGGAAAGAGAACAAGGGAAGGCAACAGATTGGGAGGAAAGAACTTCAGCAAACTATTTTTGCTCTTGCTGTGAAATAATTTTTAATTGCTTCACAACTTGGCTTTCTCTGCAGCTGCGTTGTTACATTTGAACTTCGTTAATCTAAAATCTTGTATCATCTATACCAGAAACTGGAGCAACAGTTTTTAGCATTGGAATTAGATTTGCCCGTTGATCCAAACAACAATACTGACTATATCAGTACTGAAGTAATTGATGATTCACAGAAATCTCTTTAGCACTCTGCCTTGTCTTTTAATACTGCTTAAATCCTAGATGGTCCATGTTTATGTTACTTCTGTTATTTATGTTAGTTATGGCTGTTCAGAGATTTTAGAGCATCACTTATATGAGATGCAGAGTGCTTTAGATATTGCGTTATGTTATTTCTGCCATTGTGCATTTCTCTCATCGTTGTCATTAAAGCAACAATATCTGTGTCCTTCAAATAATTATCCTCAACCAATACAGCAAGTTATACATCCAGTCCTTCATATTTAATTGATGTTTGCATGCCATTAGAAGAGGAACCTCACCCCTATTTATGTCTCGATTATTTAATAAAGCAGTGTTAGCAAGGAAGGGAATAGAAAATATCAGAAAGAGAAGACTTGTATTCTGATGACTATGCTTTGGACTTACTTTCTCGGAAAATGAAGCAGTTTCTGTTGTATTCTGGAGTCAAAGGATGAAATTCATAGAGGAGAAGTATGTATCACATTCTGAGTCTCTTGATCTGCAACATACCAGCAAAATATCTGTAAACAGTCAAGAACCTATTAAGAAGTAAGTGAACTATAAGGCAACTGTTAAGGGGGACCATAATGCATGTCAAATGAGGTGAGTGCAGACCTCTTTTATCAGCTTCCAGTCTCTTCCACAAATCTGGTTCATTCCATTACAAAACAAACAAAAAAACCTCAACAAAACCAACCCTTAATACTCAGCAAAACCAACAGTTATTAAGGTCCAGTAAGAAGCTTCCAAGTGAAATCAAAGCAGAAAAATGAAATAACTAATTGTGTTTCCACTACTTAGATCGGTGACTGATGTGAGATAGAGAAAAGATAAATGCATAGTCTTAAGGGACTTGGCAAAATAGTATTATATTTTGCCATGAGGCTATTGCCGTGTGTTTAAAATTGTGCCAGTGTAGATGCATGTAATGATCAAGCGAGGTAGTCAAAGACTTCGAGTAACATCAGTTTTTTGCAGGTTTCTGCAGTATTTTCTGTAAAAGATACTATGACTATTTAGGGATATATGCATGTGTAACAGAGATGTGGGTACCTATGTATATCCATAGTTTACTGCAGTGCCTGTGTTCACAGCTTGTGCTACAGGTTTGCATTTTCTCTGTTATGGCAGGTTATGGTTTGCTCCCTCATGAGGGTTTCTTCAGGCAGTTATATCTTCACTGCTTTCCTGCTTTATATGACTGTAAAATGAATAAGAACTCCTGCATGATGATATGAAAAATAATAACCATATCTGAATTTTGTTTTTTTTTTTCCCCCCAGATTTTAACCTGTTTTATGCAATTTGACAAATTTCAAACAAAAAGTTTCAACACAGTATTGTTATTTACCTTTTACGCCTAGGGCTTCCTTACAGATGGGTTTACAATCCTGAAAGAAGAGGGCTAGATAGATTATGACTATGCAGCACTGTCAGTAATATCCACCTAGGAAAGGAGGGCATAGTGTCACTTGATGCATCAGTACTTGCCAGAATAAAGTACTTGAAAATACTTAGTCTTACAGCACAGTCCTTCCAATTCCAGACTGAGGCCCAGGAAAGATCCAGTCCTATGTTTTCATGACAGATTTTAATTTTTAATATCAGTTAATAACTGTCTATTTACACAAAGTTCTGGGTAGGACCCTGTGTGCCAAGATATGAGTTTCACTATGACTATGGCAGTCCTCTTTGTCTTTCCTGTTTCATATCATCTGAGGACTAGGAAGTTATCAGCTCTTTGTTTGTGGGAATTGTTTTTGCCTCATGTTGTCATATATTGTTATGTGAATAAGCAGCATGTAAATGGATAGATAATAAACACTGCTGAGAATGTTTGCATAGATATTGCCAAAATGGTTTCAGCCAAGTACTGTAAGTCATTAATTTTTCCTTCTTTTCCTTTTTATAGGCTGATGTCTTGTCGAACTTTTCTGATTTCTTCACAGATTTTTTAAAGTTTAGCATATTTTGCTTACATATTCAACATACATTAAGATATTTGCATAAGAATAGGTCCTTGCTGATAATCAGCATGTTACCATATATAAAAAATAAACTTAATCCCTGGGATTGGAGTATTTGTTTACCTCTGAGGACTCCTGATTTCTCTGACTTTATTCCACTCAGTGCATGTTGGGGTAGCATCTTGCTTATCGAACACAGGAGCATTCGGACAGGTTGCACCTGGTTCTTGTCACAGACACTCAGGAACAAAGGATGGCGATCACCAAAGACACTTGATTTCTGTGTCTCTCATGCTCTTGCTGTGGACATATTCATCCTGGTTACTCACAATCCCTCTTGGCCAAAAGCAAAAGCAAGGGTCGTTCCTGAATTTGAGATTCTCCTTTAGTGGAGGAAAAAACTAGATGTTGGTTCCTGTGTATGTATTTGTGTGAACTGTGGGAAACCCTCTTTTAAAAAATCATAAGTATTGAATATAGTCACATAATTTCTGAGATTATTCTCTTGATATGGAAATAGACATTCCAGATTGTTAATCTGTATATACTAGAAATGTTTGATTCAGTGTAATAAATGTGCTTCCTCTTTAGTTAGCAGAATTAATACTCTCAAGAAGACATCAGTTTAGCCTCATACAATTTCAAAATAAATAAAAGTTTTGGGGTATGGGTATTAAAGCAAATGATTTTCATAGAGGGGCAAGAAGGCATTTAAATAAGTTTTACTTCAGATAGGCACTTAATTGTTCAGATGCATTTGTGAAGTTTGCCAAAGTAGTTGTGTAATAAGCAAAAATCTTGTGAGATCACATGCTTTTACTAGGATTAGACCTACCTAAATAACATTTTTTAAGTGGTCAGGAGGGCAGGTATGCATGATACATTTTTCTTTTCATTTCAGAGCCTCCAGAGGAACTCTATTCTTGAGAGAGCATCCACTTCTGAATAGAAACATAACACTGTCTGTTCTAAAATCACCGTAACTGGCTCTCATGTCTTTAGCAGGGATGTCATGTTTAGGAAAACAGTGATTTCCTCAGAACTGGTTTCTCATTTAGTACTTCAAAAAAATTGTGTGTCCCAAGGGAGCTCCTAAAGGCATCATCGACACCGTTTTTCCTTCTAGTCCCATTTGTTTTGATATTATGAATCCTACAACTCCCTAACATAACATGTGAAGTTGCTGAAGAACATGCTCTTGCTGCAACAGAGCAGCAAGATGTGATGTGAAAGAAGGGATCCTTGTTTAGCAATTACTACTGCCCCTTGCTCAGAAGTCCCAGCCATTTTATTGCACACTTTACATCCAGATTTTCTTGTTTATCTGGCAGTTCATTATTTAAGGCCAGCTTGTCAAAATAGGTTAAATATTCTTTGGGAAACATGGTCACATCTTTGAGACACCACAAATACTTTTAATATGAACAGATTGGCTTGATAAGAGAAACATGATAAACTTGCATCCCCTAAAATGCTTCTCTGCTTTTTCATGTGTATTTCTAAGAGTGTCAGTACACAGATGACAAACTTCATGGCAATAAAGTCCTGGAAAAGCCACAGAGAGACACCAGCAAAGCAGTGAAAACGATTGCTGATGATTTGTTCTAACTACTTGACCTTGTGACATCTCCCCCAGATATATGACCAAGATGGGACACTGCAGCACTTTATTGATGGTGGAGAACCCAGTAAGTCAAGCTGGATGAGGTACATCCGATGCGCGAGGCACTGTGGGGAGCAGAACTTAACCGTGGTTCAGTACAGGTAAAGTGATTTTTGATTCACCCAGTGACACAAAATGAGAATGTTTTATCAGACTGTAAGCATCAGGACTACTGCTGTCCTTGATTGCAAAGAGAGTTATCAGAGCTTTGGAGGACGTGCTCATGTGGGGCAACACATGTGGGGTGAAGCTCCAGGGAGCGAGGGCAGCCCTTGTGTCTCTTCTGTGACCACCACGCCACACAGAGCTCTCTGCACTTTTTCAAACAGTCTTATCAGAGGCAAGCCAACACAAGCAGTTCTCCACCCTTGTAATAGAGATGTGCGCGATAGGGGAGGGGGAAAAGTGGCACCCAGATGCATCCTTAGGGTCAGTCGCGGGGCGTGTATACATCTCGAGCTTTTTTGTTGAGTGCACCTGCTAGCAAAGATTGCTAGAGCTTGTGCCTCTTACGTTGCTGGTTAGAGAAACGCAAAATGTGAAGAAAAAATGTAAAGAAATTATGGTCCGTTTTACTTTGTACTTGCAAATAGATCCAGAAAGCCCAGACAACACGTTACGTAAACACATGATCTCAGCTATAAACAAACCCTTTGCCTTACAATCAGAAGCGACTGCTTGGCCTTATTGAATGTGGTAGGAAGCACATCAAAGAATGCCCTCGGCTTGCCAGTTGCAGTGAGCAATGATTTTTGCTGGTTGCTTTAGAGACCAAAGCTTCTTTTATTTAGGAAAAAACTTGAACTTATTTAAACTACCTTTAAAATTAAAAATAAAACATACAAAAGCAAGCTAAAATGAAATATATAAAGTTTGATTATCCCGTAGGGATCCAATTTAACAATGGTAAAATTGTTCAACTGCATTTTCAACTTTTTTTATTCTCTGCCCAGTTGACTCAACAATGCTGCAGTTAAAAAAATAACAATCCTATTTGGACATTACAAATCTTTTATTATATACTTATATATCTGCTATCTATAGCTAAAATACCATAGGATTTTAAATAAACACACTGGGTAATGAATAAATATTGTTGTGATGAAAGAGTATTTTTGTAGGTATCTTGTGGGCTATTGCTCTGTGTGGTGATGTGTGCGTGCACATATAAATATAAAAATAAGAAAAAATATATGCGTATATATATAGTTGACAAAACTAAATGAAAAGTGAACATGAGAAAGTCATTACACATCTGTCAATATTAAGTGGATTTTACAACTCTCCTTTCATGATGGAGTTTTTACTTAGAGTTCCCTCTGTTGATCTGTTTTCGATTACTTCAGATCTTTATAAAATGAACTACAAAAACACAATTTAAAAAACTGGCATCCATCACCAGTGACTGCATCCAAGTGTAAGAAAATAGAAAAGTTGGACACTGAAAAACCAGCCTAATTTTTATTGTACATGGACGTCCTCCTCACAGAAAGTCAGCTGGTTTAAATTCATTCTGTTATGATTTGTAATATCTAAATGGAATTTTCTTCAAAGTGCTCTTGATTGATTGACCCTTAGCTGAACGTTTTGTTTTTATTTTGAGGCTGACAATAATGTTTGTTGGCATGTGTTCTGCTTCAACTGCGTTGGGACGCCATGAAGCTATCTTTATGAGTCATCCAACCACAATACTAAATACATGTCAGCAAAGGAAATATTATCCGAAAAGGGAAAAATCCCTTTGATGTACTTCAGCATGCAGAGATTTCTGCGAGTTTTGGAAGCTCTGCACACTTGTAAGGGACGGTGTACACTTACACTTTTTTTTTCCCTGCCTACTCCAAGCCCCACAGACCACCCATTGCTCAAAAACAGTTCTGCTCTTTCAGCGGCAAAGTGTGTCATTTGGTTTTAGCACCTTCATTTGCCGGGCTGCTGTGTTTATGTTAAGGGAAGCCAAACTGAGAGATGAAATGTTACAAGGGTGAAGTACAAAGTAGACTCAATTTTTCTCAAGTTAAGAGATGCCGGTAATTTATAGCACGGCTCCGATTTTCATTTTTATGTAACAGTGGAAAGAATTAACTACAGGCAAAGCTCTGGGAAGAAAGAGAGAGAGAAGAAGAGGAGGAGAAGGAGGAGGAGGGAAGATGAAGGGGAGACACAAAGGGGAGAGTTTTTGTCAGATATTCATAGAAGGCTAAGAAAACCGTTCTGCTTAGCTAGCAGTGCCCTCCTGAGACAGGGTGGCAGTAAGCGAGGAAAATAACAAGATAAATGAAATTTTTGCAGCTGCTTGTAAAATATTGAGAATCTGCACTTTTTTATTGATCTTTATGATCCTGTTGCCAAGAGCCACTTTGCGGTGACAAAATATGTTGACAAGTGCATATCTCACTGCCATGAAAAATGTGGTAGAAGATTCTCCTTATGTCTGCAGTGTTATACAAGGAACAAATTGCATTGCTACAGCCAATTCTTTATAGAAAGTCTAAATTTAAGGCCTACCAACCCTAAACACTTTTATCTTGAACTTCAGAATAATGTTTGTAGCAATTCTTCACTCAGAAAACTGGTTGAGGCCTAACTTCCATCTCTCTCTCTCTCTTTTTTTTTTTTTGGTCTATAGATGTTTTTCTGCCTTACATTAGCTGTTATAAAAAATGGTCATTTCTTGATACTTTGACTGTATCACTTTGGTATGTAATCCTTCAACAAGAGTGGACTGTTCTTCTTGTATATATTGAATTTCTATCCATCTCACAGGAGTATGTTTTACTGCTCCATGTGAAGCATAAGGGAAAATCCACTGCAAACTGATAACATTTGTCTTTTATCTTGTGCCTGATTCTAATCTTGTACAGTTTTTGCTGCCATGTAAATGTCTTAACTGTAGAAGTATCACTCTGAAGCTATTTACATCAGTGCAAGATCAGGATAAGGCCCTTGTTTTTATGCTAAAGACGTTAGGATTTTTCGCTTTTCCCCCCATCAATTCCCACTTCAGTGGTGTAGAAATACCCAATCTTCTCTCACAAGAACAATGAGCTATCACACTTACGGTAACACTAATTTATATATTCTAAATCATTGGCACTGCCCTCATGTTCCATATAGGGGCAGATTTTAGTGCTGTATGATCCAATTAATCCCAATTTTTTTATTTTCCCTAAGTCAAAGTCTGTTTTTCTCAAGAACCCAAGATCTCTCTTTTGGTAGTATATTACTGTCATGAAAGGTCACTTCACACTGCTTTAAAGCTCTTGCTAAATGAACTTATTCACATAAAAGAGCTGTTGTCTATTTACCCTTAAATATGTTAACTTTAGCTTGAATGACAAATACAAAGCTGTTTAAATGGCTGTACTTGCTGATCTGTGTACACCACTCAGATGGTTACACTGTGTAAGAAAATATGCCATTATAAAATCCCCCCTGAAACAGACATTGTGAAAAAATATCTGTATTTTTATAGTATCTTGGTCCTTCTAAAACCTTAGTGTTTAATATATGCTAGATAAAACCTGTCTGTTATGTTGTTAGCCTGTGCTACAGGAACAAAGTCCTTCTCTAATGACAGTTTTGGTTTTAAAACAATCAGTATGTTATTCATTTAGTTATCTGCAGAGATGCTTCCAAACCAATGAATTTCTACTGTAATACCATGTACTATAAGATGAGAATGTTCTATTCCTAAATTATGCAATGTTTTCTTTTTTTCTTGATTAGGTCAAATATATTCTACCGGGCTTGTATAGACATCCCCAGAGGCACTGAGCTGTTAGTGTGGTACAATGACAGCTACACATCTTTCTTTGGAATCCCTCTCCAGTGCATTGCACAAGATGAAAATTGTAAGTTCTTCCTTGCATTTCTACCTGTGTAAGCCATAATTCCTCTTTCATGCCTAATCAGATATCTCAGAGCACTTTAGAGGGAGCTCTGTCCCTGGAACTTCAACACCAGTCTGGATGGAGCTTTGGGCAACCTGTCCTGGTAGTGTCCCTGCCCATGGCAGGGGAGTTGGAACGAGATGATCTTTAAGGCCCCTTCCAACTAAAACCCATCTATGATTCTCTGATTCTGTGGCATTTAATGAAAGTGGTAGTATATTTAAGGTAAGGTGATACACTTAAACTG
>WAAE01017517.1:0-15826 GCA_013400495.1 Nicator chloris | reverse complement strand
GGGTTTGGCTTTTTCTTCCAGACTATATAAGGGCTGGGTCAGGCAGTGATGGAAGAGTTGTTTTGTGCTGTTTCTTATAGTTGTGTTTAGCATCAGGTATTCCATGCTGCCACTTACAGGTGACAGGGAGTAAGATTTGGAAAAGGAACCTTGGAAAGCCAGTCTTCTCCTCTCCTCACTGCAATGAGAACTACATATGTGTTGGGTGTGTGGATGGAAACTTATACTGTCACACTCATTCTGGAGAAAAGGTAAAAGTGTTGTTGGGTTTTTTATGTCCATCACAAAACCCTGAATAAGATACTTTACTAGGACTGTTTTCTGAGGCTTAATGATTGGCATAGACCTTTTTGTGAACCAAATAGAAGTGCCTGTTGTTAGAGAGGAGAAAGTAGAAAAACTGTTTACCTAGGGTAGTCCATGCAGTTCATGGCAAAATCAAACTCAAGTTGCCTGATGTAGTAAGAGAATTGCTAGTTCAGCCCTTATACCCAAAGTAAATTGTCAAGTGTAGTGCCAGCAAATGAAATTATTTCATTTGGAGCTTTTCAAGCATGCTTAAGGTATCTCTTCTGTAAGATGGTGGTTATTCAGAAGTAAAGGTTTCTTAGAATTTTTATGCGTTTATCAAAAGGCTGCTAAATCATAATTCTGGTAAAATATGTGTCAGCCTTCACATTAAATTAAATGAGAGTATTTTTTTAGTTCCTCAGAGATAAATGTAGTTTGTATGTGGTGTTAAAACAACTGACACCATTCATTTGTTGGCCTGAGATGCAGTATACATGGCAATTCCTAAGCCTTTTCTGATTATAAAATTAGTCCACCCGTGCATTGCTCTCTGCTTGCAGCAGTGTTGCTGAACTGATACTCTCTTGAGGAGGGATCTGCACATTGTTAGCATAAGCAGAGGAAATCTGTATTACAAAAGGAATATCTGCCTTTCTGGCAAAGAACGGCATATTAACAGGATTCTTGATGTTCATTACTAATTGTACAACAGCCCAAGAATATTCTTTTCCCAAATTGGTCATTTTTATGTGGGCCTCACCAAAGGTAGTAACTCTTCCCTCTTCCACATCTATTTTATGAGACTTTTATTGCTTACTCTCTGTGTAAAACCTATTCAACGAGGATTTACCAGCCCTCACTGAAATCTAGTATACTTTTGAAATGAAATGCTCTCCTATCAACAACGAGTCTATTAAAAAACTACAGTTGCTGTAAAACTGATAATGTAAAAAACCTTTCATAATGGGTGGTTATGTTCTCTCTGTAGGTTTGGCAGTTTTCTACTAATGGGCCAGTGTTTTCATCGCCGTGCCTCTCAAGTTTAACTAAACAAGAAATCTTTTTTGGCTCTCACGACTGCTTTATCTACTGCTGTAACATGGAGGGTAATTTACTGTGGAAGTTTGAAGCCACTTCAAGTGTATATGGAACACCATTCATTTTCCAAAGTGATGACTTAAATAACAAAATTCTCTTGGCAGCAGTATCTACAGATGGCAAAGTGTGGATCCTGAATGCCAAGAGCGGAACAGCAGAAGGAGTAGAGAAGCTTCCAGGCGAGGTTTTCTCTTCGCCCGTAGTATGGGGAACAAAGCTTGTTGTTGGCTGTAGAAATGATTATGTTTATTGTCTAGATCTGTACATAGCAGGAAAAAAATAGCAGCTAAGATGTTAGGCTGCTTCCTTTTTATTGTTTACATTTGTAAACTAGGAGCTCACAGGTGCTCTCTACCCCTCTGCCTATTTTGCTGCAGGCAAGAGATGTTCCTTGCAGGCTTATCAGGTAGGATTTTGCATCAGGCAGTGTCCAGTGATGGAGGGAGGATGGCTGCTCAGCACCTTGCCCGAGAGGGGAAAAAGTGTGTAAGGTGCCCTATTCCACAGCTTGGATAGCAGGCTCGCCTCCAAGGGAGGATTGTATTGCGTTCTTGGAGTCCATCCTCGCCTGTGCCTGGCTCCTCCTTGCACCAGACTAGTGTTTGTCAAGATTTCTGTGCCAGGCAAGCTAACCCAAGTCCTTTTTTGAATCTAACTTTTAACTTGATTTCTGGAGACAGCCTGAATTTCATATACCTGGAAGGAGCGACCTGTTTACTACAGTTTGTATACAAACAGAGTAGTTCATCTTTTGTGGACCTAGGCCCATCAGGGCTTCATTAATCTGGCATATACTTAGACTCCATTGAAGTCAGTAGGAGTTGCCTCTTGTATTCTAAAGTGGAAATAACACTATAAATATTTATTGAATTTCAATGACAGGAACGGTATGAGTTCCAAGATTAAGTGTGCACTGCTCAAACCAACCACTGTCAAATAATTTTTTAAGATATTTGAATGAATGCTGTTTACATTGTCTTCACAAGAACTATTAATAAAAAGTTGTGTAAATTGGGTTTTGTGTTCTTTAACACCTTAGAAATAAGTATCAGGGATCTTGGTAATGCAAATCAAGCACTTGCAGTGGCAAAAGTACACTTCACTGAGAGCATTTCCTAAGAGTCTTCTAAAAGAAGTATAGTAGAAACTCTTATCTTGCTTTCTCTCGTGAGCCATCTACTTTGAATCCTGTGTAGTATGTAGTACATTTGTAGCACTGCAAAAAGTTCTATTTGTAAGGCAAACCTGAACTACATGATTAGCAAAATGAGGCACAGAGGACATATATCAATGATTAGGTAATTTTGACCAGGTTATAGTTTAATAAGAATTAAAATGACAGTATAATAAACAATTGCACTTTAAAACATTTGAAAAATTAAAAAAGTACACAACAAATACCCCACAATTATACATCTTGTAGTTTTTATACATTACTATATGAACATAGAGGTTAATCATATATAACCTTGTCAAAAGAAATGGTATTTTGTGTTTGTATAAGTTACAAAAAAATTGAGACAATATACTACATAGTGGTTTATTCGGTTCTTAAAACATTTCTGCTGTTTTAAACTGGGTAGTACTGTTTTGGATTTATTCTTACAGACTTCCAATACTTTATCAGAAATGGTTGCAACAAAGCTAAAGCAAAGTAACACTTCACTTCATTGGTATTTAGTGCAAATCTTTGTTAATTTAACATGAAATGTCACTGTTGCACATGTACACTTTAGAAATGTTTCCATCAAGTACTGTACATAATACAGTTTCCATTGTTACACTAGATACCTTTATGGTTGGAAAAAAACCTCTGCTTTGAAGCTTTAGCTTAGGACTGTCCTTAATGAAAGCTCTATTTTATGGGCTATAAATGGATTGTATTGGAAAGTTGCATCCTTACGTCATGCACAATAGCACCTAGTTTTGCTATGCTTTTCAAAATACCAGTATCTTTAATCCTGATTTACTTCACCTTCTCTGTATTTCTACCTGGCTCCCCCTCCCGAGAAATAATTGTAAAGATGGATTTCAGGCAGTTTAGGTATTACATATCCATACTGCAGGCAACCGAACTTGGAAAAAATGTAAATTTAACTTTAAGATGCACTAATTCCTGGTGCTAGCAGAGCAAAAGTAATTACAGGGCCAATTCTTTCTTCAGATATTGAAATCATTAAGTTGGGGTTTTTTCCCAAGCATTTGAGAGAAGCATTGTCTCATTTCTGTTTAAAACACAATAATTACTTATATTTGTGGTAAAGGTTACTTTAGAGATTCTGGTTTTAAATATGAAACTGAGCAAAACCGATGGCTTAAGACACTCAAGAAAGCCCATCTTGCTGCTGCTCGTGTACTGGATCTAACACACCCATTGTTTGTATAACCATGATACTGTGCCCCTGTTTTCTGTTTGGTGGGAAAGGCTGTACTTGACAATGACTTTTGCTGCAACTCCTTTTTGATTCTGGGAACAGAGTGTGCAACAGGTTTCGTTCTGTTTCCTGCACAGTTTAAAATGCTGTTTCTCATGCTGCTTACAGCAGTTTGGCTAAAACACTTCCATGAAGCATATGTTGTATCATTCTATAATGATGTAATTTCTTTTCATGAAAATGTCTCCCTTTATGATGTTGTAGGCTTTAAGGTTCCTTTGAGCCTTATGGTTGTAAGAAGGAGACTTTCAAAAAATTTTAACGTCTTCCTTGTAAAACAAACTCAGTTGATTTATTTATTAGGGCGACATTTTAAAATGCAGACCTAAAGATTTCTGTGGGATGTTGAGGATAGTGACGTTTTTATTACATTTATGGACTTTATCCTTTTTTTGTAAGAGGGAAGAGGTGGACCATTTCTGGTTTAGTTATGTGAAGTAATAAAGTGTTCAATTGCCACACCAGATACCTGAGATGGGGTAAGTAAACTTCTTTTTGAAGTGTTCTGGCTATATTGGTCAAAGTACAAGAAGTTGCACGTGGAGTAAAATTGGGAAGAATGCAGAGTTAAAACTCCTAAAACTCTCGCTGACTTAGCTTTCAGTTCTCAGTTAACTTCAGTTCTGCCAGTCCTACTCCTGTGGGAACTTACTGAGACAAATTCTATAGGAATTTGCATTCCCACAGGAACAGTTTAATTTTCAGTCAATGGATTTAAAGTTGTAATCCACAATCACTGTCTCTATGCAGCGTAAATATGGCCAAGCACAAACAGTGATGCATTTAAATGACTGGAAGAAACAGCGAATCCCTGACTTCTTTCTGAGAACTTAATGATATTTGTTTAAAAAATTGTGGCTTTTTAAGTAGGATTAATTGTTTTCTTCTTAGAAGTGAGGGTATATACATGTAGTGTATTAATCCTATGATGAAAGAAATTACCTCAGTATTTGGATGGTGCCATCTACTTATCGTTTGCATGTGGAACAATGTATCCTGAAGCTCTTCCTTAAAAAGCTTTCAAATAGCAGGCAGAACTGGCAGTTCATACAGTTTAACATGTTTAAATAAATTACGACTGAAGAGAAGGAAACATGCATCTTTCCTTAATTTCAACAATGAAGTTCTGAAAAATATTCTGAGATCTCAGACACAGAGATCTAAAATTCCAGTACTGAATACCAAATGAATTTAAGCAGCTTCTGAACCCTTATTCTGTTCTGGCCCTTATTATGATACCTGCTGAAATTTACATCCAGTATCTGAGCACTCTTAAGGTTTTGAGAGAGTCTGGCTTTGAGATTTTTGCCATGATCTCCTTTAGCTATTTGTCGAAGCAATGGAATATATGACTTGAGTAGACTTTACAGTGAGCTAGAGCAAAATGGTCGTCAGTTCAGTTTTCAGTCCTTCCAATACATGCATTTTCAGTTTTCTCATGTGTAAAAAAGCAGAATAAATAAAAGAAAGCAATTAATAGTCAGCAATAGAGATGTAACTTCACAGTTTACTTTATGATCTGTGGACAGTCACTCCAGGCTTTTGCTTTCCTCTTGGCTAACGCAAGCCAGGCTGGTTCTGTTGACACTGGATTAGCATCAGGCGTAGAGAATCTCTTGGCCACCTCCTTTGTCACTGGGGTTGTTGGAACAGAATCTGAAATTTCCACTTTTTTAAAGGGATAGGGAGAGAGAAAAAAACCCCAACATTAGTTGAATCCTGTGCTTTGTTGCAGGATTCTAGAGCTTTCACTTTTATGTGAAGATATTCTAGCACTAGACATTGATTTCCAACACTTTCAGTTAAATCTTACTGTATTTGCAAAATTATCAAGTTAGGGGGAGCGGAGTTTCCTTTTTTCAGAGGTGACTCCAAGTAATCTAACTCACAAAAATAGGGACAAAATTTTCCGTCCTTGTGACATCCAAAGAAAACATTTCAATTTGCTAGTCCTCCTCTTTAAACAAACTATTTTAATTACATCTACACCATAGCAAACAGTTGGAAATAAAGCTAGGCTGTTTGTTGTTTTTTTTTCTCTTTGGCAATGCAACTGCTGCACACATGTAAACCAAACGTATTCAGTGATATTTAGATTCCCTCTTCAGAGAAGAAGGTGGTCCTAGAGCTTCCTGCCTCTATTAACCCTGCCCAGGAGACGATCCTGAAAAAGGAAGAAACCTGCTTTTCCCACTAGCTGTTTGCCACATTTTCTTCTAAGTAGTGTAAGACAAACAGCTGTCCCCATAAGAAAATGTGTTTAATAAACAAATGGTTTATAAGAAGCAACTTCACAGAGCAGAACCATGGAAGTATTGTAGAAGTCAAATGGGAAAATAAATTCTGAGACTCTGAATGCCCTCGAAGGCAACCTCAATAGAAATAAGTCCTGTCTGAAACACAGGGAGTAACTCTAAAGAGCTTAGTTACAAAAAAACTCCTCACTCATCCCACCCCCCCTGCCCCACCTCACTTACACATTTTCTTTTTTTAGGAGTCGAAACTTTTTTTTTGTTAAATGTTCAGATTCCCAGTTACTTTTAGTTGCATTTCATTTTGAGGTTTTGAATGTGTATAAAAGCTTTAAAGTTGTGTAGAATCTTTAAAATTGCATGGATGCCAAAAAATGTTCAATTTTTCTTTTTAGTGCATCTTTAATCATATATTTTTATCTGCAAGTAAATGATCAATAGCAGCAGCAAATTCTGTAGACGGACACTTTGAAAAGCTAATTGTTTAAAATACTACAGTAATTTATGCTATTTTGAAGGTCCCACACTCTTATCAGTTCCTGATGTACAAGACACAAGTGCAATTTTGAAATACACTACCTTCAGGTTGTGGGTGTTTTTTAATGTCCGTAGAGGAGGACTCAGCAGACTTCCATTTTAAACATGTCCTAGGCTGGTACTCTGTCTTAAATGCTCTTCTGACCGTGGGAAGCTCAAATTGTATTATTACCCAGAAATACTTATATAAATGTGTAGTTGCTAAAGGCTGCCTGGCTCCAAACATAGTCAGTAATCAAAGGGGAATCCAGTCACTATTTCTGAAGGGCCAATTGAGTTCTGTGCTTTGACTTTAGATACTTCAAAACTGGTAATTCCTCCTCAATTTCCTTCTGAACTGCCACTCTAGTGCAGACAGAATGGCCTTGGATAATTGGGTTTTGGCCCTTTGATCTAATTTGGCATCATCCATTGTGATGGGGTTTGATTTCTGCTAGAACTGACTGTACAGCATAACGACACCATGCTGAGTCGTTGGGGGTAGGGCTGCAATAGAGCAGGAGTTTGACAGGAATGCTGTAAAGCATGAACGTTTTGGGCAGCTTATGTAAGATCTTAGAATGGTTTGGGTTAGAAAGGACCTTTCAAGGTCATTTGGCCAACCCAAGATGTTCCAAGTGAGGTTCTCAGGGACATATGCTCTGGTGTGCAGCTGCAGTGTGAAGATCCAGCTGCTGAATCAACTGAATATAGGCAGGTGTAGGGGATTTTCAGTTTGGGACAGTCTGTAATGCAGGAGTAGCACTGGTTTAGCCTTTAACAAATCAGTTGAGTCACCTGATTGCTTTCAGTAGTTGCATTTCACTGTTCTTGGCGTAGAGTGGTGCTGAATAGGTGCAGCTGATACATTTGTTTACTTTCAAAAATGCTATTTACTTGCACAACTTTTAAAAAGGTTTCTTCAACACCTATCTACTCCAAGACCTTTTCCCTAGGACTACTGTTAGCTAGAGAAATATAGGCAAGTCTGTGTTTCAACAATCACTCATGCCACCTTAAATATGATGCCCTTTGGGGAAGTATTTATTTTAATTTGCCTGCCTTTTGAATATGGGATAGTTTTAGCTTAACTGAAGTGACAAAGCAGTAGATTCTGGCTCCAACACACCATGCCAAATATTAACTGGGAGGGAGAAGTCCTAGATTCAAAGTAACAGAGAACTACCTTCAACTGAATTGATTACCTTTTGCATTTTTCAAGTGAGAATACTTATGTCCAATATTGGGGGGTGAGTATTTCTCCTTGACAAACTGGGAGGTGTGAGAACATAACATGCTTCATTTCCTGCACAAATATACTTTGTAGAAGTTAAATATCATTCCCTGTCTATGCTAACCACAACCTAAAGGCAAAACTGTACTGCAATTGCAATTTACAGTAAATTGGATGCCTCTAATGTGCATTAGTCATGTTCCAAAAATACTGTTGGATGTGGCTTGGGGAGACAGCCTAATTTCATTAACTTGAACTGGGGCAATTGTAAGGAATTGCAGCAGTGCAGCCTTAATAACCTGGGGAGAGTGGTAAAAGTCTGTTAAAATTCTGTATTGCCATCACAATGGCCAGCACATGAGATGGGAATAAGTTGTGTTATTCTATGGAATGCATTTGTAATTCTGGCAGTAGTATATGAGGGAAAGGAAACCTCCTCATTCACTTTCTCAAAAACATGCAATACCATTTCTGAAGTGCATTGTTCCTAGAGTGAATCTGAATCTCTCAACTGTACCTGTCACAGAAGTTGGAAGGGTGTTTGACTTTTTTAAATGCTCCCTTCTTTCTAGTCTTGACACAGCAGTCTCAATTTTCTTCTCTCCTTCTTGAGTTGTAGATTTCTGCAGTGTGCTTGTTTTGCTGCTGCTACTTTTATTATCTGACTGATTACTTACAGCAGCCTAGAACAGAGAGGGAAAACTGCTAAATGAGAAGGTCTGTCATGCAATGGCTACAAGTTAGAGATTACACACTTGATGCTTTCATTCATCACCTGGATCACTTCTAAAACCAACAGTTATTAAAGACTTTTAAAAACCCACCACAAAGTTTAATTTGTCATGTTGTCATTTCAGTCAAAATACTGAAGAGTTTGAGCCAGCCCTCCCTGTTAAATACAGCACTGAAAGGTAGTGTGCATCTGTGGGCAACTTCACACCCACTACTGTTTTCTTCCATCAGTTGTCTATGTCTCAGGTTATGCAGGTATCCATCAGAAATTTCATTCTCATAACAAACAGCAAAATATATTTAATTTATTTTATTTATCCACATACTCTCCCTTTTTGCCATCTGTGATATCTATATACAACATCAGTGTTTGTGCAGCATCACTTTGGTACTGTAAGTAGAAGTGCTTCCCTTACTGATAGAAAGCCATGGAGAGTAAAAAGGTATTTGGAGAACAGGAAAGAAGTGATTTAATTCAGTGCCTGCTTTAGACATTTGGAAGTATCGTGATTGTTCATTTCTTTTGTTGTTCTGTATTTTACCCAGATGCTGCAATAATAATAAATTTAGACTTACTAATATTCACCTATAATTGCCTATTCCAGCTGTTAAAGGTTAACATCTCACATAACCTCTGAAAGAACCACATTACACACAATTTTTCTGTTCCATCCCCTGCACTGTAGTTCTACTTATGATTGTCATTAACTACCATCTGATATCATCAGAGTTTACACAACATTGCCAAACTATTGCACCATATTTTCTCCTGGAGGTCTCAGTTTTGCAAGAGGGAACTCCAGGCTTTTAGAATACTTTTTACTCGCTGTCATTTTAGCTTTTATGAAGTCTTACCAAACATAAAAGTAATGTTCCCACGTAACAAAATTATCTAACAGTTATAATTATGGTGTCAGTATTTATAATGGGCAGTTGTCTAAAGATGGCTTACATTTTCTTTAGCCAGTTTCTCTGCTTGCTTTGCCTCTCTGGCTTGTCTTCTCTCTTCCCTCGTAGCTTGTTGCTCACGAAATCCCTTCTGCTTTTGCAGTGCTAATGTAATCCAAAGTGGTTGTGAAGTTTCCACTTTTTCCAACAATTTAGAGCCATCTAAAGAGTGCCTGCTCTGCAGGACAGGCTTTTCTGAAAAAAAACATGACAAGAATTGATTGAATAATGCACATCTCTTGTCTTGAGAAAACCCCTACAACTTCTCTACCTTGTGAAAATGCTGGAGCTAAGCCCATGGAATGCCATGTCAGTCACAGACTTGTGCAGACTGCACAACAAATCCTGAAACAGAATTTATGCCTCAGGAATAAGACCTAATTCGACACACTCACCCAGCTGTCCAAATTTATCCTTTTTTTAATGTGTGTGAAAAAAAGAAATAAAAAATCAGCAGCTCCACTGAGATACTGTTTTAGAAGTGTCCTGATGTTTGAAAAATTCAAGAATGAAAAAAAATGGGATTTCCCAATGAAATGCTGAGTTCCTGCCTCGGTCTTTTGAGTATCCGTACTCTGAAAGGGTAATTTTCCCACTTGTACAGAGTACCATTTCAGGACACAGGGGCTTTCAGTCCTCCTCTGAAGAGACATTATGGCTACTCTAATTGTTTTCATCATTAAAGACTGCCTCTGAAGCACAGACTGCTGTGCCCAGCTGTATTGCTTAAATAAAGAATTTGCCCATGATAAGAGGACCTAGATCTTAATATTTTTAAGCTAGATTTCTTTAAAAAGAGAAGCAACAGAATGCAGATTTTAAAAATTATACCATCCACTCTGATGACACCATTATCCATGGACCACAGAGTCCATCACCTGACTCACTAGAAGCAGAGATAACATCTCTGCCAAGGAAAAACACATACACACACACACTTCTGTTACCTCCTTGAAATTAACTTTTTTAAGTAGGTTCCACTGGTCACACTGGATTTATGGGCTTCTGAATTAAATTGTGGGCATGGGAATTCACACCCATTCAGACAACCCTAAGCAAAGTAACAGTCCTCTACAAGTAACATGCCAGGTAAAAATTATAGCTTAAGACCAAATGTCTTCCTCTGGACCTCCAGGATCTCGTTTTGAAAATGCAGACAATAGCTAAATTTGCTTTGAAAGATACATACCTTTCTTCAATGGTTCAGGCTTTTTGTCATTTTTTTCTCTCCATGGAATACTTAGAGACGGGAAAAATGACTTCTTTTCTTTGATTTCTTCCTCATCATTTTTGTAGTCATTGGATGGTGTGGGTTGGGTTGCATTTGCTCTGTCTTCTTTTCTCCAGCCACCATCTGATTCAGCTTTAACCACCCTTTGCCCCAGCATTTCCGATAGGTTTGATCTGTTCATTTTAGAGAGAGGAGATGATGGTGGGGTCTGGCTGGTGGGCTTTGGAGCTAAAGCAGGTTTCTGTGGGACCAGTGACTTGCACGCTGGTTTCTCATGAGCAGGTAGAGCACTCTGGCTGGTGGCTGGTGGGACCACTGGTGTGCCCACAGGTGGTGAAATCTCCACCACAGTAACTGAAGAGTCTTTTAAATGACCAGGGATGTTTGCTCTCCCAGTGCCAGGAGAGGTACTCTCTTGTGGAGTGAAAACAGAGGATTCTTTCTCACCTTCTGCTGAGGTGAGAGGGTCAGGCACACCATCAAAACTGTCTCCTGCACTGTATCTTTTCTTTTTCTTTTGCTCTGCCTGTTGATCATAATGAAAACGTAAAGAGTAGTTTGTCCTTCGTAACTTTATCCCAAAAGGAGAAACATTTTCTTCTCCATTTGGTGGTGGTTTATCTGGTTTTTTTGTGCTGTTATTCTGCTGGTTTTCCAGAGCATTGGGAAGTTCTGGTTGGGGTAATTCCTTCCCCATAGAATGTGGAAAACTTGGAACAAGGAATGATGGAAGATCTTTCGCAAATTTACAGCCTTCACTGTTGTCTGTCACTTCCCTATGGGTTTCCATTTTCTCCTTAGGCTTTTCAGCTAAGTTGTCCTTAAAAGCGGAAACCACATCCTCCTTTGAATCAGCAGATGAGCCAGAGGTTCTCCCCACAGCCACTGTTTCATTGCCTTTTGCCACATTTACATCCTCAGCATCTGAACTGGTTTTTGAAACGTCTGAAAATTTCTGCCATGCTGGTGTTATGGAGAACTTTGCATTTGCAGAGAGGGTTTTCCTCAAGTTGCCATGGGGAGCACCGCGTCCTCGAGGTGTCCAGTCATCACTGTGCCTGCAGACAGTTCCTCGGTCTCTCTCATTGTATTTATTGTTTTCTGCATTCTTTAGGATTCTGGAGCGGATAGAGGCCCACTCAGCCAGCACGGCCTGGTTGTTCAATGCCTCTTGTGCATGTTTCATTTTACTGCTGCTGGATTTGGGATCCTGTTTTTTTCTCTCGGACTTCTCTGGAGAGGGAATATCCACATTTTTCCTCTCTTCTGTTAAGCCAAGTAACGATTTGCAAGCCGTGTCCTTAATCTGGTTCAAGTTCACTGCTGTGCCACACAGCTGTGCTCCAGTAACCAAAATAGCTGTGTGGGGTACACACACAGATGATGGGAGGGAATGAGAGCCCTTACTGGTAGTGTGCACCCTGCAGTCTTTGGCAGATGGAGAAGAGAGTCCTGCTCCTTTGATGGGCATAACAGGACTCAGATTTACCTTCTGAAATATGATCTGTTTATCTCCAGAAGACACTTGAAATGTGAAGGGTCTGGATGCTGTTTGTCTTTCATCTACCTCTTGCCACCGAAGTTCTTCCCCTATGCGTTTTTGCTCCTGAGCCTCAACTTCTCTCTTCAGTTTCTGGGCTAGCATTTCTTCTGTTGTTTTAGTCCCCTTTTCTGGCTGTTTGACTTTTTGGGAATTTGATCCTTCTTGGAGCTTCTCCTCTGCTGGATGCCTATCAACCCCTCCAGCAGAACACAACTGATCTTTTTCCTGTGGCTGTTCCAAGGATTTTTCTTGTTTTGGCTGAAGCTTTTGTCCTTCTGTGTCTACCTTCTGCTCTTTCAGCTTGTTCCATTCACTTCCATTTTGTTCCTTTTGCTGCTTCAGTTCATCTTGTAGAACAAAGTCTGAACTTTCCATGTGCATTTGTTTTGTGAGTTTGTGTTTCCTCTGCTCCTCCCGTTTCTTTTTCTTATCAGTCACTTGCTGGGGTTGTTCCTTCTCTGTCTTTTCTTTCTCCTTCAAAGGCTGTCTTTGTTCCTCCTGTTTCTTCTCTTGTTTGAGGCTCTCAGGCTCCTTCTCCTGCTTCAGTTTAATTTCAACTTCTTCAAGCTCTTTCTCTTCTAGTTCTTGTTGCACTTCTTCCTGATTGTTTTTCTTGAGCTCTTTTTGTTCCTCTAGCCAGTTTCTTTCGTCTTCCTTTTGACTGTCTTTTTCAGTCCTATGTTGCCTCAATTCTTCCAGTGCTAGCCTTTTCTGCTCCTCCAGCTCTTGTCTCTGTTTCTCTGCCAGATCCTTGTGATTCTGCTCTTCCCATTCCTGATGCTTCTCCTCCTCCATTTCCTGACATCTCTGCTCATCCTGTTCCTGGTGCTTCTGCTCGTCCAGCTCTCGTCTCTGGTGCTCTTCCTGTTCCTGATGCTTCTCTTCCTCGTGCTTTAGTCTCTGCTGTTCCTCCCATTGCTGGTGCCACTGCTGGTCCATCTCTCGTCTCTGTTGCTCTTCTTGTTCCTTGAGCTTTTGTACCTCCAGCTCTCGTCTCTGTTGCTCCTGCTGATCCTTGAGCTTTTGTACCTCCAGCTCTCGTCTCTGTTGCTCCTGCTGGTCCTTGATCTTCTGCACCTCCAGCTCTTGTCTCTGTTGTTCCTCCCGTTCCTTGCGCCTCTGCACTTCCAGCTCTCGTCTCTGTTGCTCCTCCTGTTCCTTGAGCTTTTATGCCACCGCCTCCCCCCTCAGCTGCTCCCGCTCCCCCTTGAGCTCTCGTCCCACCAGCTCTCGTCTCTGTTGTTCCTCTTGTTCCTTGAGCTTCTGCACCTCCAAGTCTTGTCTCTGTTGTTCCTTTTGTCCCTTGAGCTTCTGCTCCTCCAGCTCTTGTCTCTGTTGTTCCTCTTGTTCCTTGGGCCTCTGCTCCTCCAGGTCTCGTCTCTGTTGTTCCTCCACTTCCCAGTGCCTCTTCTCCTCCGAGTCTTGTCTTTGTTGTTCCTCCAACTCCTTCTGCATCTGCTCCTCCAACTCCTTCTGCATCTGCTTCTCCAGCTCTTGCCTTTTTTCAGCCTTCATCGGTCTTCTTTCCTCTTTATGGCAGGTTTTCTCTTCTGTTTTCAAAGATGCCTCTCCTTCAAGGAGGTATTGCCGCCTCTCTTCTTCACAGTGTCTTTTTTCCTGTTCTTTCTGCATCTCCTCAAGTTCTTGGCACCTTTTTTCTTCCATTTCTCTTTGTTCTTCCATTTCTACAATCTGTCTTATCCTTTCGGCTTCAAGGATACCCCAGTGATCTTCAATTCTCTTTTCCTCTGCCAGCTGAAGCTGCTTCTGCTCCTCTCTGTCCTGGATTAGCTTGTCTGCTGTGAAGCGTCCATTATAACCTGGGTATATGTCCTCATACAGCTGAGTTTCTAGGTCCTCTGGCTCAAATTCTGTTATTGTTAAACTTTGTGATCCCTAAAATTGGAGACAAGTTTGGAGTTACTGAACATTGCCTGTTATCTTGTTATCCTTTGCAGTGAACAGAGTTGCAAATGCAAAAAAGAATTTTTAAACAGTGATTTAGATGAGCCAGCACACCCCACCCCAGTTTATGGATTACATCATCATAGATCCCATGTCTCTCACCTATTTGGATGATAGCCTTTAAAAGAAAGGAAACATCCCAAGAGTGATAGCAGTATAATGCCAAATACTCAGTCACCATTTGGTGTACATTGATACCTGCCATTTCAAATTTGCAGAAGCCCAAGGAACAGAGCATAAGTTTCATATGTCCGTTCTTCTTCTACTACTTAGAACTCCATCCTTTAAGCCTAATAATTAATGCCTGCTTAGGGGCATTGTTGTGCCAGTTCTTTCATGGCGAATCTGGTACTTGCAGAGACAGAGCTGTTGCCTGCAGAAAAAAGCTCTGCAATGCTAGCCAGGAGAGAACACTCCTCAGGGAAACAAAATTTGTTTTCTTTTCACAAATCCTGAGTCAGGATATCTTCCTCATTAGCTGTGCAGAGATTCCAGTGCTATTGTAGGAGCCATGGGAACATGTATGGACAGCACAGCCACAGCTTCCCAGGAATACTGCTCTGTTCTGTACCTGAAGAGTGCTTCTCTTTAGGAAAATAGCTGAGCTAATGTGCTGTCTAGCTATCACTTGTTGAGCCATCATTTGGCTCCAGTTAACCATTGTACAAATAAGAGGTTTAAATTTAATTTCTTCATTGCAGGAGTGGTAAATGCAAGTACAGTGGTGCAGAAGAAAGGGCAGTGGTCTCTCCTGAGCCCTGTGTAGTTGAATAGTCTTGTCCCATTTACCAGAACTAATAAGATGTCAGGATAAAAACCAAAACAGATGTGCATTAAGTTTACAAAGCTACAACTTTGTATTTCTCTCTATAGGTGTTGCAAGAGCTACATTACTTAAGTCTTATTCCTTCTTACAAGGCAAAAATATTACCCCTGTCAGAACCCATGCCCATTTTAGAGAATCTGATTTTTTCCAAACCAAATTTTGCACCAAATCTGATTGCCTATATCAGAGCAGCATTAACAGCAACACACATCTTCAGCCCTTTATGACTTAAAGTTTTTACTAGAAAAACTAGAATCAGAAGGCTCTCCCAATGTAAAATCCTAGTGGAAGTACTTCAGGTTTAAGTAGTATTTGTCTCAACTGGCAATATAAAAACTTCCTTGCATCTCCTCTCCAGCTAGGGTTTCAGATAAATAACAGTGTCAATCAGATCTTAAGTCCTCTGTCTATAGATCCTAAAACACTCGTTTACGGTTATTTTGTACCCAGTTTCAAAAGTAATCGCCCTCCTCTCACTGTTTGGCCAGTCATTAAATACCTTTGTCAATCTCTTGTGCTGTCTTGACATCCTCTGCTTTTTTGGCTTCACTGACAGTTTGTGCTTAGCTGCACTGTTGTCTAGACAAGCAAGAGCCTGGGGAACTGAATCCAAATTGATTGTTTCAATTGTGCCAGAACAGGAATACTGTCTTTTTGGCCGAGCTGATTTAACTGGAGTGACCTGTTCGTATCACAAACACAAGAAACCATTATTAAGCTATTTGTTCCATTAAACAAACAACAAACAACAAACA
>WAAE01017516.1:0-27679 GCA_013400495.1 Nicator chloris | reverse complement strand
TTTTTTTTTTGGTGTAGCAGAGCTGAACACCTGTATTCTGTGCCTACAGACACTCACCAGCAGAATGTTGCCATTTAGAAACTAATTGTACTGGATGAATTACCTGACTATACTCCCTGATGGCTGTGCTAGTCTACATGAGTCTATAGATGATGAGAAAATGAGAAGTAAAAGAAACTTATTCCATGAGTGTCTTCAAATTGGAATATTTTCTTTCGTGCCTTTCAAAATTTTGAGAGAAGATGAAGATGATGTTGCCATACTTGTTTTTATTAAGACTTCTGTCCTGAAAGTACTTCTGAACTGTAAGGGAAACAAATAGCTGGGTAAATGAATGTTCTACGTAAGTATTAAGAAAGGGCAGGATGTTTCTGAATTTCAAAAGATATAATTTAGGTTAAAATTCCACATGGTCTTGCAACGTAAAAACCATTTTAGCCAACTGAATCTGTATTTTAACAAAGCATATAGATATGAACTTAGCCAAGCTCTTCTAAGACCATTGAGACCATTCACGTACTTAAAACTATGCAGACCCTTTTCTAAATTCTGTATGTCTGGAAACATCAGTGTGTGTTTACCTTGGTTTATTTTATTTTTTGATCCTGTGTGAACCTCCAGATCATCCACAGTTACTGGGCTCCGTGCAGATTCAGAGAGTGGTCTTGGAATTATAAAAGCTGGATTTCTTCTTTGTGAAACTAAATCACAATGCAAGCTTGAGAATAGAGTTTACACACTTCACCACCTCATGGGTTTTTTAATACACAAAACCAGACTACAGTTAGTCTAAGGAACCCCCCTGCACCTGTGTGCTTATAACATTTTCAAAATGAATGGTTTTGTTCTGCAGAGCCATTCTTACTGTGGTCTCTTGCTTGGTGGCATAACCCTATCCCTACTCAAAAGGATTTCTTCAAATTAATTGAATTGTATAAGTTTCATAAATGACAGCATAATGGGGGTTTGGTGCTTTTGAGAAATTCAGTGGGGAACAAAAAAAGCATTAGATTTGCAAAGATTTTTGTAGGACCTAGTAGGAAATTTTCTTTCTTCATTGTGAATTGAACTTTTCCTTCAGAAGGTTACTTGTACTAAATTAATTTCTTTTCAAAACATGTTTTTCCTTGGTTTATTATTTTTCACAGAGCATGACACTTTGTAAATGAGTTAAATCCCTCCTTATTTTCGATACAGGAAAATCAAGATCTATCAGATCCTCGATTTTTCCATGTAGCAGCTCAAATTAATTTCAACCTCGATAGGAAAACAGTTTGCTACTTCACCTAATGAAATTAACCTAAGCTTTTCCCCTCTTCTCACTGTGCTGCTTGGGTCATCACGAGCTGGAAAGTTCTTTCTTTGCACGACCAAGTTGTGACTAAGTTCTGCTTGGGACCCTCTTTGGAGAAAACTGTCACTTGACCAGAAGCAGAGCATCTTGGAAAGCTGATTAAAATCCTCTTAACTGGCAAGGAGTATTAAGGCTAATATACAGAATTTTAAAAAATATCACTTACAGCAAACAAATAATAGATATACGGCCATAATAGCTCAATAGAGGAAGAATTTAAGGCTAAAGTGAAAGTACTGAATATCTATTAAAAAAAATCACACATTACTTGATGCTGTCTTTCACCTTGGCATCTTCCCACAGGGAATGGGATGACGCTGGCTGATTGTTGTGGGGTGGAAGCTTTGATATTTTGGCACTGAGCAGTTTAAGCAAAACACTTTGTCTTTAGTTTAACTTTGAATGGAGAAAAGCCTCCTTTCAGTTACACTGGGAATTTTGTGATCCTCTGTCTTGGAATCTCATTTATTTCCTGAAAACAGTATCCAACAGGATCTGTAGCTCAGGTGGCGATTGTCTCTCCTTCTGTGTCTCTCATCTCTCTTTCTCTCACTGCTGCAGAAATTGTGACAGTCCTCGCAGCAGGGGTTGACTGCCAGCCCACTGAGGAATTTACAAAATACTTGCTAGGGTACACATTCTCTTTCTGCTTCTAAATTCATTTCTCTTTCTCAGATACTCAAGATATAACCAGACACTTGTGTCCCCTTAGTGGACCAGCTGATATGCGCATAAGTCTTTTCTATCAAATCCAAACGAGTTTCATTAAATCAGCAATAGAACAAAATGTTCTTGGATTGTAATTTTAAGAATAATTTTAATAAATCAAGATGTGGAATGCTTTTTCCTTTTGTTCTGGGAAATACAGATTTTTCTTGAAGAAAATCTAGTTTTCAATGTACATATAACTTTTTTTCTACTTTTAAAATTTTTGAAAATATGAATATTGACATGAAAGTGCTCATAGAGTGGAATGACGTAAATCCATTGTCTTGAAATACATTGACCTCAGGGCAGTATTTAATTTCTACTGAGAGGTTAGGACTTATAAACTTTCTTCACATTGAAGTAATAAAATTACATTTGAGATATTTTAATTCAGTAACAAATAATAGTGAGAAATATTTATTGAGTAGGATACAAGAAATAGTCCATAACTGAGAAATTGAGTTGTTCTCTACCTCCCTGGTGATACTCCCACGCTATATAAATTAGTGTTGTGATTTTTTTTTTTTTTTTTTGTGAAGGAAATAATTACTGTGGAAATGTACTTCTGGTTTTAAATGTTTAACATTTGCATTCTTAGGTGCATAAGGCACCATTATTTCACACTGGACTGTGCAACTCAATTGTTTGTCTATTGTATTGACAGAGTAGATTCTTCCCTCCAATGTTCTAAGAGGCGCCTCCCTTTTGAAGTGATGTCTCTGTGACCTTTTGTTATGGAAAAGTGTTGTTAAAGCATGTCCTGAGTGCAGCTATTGTATCATACAACTGACATTTACTATCTGTCCCACCTGAAAAAGGCTTAGCAATTCATAGTCAGCGATGCACAGATGTATCATCCACCTTCCACATGATTTCATTGAGGTTCACGCTTAAACAATCAGAAATTTCTCTGAAATTGCTAAGCTATCTTCTTTTTGGTATACATTGGTCCATGATCAAGCTGTCATTTCAATTTACCAACTTCTCTCCCATCTGGTTTTGAGTATTTAATTACTTTTTTCCTGTGAAGTTGCTCTTTTATGTTTCTTGAGAATTTCTCTGCTCCCCATCCGAGGATCTCAGCATGTGGAAAGAATGTGTTGTGTTTAAATTCCAGCCCTACAAATGATGCATAATAGTATTGTAGTCTAAAAATTCTGTGTCAGGAAACGAATCTTGTTAGTGTTCAGTGATAAAAGTTCCTGTTGATTTTGGTACTGGTATTACTTTCCAAAGCTAAGAATAATAAACTGGGGCAAATTATGCATTTCTAAACCAGGTATGCAGTGTTTCTTACTTAGGAGCCCTACAATTATGAAGGGGCTCCTCATTAGTAAGCACTGCCTAAAAATTAGAGCCACTGTCATGCAGTGGTACATGGCAGAAAGGGGATTATTAAAAGAAAATTCATCTGGTTTGCTACTAAACTAGCTGATACTTTGTTTTCTTGATTTTTATGGATTTTTCATAAGCAAGATGTAAATTTTCTTACCTATTTGAATGAAAAATATTTTTGATTCCCTGCATCCCAGTGATTTCCTTCACAATTTCTTAGTTCTAGTGAAAGGGACAAGGGCTATACAAAATATTCAAGTACAATTTTGAAATTGTACTATTGCAGAGAAGCTTCTTGTGTGTTATCTGTGATGCACCCATGGATGTAGCACATAATTCAGTACATTTTTTTCACTCACAGAATAGTGTTCTGTAACAACCATGTGGATGTGGCGCTTGGGGACATGGCTTAGTGCTGGGATCTGCTCTGAGAGGTGTCCCTGGGCTCAGGGTGAGGCTGGGGCTGATGCTGAGACAAAGATTTTACAGCAGATTTTTTTTCCAGGGCCTTAAGTGTCAGGAAAAAGAAGGAATGCTGATTTCTGTAGCCGTGGGTGTTTGTTTGGAGTCTTCATCCTCATCCCACTTAGGTGGAGTGCAAGGCCTTTGCCTCAATGCACGGATGAGCCTGAGGAAGCCCTCGGGGTGCAGGTGCCAGGTGATGTATTTCTGAGAAATGGCAGAACACTAAAGCTTCCCCCCAAGACACCTGGAGCAGCTTGTGAGAGATGCAGCCCTGGATACAAACTGAGCCAGGGACTGGGGAAAAGGCACCAAACCCCCAGGCTGGTACTGGAATTTAGTGGGGAATGGGAAACCAGAGCCAGGAAAAGGTGGGTGCTGCAATTGCTGCTACTTTTCCATCTGACACCTCTGAGGAGTGTTTTCCTTTGCTCCAATTCAAGACTAAGCAGTGGCCAGAAATGGGGTGGGGATTTAAAAAACATTTAAGTCCTGATGTAAATGGGGATGTACATGAGAAATTCAGTCAGAAAATGAAAATGTTACAGGTGTGGGCTGGCTTTGGACTGTTTTAAATATTGATGTGTTAAACATTTTGCAGCCAGAAATCCAGTATGTAGCCTGTGTTAATCTGAATGGGGGCTCTAGATAACCACTGGGACTGGGTATGCCGAGCATCTGGAATAAATATTTACAGTGTCTCTCAGTCAACCAAAACTTCTAGTTCCAAAATAAATCAGTGTAACAGAGTGTACATTAGTGTAACCATACTTCTAACTCCTTCAGACAAGGTTCTGACAAAGGGTAGTAGAGAGAATAATTAGATAAAATAATGCATTCTCAGTAATTTTTTCCTACTTTCTCAACTAGTTATATGGAACACTCAAGAGAAACAGGGAAAAATGTTTACCTTTTCCATATCAAACCACAAAAGTCAGATTACTTCATCATTCAACCAACGTGCTTACTCTTTGGGATAGAAATTGAAATGGAAAGATTGGATTCTTCAACTTTTTGCAGATTAAATTTTTTGTGAGTCTTACAGCTGCTGCTGTTTAATTTCATCCTGCTTAGTACTTTCATGGGAGTTGTCTCAAACAGAATTTTAATTCTGTCAAAAAACCCCAAAAAAACAGCTGATGAAAAGTGACTATATAGGTTTAGTCAAAATAAGCAATTTGAATTGATTTTGTCTTCTGTGAAAGTAAAGATGGTTTGTAGTGCTGAGTTCTAAACTAGAGGAATTTATGACCAAACTTTCTCATTTGGATTGCATAACCAGAGGTCACTTAAAAAGGGAAAGCAAGTAATTCCAGTGTTTGGATGTCCAGAGAGGAACAAAAGAAAGCCAGCCAGCCAGGATTTGTTTGGATTTTTCATGATTGCATAGTTTATATAACATAACATATAACGTAACGTATCATAACATAACATAACATAACATAACAAACATAACATAGCATAACATAACATAACATACATAACATAACAAAATATAACATAACAACATAATATCCAGAGACCATCCAGAAACTTGCCTAGTTACAAGACATGGTTACTGATTTGTTCTGTTTTAGAACAGAGCAATGACTTCTATACATTTTACTGCTTTCTACTTGATTTTGTTAGACAAAGCCCTAATGAGAGCCATGTTATTTTCCTTTTCCCTTTTCCTCCCTGATTTTGGTAAAACATCTGGTTTTAGCCTGGTCATATCAAAGCTGGCAACTTCACAGGAGGGTGTTAAGATGACACTGAGGTTCCTTAATTATCATCTAACAGAATTATCCTTAGCAGCTTTAAGGATCACCCTCTGGGCAATGATGCTAAAATGTCTGGAAGTAGCTTGGGAATCAGGTAGGCAGTAGGTTTGCAGCAAATGTTAGGAATCTGTTCTAGCTTTGCCTCTTCCAACTCTTTTGAAACAATGAGGGGTTTGCCACGTCATTCTCCTATCCCATCCTTCATAAGCGAATCATAACCATTTTTTGCTTCCAGTTAGTCCTGGAGTATCCCCCTTTCTGAGTCTTTGTTTCTGCTACAATACTATTTTTTGGGGAATTGTTTTCTGCCCTCTACTGTCGTTTATCTGATTTTTTTCATGGTATATTTGTGTGCATTTCTTACTCTAAACCATATTTCATTCATTTCCAAAATATAACTCTTTTCCCAGGCCATATGTTTGATGTTCTGCTTAATATTGTGATAGATGTTCTGAGATATTGAAGTTTCTGTCAGTTAAATGACACATTCTTTTACCTTGTGACACTTACCTCACATTTGTTTTACTGCAGGCTCCACAGGGAAGCCATCACAGGACTAAGCTGTCAGGGTTCAAGAACCATTTGGGTGGCACTCTTGGTTTATGATTTAGTTTTAGGGGGTCTTGTAAGGAACGTGGAGTTGGACTGCATGATCCTCACAGGTCTTTTCCAGCTTGAGATATTCTATGTTTCTATGGGGATTTTTTGACTGAAGATTGATATGTAAGGCAGTGAGAAGGTTTGGTTTGGACTTCAGCAATGCTGTTGAGAAACTGAACATTTAAATCACTTACCTGTATTTTGAAGGGCTACCTGTCTAATCCAAGAGTCAATATTTTTAAAATGGGGGACTCCTTCACTCCACGCTGAGACTTAATAAACTACTAAGGTTCTGAAATTTGCTTTGTCTAGAAAGGCTCTGTCACGTTTCAGTAATATTTAAAAAAGATTGTATTTTTTTCTTCATTCCTATGATAATAATTTTAAGTACACAATATACATTATATAACATCCTATAATTACTAAGGGAGAAACAAAGAAAATATGCTCTGTCTTGTGCAGGTATAAGAAGATACAACCTTAAACAATGCTTTTATTTATGTTGAGATATTGAAAATCACCTTATTGTGTTGAGAATAAATTGTTGCTAGAACCTCTTCCCACTTTTGCTTGTTTTTCTCTCCAGCTCTTTTGCATATTTATTAGCTTCTTATCAGAGATACTTTGAATATAATTTTAAAATAAGAAAATAAATATTTTCCTACTTTTTGTATCAGGATAGTTGTAAAGAAGTACATTTTCTGCATGGTGTACAGGGAGTTAGGCATGCAATTTCCATTAATAATGAACCATGCAGAAAACATGCCCTTGAGAGGTACATGTATAGACATCACAAACATTAATCATTAAAGTTGTCCAGGATTCCTGAACTACTTTCTTATCCAAAAATTATAGGATATAAAATAATTTAATTTCACAATGAAACAATTGGAATTCTTCTGACTCATCTCACATAAAGAAATAACTTTGTACAAAGTCAGGAAATCTCTGTCCTCTGCTGTATCTTCCACGGAGTTTAGTGGACAGACAGACCCTACTAATCCCTCTACATATACAATTTGCTCAATTCTAGTTCTTACTTTTAGATTCCGTACAAGTCCTTTCCAGGCAAATATTAAGCTTATTATTTGTGTTGTCAGAAAACAGGTCTGGTGTTTTTTTAAGGATTCTATAAAACTTGGATTAGTCACTTTATATATAAACTCTGTTTCTCAGGAGTTTACTGGAATATGTCACCACTTTCTGTGCCTAGATGTGACTATAAGGATGCTTGTTTCCTTCTTTCCTTATCTAGCAAGTTGTCCTCTGCAGAGATAGTCAACAATTGTGTGACTATTTATGCATCTACTTCCCACTTTAAAAAGCATTACTCACTTCAATGGGAGGCACAACAGTAAAATTGACACTATGTGTTAAAATTTGAGGGATTAGGGCCTTGGGTTTGTAGCAACTGGCAAGGTCTGTGAGAAAATCCTGTGATCTTGATGGAAAATGCTCTTTTGTTTCGGTGACTCACCAAAGTAGGTGTCTCTTTACTACATGACTCAAATAGAATGTAGATATAACCTCCCTGTTTTGGTTTGTTTCTACTGGAAGTGTCTTCAGTTTGAAGACCTAATTGTAAAAAGTGGTCTGCAGACTACATTCGAAGCAAAGCTGATGTTTGCAGTGCCTGCAGAGGTAGCTAGAGCAATCTGAAATTAGCTTAAGAAATCATGGGTTTATTTCACATTATTCTTGTTTTCTTTCCATAGTTAAAAGGAAGACGAATGCAAGCAATCTTTTTGTTTTTAAATCTGTATTAAAAACTAAGATTTTAATGCATTTTGTGCAGACTTGCATTAACCTTCAGTTCTGGATGTCATGAATACTGAGTCTTTGGAAAAAAAACAATTTGCTAGTAGTGTTAAAAGTGCTTACTTTAATTATGACACTCAAAATGTGGGGCTTTATATTTTACAGCTTGTCCTGGTAACATAGCATTTAATATCTTGCCTACAAACTCTCGATTCTGTGTTAGGCCTCATAGTTTGGTTGGCTGATATCTTGAAAAAGTATGAGGTTTCAGTTTTTTAAGAATGTTCCACATAAGTTGAAGAGGAATTCAAGTAGAAGCATGGGTATTTAAGAGTGATGACTTCTTGCAAGTGTAATTTATTTGGGGAACAAATAAAACCTCCTAAAGTTTCTTAGGTGAGAAGGGCATGACAATTTCCATAACTGCCCTTGTTTTTTAGAGATATCACTCAGTTTAGTCTTAAAGCTACCACTTCTCTGCAAAACTTTTATTCTCTAGTTTTTACAGTTTTCCTTTGAAACACAGAGAAGAAAACTCACAAAGTGCTGGTTTTGAATTGCACTCCCTTCCTCTTGAAATGCTGCTTTCTTTCCAACTTGGTTTGGTTTTGTTGAGCTGCTGTGATTAATTAGCAGATGGTCACCCAGTTCCTTGAAAGAGATGACATCAGTCTTTCTAGAGAACTCTCATATGAATAAAATGTTGGTGAGATGAGCAGAATTGATGTCCAACAGTTCAGATTTGTCTTTAACCAGTACTTTTCTGACTAAACGCTTTCTTCATACCTCAAGAACAAGCATACATTTAGAATGAGTAATGCCATGTGAGTTTTCAAATTCTGAGCTGGCCATTGCTGAACAGTCAAGCAATCTCCAGGTAGCATCATTCTCAATTTTTCTGAGATTTAAGGAAAATTTGTAGGAGAAATGACACAGTGATAGTATTTCCCTGATAGAAGACTAGTCTGATTGCAGTACCTCCTATTTCAGGGAATTACAGCCCCTGCACATGCTCCAGTGAGCCTCAGTGAACAGAAGGGGACTAAAAAAGACGGACGAATAACATTTAGCAGTGTAGCTGCCTATAATCTTACCACAGTTTTAACAGATGTCTTTCATAGTGATACTGTGCATTGCTAAAAAGCTGGCATATAACCTCAGTTAAATTCCAGGACTGCATTACGTGCAGGGTGTGCTCACTATGTGGGAGCGTGTATGTAAACACATTACCTGCTTGGAAGATGCATCATATGAAAAGTCAAGATTGACAATTCTTGTGCTGGCATCGTCACTCTCTTTGGTATTCAATACCAATTTATCTTGCTAAGATGTTGTAGAAGCCCAAAATATAAGAGATAAGGGACTTTCGTGTATGTCTCAAACAGCAATGGCCGTGAAGCCAAACAGTTGTTGGCACCAACAGCCGAGGATTGTTGGTAGTAGCACACTGTGAGGAAGAGCAGGATGTGGCTGGAGAAAGGAGCCATGGGGAGGTAGGGCAGCACTCTTCTGGGGACAAACACCCTTGTTCTAGTTCCTACAGATAAGCACAACACAGTACAGCACAGGCACAGGATGAGATCAAGAGGTAGGCATGAACTGTGGACCCCCAAAACCCCATGAAGCCTGCCCTTCCTTCCTTCCTTCCTTCCTTCCTTCCTTCCTTCCTTCCTTCCTTCCTTCCTTCCTTCCTTCCTTCCTTCCTTCCTTCCTTCCTTCCTTCCTTCCTTCCTTCCTCTCTTCCCTTTTACCCCACCCCTTCACACAAACCCCTTACATAGCACGTTAGCACGTCAGGGACCAACCTACCAATTTCCGTGCCAAGTGTGTAATTTGCTGACAAAATTTTGTGAGTTATTGGGCACCTTCAGACTTCTGCTTTTCCTTTCAACCCTGAGCATCTGTGAATTTTGAGTGCTCCATTCCCCTTAAGGGTGGGACATCACAGATGCTGACAAGGTCGCTGTCATCCATTTATATGATTGCTTCTGGTTTCTTAACCATGCACCTGGCCATTATATCCTGAGATAAACTTCTTTCACTGGAAGAATAGGAAGAAATTTCTTGAGATCCATCTTTCTAGAAGTCATAGTGCTGTTTGTATTTGTGCTTCCTGCAAAAAGTGTGGTTTAATACCTAAATACTTAAATAAGGGCCTCTTGTCAGCAGCATGTCTTTTGGGGTCACTCTCTGGTGGAGAGATGATAGTCCTGGACAACAGATAGGGAGTAGCAGGGACAGTTACTCATCTTAGTGCAGTCACAGCAATTACAGATATTTAAATCTTCCCAGAGATGGAAGCTTTCACTTATGGTATGGTTTCAAAAAGGGAATTAGAAGCAGTGGGTAAAAGCAGATCAAAAGGCAGTAACTATCTATCTGTCCTGCAAGGACAAAGGAGGAGGATCTCATGCTGTAATACTGTTCCTAGGACTGAGCAAATGAGACTAAGAAAGATTATAGTGAACATGGGTAATTGGAAAACATCTGGGATGGATATGGAGATTAGAAAGACACGAGGAATTCTTGCATTTTCTACTTTTTAATTATATGTGTGTGTTTGAGGCAGAGAGTGTAATTGGCTACATGGAGTTATCAGTGTATTTTCATACCGGGCACCTTAGGAAACGTTTAGGGGACTTCCAGCCCTTCTGTGCTGGTTTTAGGAGAGGGGTTCAAAATTTCTAAAACTAACAGAAGAATCAAGGAAAAGCCTAAAAGATTCCCTTTCAAGAAATTGCAGTGGAAATGTCCCCTAAACTTTTGACATCTACATGATTCTTTCCTCCAGCTTTATTGCAAGCCAGCCCTGGCAACCTCTCCCACAAAGCTGGCAGCCACATGGAAGGGCACAGTCACAGAATGTTACCTCTCCTGTAAGCAGCTTTCAGCAGAACCAAAGCCATCCTGACATTATGCAGACAAATCCTAGCTCTGCTTTCTTTTAAAGGGGCAACTCAGGTTGTCTTAGGAAGGCAGGAATCATTTCCCTTTGTTTCCTTTAAAACTGAAGCTATGTCTCCAGTATTATATTCTGTTTCAAAAATTGGAGACTGAACTGATAAAATAAAAAGATGTCATGGTCAGGGAGAGTTGGCAGAAAAGTTGAAGTCAAAGAGGGATTATGTGGGAGTTTGGACACGCTGTAGAAACACCAAGAGAAAAACTGAAGGAGGAGATAATGAATACTGCTGCTCACAATATATTCTATTCATTTGTTTTCCCTTCTCAGAATTTCTCCCTTGGTTTCTGAAGCACAGAAAACCATACGTACTTCCCGAAATGCCATCTTGATTTCAGTCCAGTGAATTTAATTGGAAGTAGTGCACAACTGTTTGAAGAACAAGTACAGCCCCAAAGCCAGGGCTAATACTGCTGGGGCTTGGTATATGCAGAGAATTCATTACATGAAGCTCAGCAAAAGATCAAGACTAAAATCATTAGTTAGGCTGACTTGAAGAATTTGGAAACTGATTTTACACTGGCCTAATTTGCATGAAGCCTGACCTGTGAAATCACATATAGGCAGAAAGTAAAATTATTTGTAAGACTAAACAATTTTCAAATTACTGAATTTGAATAACCTGAATAAAAAATATCATCTTTGTGAGAGAATTTATAATCCAGTGAAATCACCAGAAAAGATAGACCAAAAGACCACACATCACCCTTTTCTTTCATGTTAGAATTTTTAATACCTAAACTTCACAGCAGATGAAACCCTAAATCTAAACCAGCTGCTTTAAGTATTTCTGTAACTAGAAATGCCCCTAGGTAAAAAAAGACTGTAACTCATTCTATTGTGTTTTGCTCATGCAAAGAAGGTGCTGTAATCGAGGGAGAAGGGCTGGCAAGGATTCACAGGAGGAAAGAAGGTAGGAATAAAGAAGAATAATACATTCATGTATAGTTAAAAATCATGTTTGATTTTTTTTTTTGATAATTCAATTGTGCCAAACATGAATGCTCACCTTTTGTTGAGAGAGAGAAAATTAGAAGCATAACTTCAAGCAGACGATAATGAAAAGAAAGCATTCATCATTCCACACTGACTAGAAAACAGCAAGAATAAATCAGACAAATCAAGCATTGTGGTAACTGTTATACACTCATATGCTTCTTTATACCTATTATTAATTGAATGGCAATTCCTATTTATGGTGAGATATCTGGGTCATTTGGCTTCAAAATGAAAGATGCTTGAGGTAAGGGACTTTGGCATATTCTGCTGAGATATGTCTACTGTTTAAGGCATAGCTTATTGCTGGATGCAGAAAGCTAGTTGCTCTTTCTTTCTGTCAGTCTGTCTTTTCTTCCTTCTTTTCTGAGTTGTTAAAAATTGGTAAATGAATCTTCACCTCCACCCAGGATTTTAGCTGCAATCCCAAAACCCACTGACATCCTGATGGCAGCAGAAGTGCCACAACAGGAGATCTTTGCTCAAAGGTTTGAAATTGCTAACACACGTTCTGGTGAACAAATATCCCTGTGGTGACATTTATGAGTAGAATCTATTCAACATGAAAAATATCCAACTAAGTTAATTGTATGGCTGACTGAATGTGAATACTGGTTTTAAGCCTATGTATCTTTGATTTCATTAGGCTTAAATCTTGAAGGATTTGCCTTTCTGTAACACATTGCTTGAAGTTATCATAATTTTAGGTATTACATGAAATGTTTCTTTTTATGAAAGAAACATTCCCCCTTCTTCTCCAGGCTAATTGCAACAGTGTTTGAGAATGTGTAAAATTTGAATATCCTTGGGCTGTTGAAACCAGCATGGCCCTTTTGCTGGGAACCAGCATGTTTTTGAATGTGGTTCAGATGTTGTTTAGGGTTTGGCAACTATTTGTGGTTACTCCAGCCCCTGTGACAAGCACAGAAGCTGTTCATGCCCCAATACTGGTTGTACTTGCTCTAAGCACGTTATATATTCTGTTGGTAAGAATCTTATACATTCATAGAAAGTTAAATTCAACTTTTAACATAATATACAGATAACATAATCCTTCACTCAATTGCTTGATAGTCATATTCCAGAGAATCTTCTATACAGGGAAGAATAAAGCATTAAGTATGATTTGTAGTAAACCTACTATTAATCCATTTCTTTTCTTTCACAGTCTTGAAAAATGGGAGTGTTTGGCTCCGCAAACACTTTTGTTTCTTTTAACATTTTGTTTCCTTTGGATTTAGACTGTGTGTTGACTCTGCGGCTCACTCTGGGTAGCAGCTGTTCTTGCTGAATTCGTTGTTTTGGTGTCATCCTTCTCTGCACAAGGATGTGTTTGCTCTCTGTTTTCCTCTGGAGGCAAGGTCTGTCTTTAGAGCACTCCAAAAAAAGGTTTTATTTTGTGGCTCTATCCTCCTATCCAGAACTTTATTGCAAGTGGGATCGCTCCGTCCCTACTAGTTTTACATACAAAAAGAAAATAAGGAAGACAAAATTGCCTTGGTGAGTTTCTCTTCTGTGCCAGTTCTCTGCAAAGTCCTGTGGCATGTCAACGACAAAGATCAGCTGTAGCAAGGCTCTATGACCAGATATGCATTTGTATCACCAAAATAAATTCATTAAAATGACTTTACACTGGGTGAATGACTGCAATACTGAAATTGAGAAGCACTCAAAGATGAGTAGATATAATCTCTACACAGATTATTACACAGTTTAACAAAGGTGCAGCAATAGATTAAGATTTGGCTGACAATTAAATCGTGTTTTGTCTCTTTCCCAGTAAACAAGTGCTAATTTAAACTGCCAAAAATTGAACCCAAAACCTGAGGTGTGTGCCACTGATTTATGGAAAATATATTTAGGCAGTAATAAATAATGCCCTTGGAGGTAAAAGGTCATAAGGAGCGGATCAACTTGCAAACTTTGTTCAGATATACAAGGCTCTTTCAGAAAGAAATGTCACAAACCTTGAAGCAAAATTACTTATTAGTAATTTGATGGTAAAAAAACATGAAACGTCACAAAATATGTATTTGTAACTGTAATATAATTTTTGTTTCAATACATAGCTAAAAAGGGGATCACTAATCAATAGCAGAGAAAAATCCCCAAAAATATAAAAAGAAATGGCTTCTTAAAAGATTAATTATTAAATGAAAGTAAATGTAGCAAACCCAGAATTTCTTCTGGGAATTACAGTAACATAGGATTCAAATTGCTTCAAGAAATTACCTTAGTCTATTCAATGACAAAAAATTATCTAACCTATATCTCTGTGGGGTTTTTTTTCTAAATTATGGACTTACTTTTATATTTCAACATGTCTTGTTAGAAAATACTTCTCCTGATGTCCTACGTATGTCTTTGCTGTAAATGAAAATTATTCCTTGTTAATTTCCCTATCTTCCCAGAAAATGTTATGAATCCATGCCTTTCCTTTAGTAAAATGAAAATTCTCTCTCAAAATCTTTTTCTTTTCTTTTTCTTTTTTTTTTTTTTTGGCTGAAAACCCACTATTTTGCCAGGTTTTATTCACAACCATATGTTTTTAAGGCTACTCTCAATGATGGATTTGCTCAGTAGTGAAAGATTATGCTAATCTTTATAGCCTGTGAAATGATTTTAAATCTATTGCATAGCAACTAATATTTCTTTTTGTAGTTACTAATACTGTGATATACATTGGAAAAGATTGTTTAATTTAATGGGATTTTACAAGCTCAAAAATCTTCTTTAAGGCTGACATATTAATCTATTTTCTTTAATCTAGGAAGTATAGGGGTTAAGTTTAAAATACAGGAGAGATGAAGACTGAAAACTAATTATGCAACAGCAGAATCCTGATTCTGTAAGTTTCCTGACTTTTGAAATGTTTTAAGCTTCTATACATTTGAAAAACAGAGTTGCAAAAGTCTTTTCTGCAGGAGCAGCCTAACAAAGCTCACTTGTTCTGGGATTTCCTTTTACCCCAAAGTACATCAGGTATTTTGAAGTCACTGTTATAGCAGTGCACAGGTGAAAGTGCTATTTCTGCCTTCAGCCCATGCTTTTATAGAATGTGTAGAAGAGCAGGGTAGGGCAACAATTTGTAGGGGTAATAAAAAGTAAGGAGCACACGCCTGCAGAGAAAATGATCATCAGACCACAGCAGACACAAACTGCTCAAGTTCTAGGCATTTTCATTAATTCAGTATTGATGCTGTGGCAAATGTCAAGTTTTACATGACAAATTCATGTCACTGGGCATTTGTACTCTCTCCCAAAATATTTGAAAAATTATAGATGTGTTGGGGAACCTGCCAAATATTTTTCCCTTCATCTTGCTTCGTCTCTGATTTCTCTTTCCTAAAACCTTTTTGAATGTGTGATTCCCTCTTGCTTTTTTATGAGTGCAGGTTTAACTGTATATAGCAAATGCAATATTTTTAGGCAGTGCTATGAATTCTTTTGTTGTATTGCTGACTTGTGACTTTATACGTGGAAATTTTGTTGGTCATGACTTTCGCTCTGTGTAGTCCTTTAAGCACCTCGCTTCCTCCTTCTAGAAAAGCAAGAAGAAAATCCCCCTCTTCTGCAGATGAGATGTAGAGGGCATTCAGAAGAATCAGCAGCTGCCAAACGATGTGCTGCAGGTTAGCAGGCTGCATCTAATCCAGCTTCATTTGCCAGTGCATCACCTGTTCACCTTATACACTGAAAGCAACGTGAATGTCAGATCGTGCAGCCCTTGGTGGTGGCTGCTGCATTCTAGAGTAGTTCATTATTAAGACACTTGGACGTGTAAAAATATGCTTTCTTTTCTGTGTTTTGTTCGCTACGGCCATCACTGAGGTGACTGATTTCAGCCCACTCAGCTTTCTCAACACCCTCTGATTTGTATTTTGCATGGGAAACAATTTTTGCTTGTTCCTTTTGGTCAGAAGGAGGGGGTGCAGTGTAAGCTGGCTGCTGTTGGTTTGGCAGTGACTCCTAGGGTCCTCTGTCATTTCATCACAGCTGCAGATTTCTCTGGTGTATCCCCCTAAGGACTTTGTGCTCCCCCAGAGCAATTACAGTTTTGGTCAGCTGCTGCCCCTTTGCAGCACTCAGTGCTTTCCCTGCCTGCTGGTGTTTGCATGATGCACGTGTCCCCTGCATCCTGGGGCTGCTGTGTGCTCACAGCTGGCCTCACCTGACCCCTGGCCTACCATGCCAGAGTTTGTGCCAAGCACCATCTGTATCACCTCAAAGGAAAGCTGGTGAATTGTGCACCTGCACCTATTTTGAATATCTGAAGCCATTTTGCCACTTCAGCAGAAATTATGGCATAACCCGAATACATTTTTTTAATAGAAATTTGTCTGGAAATTGATCACTTTGTGCCTTTTTTGACGAGTGAGTCGCAGTCACTACTGTACTGTACCACTGAGCACGCTTGACATCCATTTGGGTGATGTAGTTTGAGTTTCACATTTAAATGCACTAAGCTTTGGATGAGGTGTCTCCACTGTCCTGCTCTCACCTACCCACTGATATAATTCTGTGCAATCTCAGCCCTGCCTGGTGCTCTGGCAGTACCTCTGCCATGCCTTCTCCACTCCACAGGTCTCTGGAAGGATATCAGTCTGCACATTTGCCTGTGGATTGGGGCTGAATTATATTTCTTGCCAGACATCATCTCTGTATGTTCAGTTGTTTCTGGGAAGTTTGCTTATCTACATTCTTGTTTCCAGGTTGGAACTTGTTTTCTTTCAATTCTTTAGAGACCCATTGATTAATCACTTGTTAATTATCATTGATTAATCTATGATAATTAAGAAGGTAATAACATGTTTTTAAATATTAATCATTTGCATACATGAATATTTAGTCTTTTATTAATATCCAGAGTAAATTAATTATCTGTGGTCTTTCCTGTTAACTCATATAACTTGAACAATGTTTGCTTTTGACACAATACAGTGTTAATATTTAGCCTGTAAACTTTTTTTTCACAACAAATACACCTTCCTTCTATTTGCTGCCTTGGAGAGAACTTTTGCCACAGAAAATTTCTCAAGATAAATTTGCTGTTTCTTTACTGGTATATTTTCATACTGAAAATTCATAACAATCAATATAATGCTGTTCCTTTCTCTCTGTGCTCCCTGTGTTTCCTTTTCAGACTTCTTACCTGCAGTAGTGTATGTTCTGGTTTTTTTTCTTTTAATCTTTTGACCTTCAGATTATAATATTGGGCCTCAGTGATTGAAAATCCCTTCTTATATTTAAAATGATAGACTGTATACTGTCGTGCACTTTCTTGGAACTGCTGAAGCTCTTGGCACACAGCGAGGTCTAGTGAGGATACACTGACATTTCTGCTTTAGGGAAAAACATTTATTCTTCCAACACTTTGTTAAACTCTCCAGCTATCATGCTATACATAGAATAGTTTAATTTCTTCTTATAGCTTTTTTTGTTTCTTGCTACTCCTTGAAGCTTGTTTCTCCATTGATGGAACTTCTGCAGCACCTTGTTTCTTGCCTTGTAAATCTCTCCCTTTCTGGTAATATCAGAACCAGTTCCAAGATCCCGGCTTTCATCCTTTCCTTACTGGGAGAGAAGTCAGTGCACAGGATTTGCAACAAATCCCCCAATAATTTGTTTTTCTCTGCTAGTCGTGTGTGATTTATGTAGAGTGCTGTTCCCTTCCTGCTCCTGCTGTCATCCTCTGCCTCGATAGCTTGGTTAGGACAATGGATGTTATTATTGGTCTCAGAGTGCATGTGTAATATGGAACCTTATCTTCTCCCTGGAGGAGAGGGAACTGAATGAATCAAACATATGGGTTTTGGAGGAAGATGTCTATGAGTCCCAGTAACTTTTTCTTCTGTCTTTAACTTCTTAGCCTCTTCTCTCCCCACAGTGTAAACCATCTTACAAAATTCGGTGCTGATTTCCCCTTGAGTTCTGTGATAGGGAATTTTTTTAATAGTTCAAACAGTTTTTTTCAAGATACTTTTTGTTAAAAATCAAACTCTAAATCCTAATCCACATAAATTACTGTTATCTAAAGATAACAGCTCCAAACAATGTATCAGTTCTGCTGTGGCTGGCTTCTCATGTGGCTTTGTGTTTTGATTGGTAAATTCCTTTAGAGTGAATTTCCTCAGATGGAGGACATATTATGATTCTAAAACTATAGAAATATAAAATATATTTCGTCTAAACATGTATTCTATATAGAATATATGAGGGAAGCAAAGTGCTCTTCCTCAGACTTAAAAATAAGAATATGTCATTTTATTAATAATGCTGTAATTCCCATCAGATAAGATTTTACCTTGTGCCCATTTAAGTCTGCTTTTGTAAGATCCTATAGCAAAATAATGCAAGTGACAAAATCCATTAAAGAATATATTATCAGCAGGTCTTTTACAACTCCTGGACTTTTTCGGGTCCAATGCTAAAAAAAAATTTGTCTCAGCTGTCACTGCTAAACCAGATACCTGAAAAGTCAATGAACCAAAACCCAAAAACCACAAACGTTTTGGAAGGCATTTGAAAAAAGGCAACACATCCAGGAGATTATATAGAGAATCAGAGATTTGTTGTGAGATATTTCATCATATTTGGATAGGAAAGAGCACACAGTCAATTTTAGCCAGTTTGGGGGTGCAAATAGTTTGTTTGATACAACATCTTAGGAAGAGAGTGGTGGGTGCAAGAGGGGCTCTGGAATGAGGAGACACTTCACCTGCCAGCATGACAGTGTAGCACTGTGGAGTGATGGTCAATGATCTGGGACACTGGGGCAGGACAGGTGGCTGGGAGAGCACCCACGGTCACAGCAACAGCACAGGAAGAGTGGAGAAGCTCAGGTGTAGGCATGGGGGTGGCAGACAACCCAGCAGTGAGAACAACTTTGGGGGAAAAAGGTGGAGAGTTACTGCTGGAAGAGTTTGGCTCTGTTTGTTTGGGGAATATTCTAGAAAAAAGAGCCAGGGTGTAACATTATCCAAAGTCCACATTTCTTGCCTTCTAATTATGGGAGTGGTTGGTCTTTCTTCAGACTCAGAGATTTTCTTTATCTTTTCAATATTTCTATCATTCCCTTGATTAGATTGGTTAATTTCATAATACAAAGGTAATTATTATCCATTCTGTTAGAACGAATTTACAGATCAAATGACAACTCATAATGTCTACTATTTATATTATTAGTTTGAATGGACTATTCCTGTACTTGGAGGAGGTTGTCTTTAAGGATCTGCCAACTTTTTAGCTCCTCTCCTCTGTCTTTCAATGGATTTCACCTCTATTTTTTCTGAAAAAGGTGGTAGCAGCTACAACTAACTGCATGGTTTCCTTGTTCTGCACTTTGCTTTGTGCATGCTTTCTCACCTTTTGTTGTTTATCAATTTTTTTGGTGTCTTTTTGGTGTTCTGAGTGAAAATGCATGAGGTTTTTTTACCACAAAATGACAAACGACTGATTTGCTGGGTGGGAAGCACCATTAGTGAGGTCAAGAACTTTCACCAGCAAGGCACAGCTGTTTAAGGAACCTACATTTTGCCAGCTTACTTTTAAACCTTCTGAATTTGCTAACATGAAGTTCCATGGTGTTATATATTTGCCAAATTTTCCTCTCAACACTTTCATTTGGCAGTGAAAGCAAGACCCTACTTTTCCCAAGGAACAACAGGCACTCCTCTATCCCACTTGTCCGTGTGTCTTTTCTGACACCAGAAACCTGAGGCTTAGGAACTTACTTTGGTAACAATAAAACACTGTAACAGAACTAGAGAGTAAACACCATTTTCAGTCCAACACCACTGCCTTTCCCTGAAATCATCTTTGCCAACGTGACTAATGACTTGGTAAAATAAGGGAATTCCATGACCCTGTGCTTCATTATTATATATTGAGCAGTTGTAAAAACATGGTGATTTAGTTTGCTGTGGTTTATCTCTAAGCAGGTAGGAGTTTTTTTGGTTTGGGTTTTTTTTTTAAAAAAAAAAAAAACAAACACCTGTGTAGCTGAACCTGAGAAACAACAGACTGTTCCTGGCCTGATGAATACCCATAGGAAGGAAGAAGGCAAAAAAGGATCTGTTGCCACCTGTATGTGTGACACCACTTCAGGCTGTACTTTGTTCTTGTTTCCCTTTGATGTTATGGCTGGTTTGATATATAGTGAAGAGCTGACTAAAATACCAGGGTGTGATGGGATAAGCACACCATCTAAAAAGAACTAGGAACTCCTAAGAAAATCAGGAAGGCTCAGAGTGTTTTCCCACAAGAAAATACCATTTCATACCCACATCGAATGCAGGCCAATGTCACAATCTGCCTTTCTACTTCTAATTCTGAAGAAGTTATTCCCTGTCCCTCCTGAGATTGGTGCCTTGCATATGTGTATGCTGTGCACTGCTGGACTCAGATTTAGGCTCTGTGGGTGATCTTATGCCACCACAGGCCATTGTACATTCTGTAAAACACAATGAAACTGATAAAAGGGAAAAAGGGCATCCAGGTGAATTGCCAGAAGCAGCCCTCAGGTTTCCTGAACCTCCTGAAAATAAGACAGGGAAAAGAATATGCTTTCATCCCTCAATGTTAGTATATCATAATGTTCCTATGCCTGAAACTCCTAAGGTTCCATCTTTTCAATATTAGTACCTTTTGTCTCAAGCTAGCTCTTAATTATGTGGGTATTGTGGGAATTCTATTAAATGAGAAACACCATTCCTGCCAAAATCCACAATTACATTCCTCCTTAGCTCACTGTTTTAACACAAGTGGTTTTCATGTAGCATTAGAAACTCTTCAGTAGGTGAACATCTATATGCTTAGATAAACTTGAAAAGGTATATAAATGTTTATTCCAGCTATGTTCCTAAATAGATTTTTCAAGGCAAGAAAACTAGATAGAATCGTATCCTAGACAGAATTCGCAATGGAGAAAAGTTTGTTTCAAGCTCAGCTCTTTAATTAAATTGTCCAAACAAACAAACTGCAACTCAAAAACCAGACATTACAATAACTACAGCAGGGAGAAAGTGCTCTGTTGCCAAGAGATTATTTCAAATGCTGATTCCTCAGGAGGATTGCTCTGTGATACATTTAATATACCGTCAAATATAAAATTTGGTTAAAATTTTGCTTATCTCATTGAAAGATTATTCATCTGTTTTCCCTTTGCTCAGAAGTAATACTTTACTGGGATGACTTCGATTCCATTTTTGCAAGTTGTTATGTAGGTGGGAAATACTTGCTCAGGTAAGCAATGCTTTTTGATTTAAATGGAAATAGCTTGCTTGGGTAAATGACTGCATGGTTAGACCAATTGTTTCTTCATTTCCTTAGTCTTTTATTCTGTCTGCAAATTGTCAAACATGCATCTGTTCACTCTGAGATGATTATAGAAAGAAAAAAGGTTCATTCTTCAAACTTGCTGACACAGATTTTATCTGATAGGCCGTTCTCTGGTTCTGTGGGATTTCCAAATTTATGAAAATTCAGTGTTGGGTGCTGAGGGTTGAATTCTTTACTGAAAGGGAAATAAAAATTTGTCACTCTCTAATAGCGACGTAATCAATATGGGAAGGACTTTCTTTTATTAATCTAAGGTGGCCTGGTTGAATAGGTAAAATTATTGGGGAAAAGATCTCCTCAAAAATAGTGCCAGAGGGAGGCCTCTCAGCGGGGAAGCTGGAGCCTGGAAGTAGCTCTGTGAATCAGAAACTTCCTTGAAAACTACATCTGGAAACTGTGGGAGTGACAAGTGTGGGAATCTAGATGCCAGAGGCGCCCTGAGGTACTACCAAGAGGTGCATAAACAAGGAACTGCAGCAACAATTTCTCGTCAGAACAAGTGGTAAATAGTTTGGAAAATTCAAATTGCTCTGAAATAATGGAGAAAATAATCATCTGTTGGCTCTCACAGGTGAAAAATCAAAATTAGCAGCATCTATTGACTGCTCAATGTGGTGCATCCTACACCCTCTTATAAGACCCAGTTTTTATCCCAAATGGAGCCTCTTTCTTGGAGAACATCCCATGCTGTACATAACTTTTCCCAAACAGGGTGGATGCTCCTCATGGACTTTGTGTGAGAGTTTGGGTTCTATCCAAAGATACCTGGATTACTCCAGGCTTTGTGACATGGATGACCTCAGAAGGGAGGTGGTGATCTCTGTACTGGGTAACATCTTAAGTCCTGAAAGCTGTGCATGAGTTCTTGCCTGTCAGATTCAAATTCATGATTTTTTTTCCTTTTTAAAACCAAGTTTATTTTAATGAATCGTTTTTTTTTAATGTGTGTGAAAAAATATTAAAAATATAATGATTTTTTTTACTCTGTTAGCAAGATGTTTCCTTCTGTTGCTTTTTAAAGTATATAAAAGAAAGTACAGTGAGTTTATTAATAGCATCATGTGACTTAAACTTATAAAGGACATTCCTAGATATAATTTTGTAATACTGGGAGTGAAAACTAGTGGTGAAACATTTAAGCAGCAATACTTTTCAGAACTTGTGTTCCAAAGTTCTTGGGAGATTACTTTTTATTTTCCATTACACTTGAAGTCTGTCCTTTTCAACATAATATTTTCTCATCTAATGATTTCTTTAACCTATGAGAGGAAACCACTGGTAACTGTAAACGTACTTTTGTGACTATTTTCCCTTCCCTTTATTTGATTTGTTCTAATCTCCATTTTTATGCAAAGAAAAAATGGAATTGCCTGTAAGTCTCCATCAATATCCATGTTAATATTAATACTTATTTTTCCATCTAGAACTGAAAAACTCACTGTAACTGCAACCTGCTTACTCAATTTTGATTTGCTTCACTTTCTGCTTTTTCATTTTTTTTCTGGCTTCTGTGGACACATCTTCAGCTACAACCTTCCTGTAATCATTTTCAAATTTTTATTTTAGGCAAATAACTGGAGAACCACAAGTAATGTCAACTGTGACTCTGATTTGATGAGGAGAGGGTATTTTGCCAGAAACTTATGAAAGATGTTTTCAGATACAAATGAAATTCAGAACAAAGATGCTTCTTTCCATGTATGTAATGAGGTAAGTGAAACCCTCCTATAAAGCAGGTTTTCTGGAAAAGTAATGCAAGATTTCTGCAGGGTCAAACAAATGAATCAGCTTTTAGTCCTCAATTCTCTTTTGTGTCCTAGAAAATATTCTTTTTGTAAGAGCATTTGTGAGAAAAAAAGAAAAGACTCGAAATTAAGCCAGAAAAGCTCTCAAGATGTATGTTGTTAGAATATGGCTCCTATAAAAAATATTCCTGATGGATTGAAGAAATACAGTTCATATTCTAAGATCTCTTATCCTGCTGTTGTTTAGTGTGTTGAGAGTGTTTTTATGCTTCCACACATTCTTTATCCCTGTGTCTTTGACTTGGCTTTACAACACTGAAATGGAAAGCATTTACAAATACAATCTCGTGTCCCTGAAAAGTTTGAAGAGAAGATGTGATCATATCACAATGAGATTGTCCAGCAATTAAAAGGACAATGGCTATGCAAAAATCTCACATTTTCCAGCGACAATCTTTTTTTTTTTTTTTTGAAACCCTTTAAACCCACTAACATTACTGAGCTAGGTGAAAGGCAAAATTTTAAATGCCACCTCATAGCTAAGAAATCAGACTTCAAATTAAAGGATGGGAAAATTGGAAATTTTATCTGATTACTATTTAAAAACAATACCTCAAAGCTAGAATCAAGCTTCTGCTGATAACCTTGCTTTATTGTCATTTAAGGGCTGTGGTAATAATCATACAAATAGACAGTTAATATTTTTCTACATACTTGAATCACTTTTTTTCTGAAATTAAGTACCATATTTTGTGAAGGTAGCTATTTCTCTCTACAAGACCTCAGCTGAATGTTCTATGGAAAGGCACTGAACTAACAGATGTGGAAAGCATAATTCTCTATTTAATTAGTACACTGAACTCAAGTAATGACATTTTGGGGTTTTTTTTGTACAGTGTTCTACTGGTGAGTCTTAAGTCTGCTCTGGAGTAATTAGCTATATCTCAAGAATTAAAGGGGCTTTTTGTATAAGTTTTAACCAATGTATACTTTGCTTTTGAAGGCAAAGTACTGTGTGAGTAAAGACAAACTGCCTAAAGTCTTTGGCTTCATCAATGGAAATGCAAGTTGATCACAGCTTTTGTCTTTTATATATGTTTTTAAATCAACAAAGATTTAACATGGGCCACAAAAGAGGCATTAGAAGAGTGTCCTGGTTGATGTTGTTATGGTTTAGTTTTGAGTTAGTTTACCTGAAATGACCTTATAGTGAGAATCAACAGGATCTGATACTAAAAAATATCTTCCCACAAAGAAGGAGGGGTTGCCCAGCAAAGACTGTTCTGTATGGTTCAGATGTTTTGGGTGCATGTGATATATTGAGTAGTTATCAATGCACATTTATGTCTTATATTTATAAGCTTTGATTTTTTTTCACCATTTAAATAAACAAATTCTCTCTCATAATATGCAAAGCAGTCTTTCCACTTCCATGAATATGGATTCTGTCTTTATTTTACAAATAATTCATAACTTCTAAATTAAGAAAGGAGTAATATAACATTGCTTATTTATATGCAGGCAGAAATACCTTATCTGTGATTTTTTTTTTTAAGTATTATTATAATGTTGTTTGTGAAGCTCTGGAGATTCTAAAGCTAATTCCATTGTTGTTAAACTCCTGGATAATCTGTTCTGTGACTTTGTGCACTGCTGACATACAACATTGAGAACATTTTTTCCTTGGTGAAGGCTGTTGTTTAGTCTTGCTTTCACTAAAGCTTGTTATCATTTATCCTGCTCATCCAGCTGCAAGGTTCGATCCCTGTCCACTGAATTTCCTTAATGCCCCATGTCTTTACTTGCCTGAAACTGTTATAAAACAACTTTCTATTCTTATTTAGTAGCATCACCTGTTTCTAGCTTAGAAATACACCAGCTGATCGTGTGTGTATGAACATTTGTAGCTCCTTTCGTGTTATGGTGTGGTGTTTAGGATTTAGGAAACTGAAAAGTAGCAGAAGGGCAAGGGTAAAGGAAAACGGGAAAAATGTGGAAAATAATAGACAAAAATATGGTATTTCTGGCCAAGGTTTATAATAAACTTCTTTTCTAAAAAGCTAAACAAAATGGATTTTTCTTGATTATCTGCACAAAGGGATATAGGAGAATATGAAGCTTCTTTACCTGACTGTGCAGGGACTACCTTATCACCAGCCATGCAGGTGCGAGTCATGAAGTCATTCTTTCTTCCATCTATAAGGGAATGGACAAGCCAACTCTCTATCCATTGAATCATGTGAATCAGAACAGCTGAGCTGACAAGGAAGAGGTCAAGAAGCACCGGGATACATAATGGTTGAACTGGAAGTGGTCTTCATGTACTGGGAGAAACTATAGCTTGTTTCAGAGTCTTTCAAGTCCTCTGGGCTCTGGGTTGCTGACAGCTGTTCCAGAGCCAATTCCTCACTTTCTCAGCACAAGGTGCTACTTCGCAGTACCAGTGATTCACGTGGGCAAACATTGCATCCATGAAATTATTCCTGAGAAAGAAATGTACCTGAGCAAGGAGGCACTTATGTCACCACCACACCTGTTTGAGGGACAGTGGTCTAGGAAAAAACACTTCTGAAATGAAGCCCTGCATGGCAGAAATGGGAAAGGTTCAATCGGGTGCTCAACTTCCAAAGCTGAATTTTTGAAAACTGAAGGCTCATCTGAGCTTGCAGACACGTACACGGCTGCATCTGTGCACACAAATCTGGTATTTATATAAGACATCATTCCATATGTGCATATCATCTTTAGGAGGCAGAAGTCAGTCTGCAAGAATATATTCCTTAAAACCATTTTGCAGTATACAGCTTTTTGGGGAAAAAAAAGATGTTTTCTAATATTTTTTCAAGCTAAACATTTGCTTAAGTTCCTTTGCTAAAATGGTCTTTAAAAATTTTTTGTGCTTAGATTGTCCCTGTGACTAGATTCTGATTTAACTCCAAAACCAGACTTCAAAGTAGTAGTTTGAGAAGATGAACTTTGTAATCTGACAATGTAAAAAAGAAAGAATAATTTATACTGACACTTCTAAAATGGAAAATTGTAATTGTTTCACCTTGTTTATCACAAATATATGTTTAATGTCATGCCTGAATTTACAACAATTTTCAGATATCTTTGCTGTCAGGATGTTTTGTAATGGCCAGAATATTTCCTGGCATTTTTCACCTTTAATTTGAATGACAATCACTGCTGACTGTGCTTCCTTTTCTTTCCAGAAAATTATGTCTGCAAAGTACTGTGACTTTTACACTTGATTAAAAAGGCAGGGGCTTTCTGTACTACCATCATAATTACCAGATGACCAGAAATGGCTACCAGTAAGGGTTGAAGAGTTGTCCCAGTTCAGTGCTTGGAGCTTTTAGGTTGAATTTGATGTAAGCTATAAAATATTTTTTAGGTAGGAACTGTTACTGGTGTATCTTAACATCTCTTTAAGAGATTAGGCTATGGCTTTCCAGCTCACCATCGGCCTGTGGAGGTACTTCTGGGCCCCTTTTGGTTCTCAGTCAGGCATTCCATCTGAAAAAGTCAGTGTTGGAAACCAGAGGAAGATGATATTTCTATCTGAATCTCTTATCTTAGGATAAAGCTTTTCTGTCTGTTATCAGTTCATACTATTTTCATTTAATAATCTATTTATGAGAAATGCATTTTAATATTTTTGAAAAATAGACATACAAATTACAATTGCTATACCTTCTACCTATTCATGTTTCTCTTCCCATTGTATCCAAGCTGATCTACCTAAATAAAAAATCAGTAAGGTCCAATACTCTGAACTTCTTTGTTGCCTGTATATGCTAACAGCAGAAATGACTGCCTTTTGTGTCAAATAATGGCTCTTGTTGCTCAGTTGATAAAGAGCATGTTTGAGAACGGCCATGTAAACGTGACTTGTTAGTTAACTCTTGAACTAAAATGCCGTCAACAACTACAGAGGTTGCACCAGGTGAAATGGCAAAGCAGAGCACCAGGCAGGACATGATCCATGGGCTGTGTCTTACATGACAACAGGGGATTTACATCCAGGAGGCTTTTTGAAAAAGCAAATTGCTGGTGGAACGTACTGTTTTGTGCTACTGCCAACCCTCCTCTTTCTCTGATAGTAATGAATGCTTGGGGTTTTTTTCAAGCAGTGCTGTGCTGGCTGTGCTCCTGTTAATGCTGCTTAGGGTGCTGGAGGCCTTTTTGGCTGCTGGGGCATGCTGTTGGCTCATGCTGAGCTTGCTGCCTACCAATACCCTAAAGTCCCCTTTTCTGTGCTTTTTTTTTAGCTGTTTAGGTGCTATGATTTGCAGTAAATTCTGTCCAAAACATCTAAGGGTGCATAAGGCTGTGCTGTTAGAAGGAATCAGTAAAAAAAAGGTACATAGAGATCAGTATTCCTGAACATCCCATGAGATTCCTTCCTGACACTGGTTTTTTGGAGTCACTTCATTATCTGACACAGAAGACAAAAGATAGCTTTCTATTACCTTGGAGAGTGATGATTTTCCTACCTGTTGGACTGTAGGAGAAGAGAATACGGGTGACCTCACCCCCGGTAAGTAACAGCTGTTAGTCAACCAATTCAGCCTCGTCCCTGGTGAGTAACAACCATATCCAAAAAGGATGAGTGAAGTAAAAGAGGGGCTGAGCTGGTAAGGGAAGGATCATC
>WAAE01017515.1:176712-189826 GCA_013400495.1 Nicator chloris | reverse complement strand
TTAATATTTCTAGTAAAATAAAAGTTTAGTGCTACTGAAAAGAAGGAAATCTGATTTGAAGAATTTACATGCCTTCTAGGCTAACGTCCTCAATATGCAGCATTTTAGTCTATATTTTAAAGATATGGACAATTAGAAATCATGGGGGAAAGAGCTAAATTGCATACAGGGTGTATCACACCAGGATAACATTATATCTGTGTTTGATATTTCATGTATTTCACTGAAATTTTCTCCTACATTATGCATGGATTAAGAAGAAACAGGGTTTAAGAAGGTGGTAAAGAGATACAGGGGAATGGCTGGTACTCATAGATGAAGGGCTGCTGGCTCAGAATTAATTGTATGCTAATCAAATCTGGTCTTGATGGAAAGCACTGTCAAAAAAAAGGAGAGATCCCAATATCTTATGCAAAGAATCATATGACACTCAGGACTGGACTGTTTGTGAGATCACGCACATAAAGAGCTAAAGCCAGAAATTTCTGGTCTAGGCTGAGAAGTCAGCAATTTCCCTATGCATGAGGAAGAAAAAGGCCTGGTGATTTGGCTAACATGGTGACAACAAATGTTCATGTCATTCGAAGTAGCTCAACAAGAAGCAAATTAAACCTTTAAACTATGTCAGAGATAACTTCAGTAAAGATTAAAACTATTTTACAAGTCATGGGCAAGATCCAAGAATGGTATAGTGTGTACAATTTTGCCCTGTATGGTAAAGAACAATGAATTTAGACTAGAAGTTTTGTCTGTCTAATGAGAGAAAATAAAAACAGCTTTGCCTGCTTTTTTCTGGTAGAAAAAAAGACTGAGGCAGGAAGTTGTTAATCTCTGTAAATACATGTGAAGAGGTGGAGCTGGTTTGAAGATATGGGAGCAATGAGAAATGAGAGCAGACAATACTGAATTTCAAGGAAATTCTCTTTAGCTAAAGAGAATTAAGGGCAAAAGAATTCACTGATAAAAACTACATGTGTATCTATTAGCCTAGGGACTTGGATGAACTTTTTGAGCATCAGAAGTCTAGCGAAAAGCTTCTATCAGAAGAGAGATGAGCATAAATACTGTACCACAGCTGTAGCCAGCATCCCTCCAGTGCATACTGGCTTTCCTGCTGCTTTCTCTCCCTCTGACCAGCAGCAGCCTGGGTTCCTCCCTGTGAGCTCCATGCAGGTTGCTACATGTTCACTTTTAAATACGTTTGTTTTGCCATGTTCTTTGTGCCAGTACTTCCTGACTTTCTGAGGCCAGACATTACAAGCACATAAGTCACAGAAGAGACAAGGAATCTTGTCTTGCCAGCCCATTACAACGTCGTAAGTCTCACAGATGTTCAAATATATTGGTTTTGAAATTAAACTCCCACTATGTGGTTGAATTATTGCTTCTAGTGGAGGACCTGCTTCCATCCTATCTGACCTCCCTTTATTGTTTGGTGGTGTTTTCATGGCTGTTTGCATGTACTGGTGTATCTTATTTCCAGTGATGGCTAAAGCTCTGCATTTCCAAATACCGGGCTTGGTTCCATTTATTGTAACACATGGACTATCCCATAACAATTTTCTTGTTTTTCTCTACCTCTTGCGTTTTGCCTACAAAAATGGGCTGGTTGAGCTTGAAGGTATCCCTAGCTCAATATTTCATTTCTGAGGATGGTCAAGGCCAGATGTCTGAGGAAGGCTGTGAGAAGAGGGAAATGTAAAATACTCTTCAGGCTCCAGGAATTTGTGGCTCGGGTAATTCTTGAGCCAGAGATGGGGCCTTTGTTTTTAATAGCTCTGATGGATTTTTCTTCTGTGAATTCGTTCATGAATTTTTAAATGCAAGTTAACCTGTGGTATCCCACAACATCCTGTGGCAAGGGCTTAGCTGGCTTTACTGTGAGTTAAACAAGTTAAAAGCTACCTTTTTATTTGTTTGAAAAATGCTTCCTGCTTTTCATTTCATGCCCTCTGGCTTATATACCAGAAGTAGGGTGTAGTTGTTTCCTATTTACCATGCCTATGCCACTTGTGATTTTACAGACATCTATCATAATGTCTCCTAGGCTGAAGGGTCTTACTGTATTTAATCATTCCTTAGATGGAAGCCAGTCCACAGCTTCTGTCACCCTTGGAATCCTGCTCTGTATGTTTGCCAAATTTACTAACTATTTGGGCATAATGGGCAGCAGTTCCCCTGTGGCAATTTGTACTGGGATTTCATATGCAGCTAGAATTGAAAGGTGAACTAATAGCATCCTTTAATTCCAAGGAGCTCATTCAGATGGTGTTTTGGTTTTGAGCCTTTAATGTGGCTCTGTCCAGTGCTCAGAGCAATGCTCTGAGCTGACAGCTGTGCAGACTTCTTCAAGGTACATAGTATTGTCCCTGTTACTCCTGTACTAATTTCTGCCACTCCCATTTCATTGGCAGTAGGCATACAGCCTCTCTAGGGTCTTCTGCAGACCCTTTCACCCCCTCTTGAGTGGCCCCATCTCAAGAATAAAAAAACATAGCTCTAAAAAGTAAATATCTTCTGCTGTACAACTTCAAATGCCAGCTGATCAGAGCCTGTCCAGTTTACCTCTCACCCACCTTCCTAACCTGGCTGCTTGACAGCTCCTGCTATCACTTCCTACCTATTTCTCTGCATTTCTATTCCCAAAGTCATAGGGTGTCTTTTCCTCACTGTTTCCCACCCTTGTATCTTCTACCTATGCTAAATTCTCTGGCATAGCCATCATAGCTATTCCCCAAGGCAGGTTTCTTCAAGCTGAGCATCTTTGAAAACATTCCAAAGGTGGAAATTTAGACCTAACCGTGCTGTCAACCCAGGAGTCAGAGCTTACACCCACAGCCCCACTCACCTTACCATTGTGCAGGGAAGAGCAGGCATGGGAAGGAGCAGGTAGCCATCTACTATCTGCATGCACAAGAGATACCTTCAGCCTACCCATAACCTTTGGTCCTGTCAGCTTCTTATCCCCATGCCACCACTGAAACAGTCTGAATGTCCTCATTTCAAGTGCCTGTCACAGAAGGAGAGAAAGCTTTCAGGAAGGAAGAAAAACTGCAGGAAAAAGAAAGAAAATTTTAAATTTTCTCTTTCCCTCCTCTTCCTTGCAATTGTCCTGAAGCCATACAGATGAGATACCCCCATCTCAAAGGTGCTGCCTTCTCTGCCCCACAAACTAAGGCACTTCAGGATACACTAACTTATTTTCTAGGTCCATTTGAGACCTGGTATCTTTGTATGTTAATTGTCTAAGGCAGAACTTGGAGGAAGCAAGAACCAGAAAACCAAAGTGCCATGCATGTAATCAGTGGATTTCCCCTTTCATCTCCTAGTCTAGACATACCTTTTGTCTCTCTCTTTCTCAGGTCTGACCAGTATCTCACGAGATCAGAAGATGTCTGGCTCCCTCGTGTCTGCATTCAGATACATTAAACTCTTGGTACTTCCTTAGGAATTGGATGTGACTTACCATGCAATTCACTGAGTATCCTGTTTTTGTTACCTTTGGGTACGGCAATAAGATTGTGGTGAACTACATGCTTGGTGTTCAGTCTCTCTAGCTGGAGACAGGTTTAGTTCCTGTCAGAAAACTTGGGTAGCTACATTTGTGACAATGAAATTGAGACTAAAGATAAATGCCAAATATGATGGCAAATAGCCAGGTGATGGGCAATATGTTCAGCAGCTCAAGCCAACACCGACATCAAGGACTCTGAGTCCTTTTGCCCAAAGCAATTTTGCTGGTAACCCCCTGCCTTACTGGGGTAGTGAAAATCTTTTCAAGATTCAACAGTGTAGCACCCATACACCTTCCTTTGAAGGCTTTTTCTTGATTACTAGAACACTGATTTATTTTTCACTGGGTTTTGGCTGGGTTTTGGTTAATGTCATTCATAGAACTACTGTTAGTGACTTTATCATGGCTGAATTTTGAGCTGCACAGGGAGAGTAATTTCTGGCTTCAGCAGGTTTTGTGTCTTCTTGAAATGTGGCTTTCTATGCTGGAGAATATTGAACAAGGTAATTGTTCCTGTCTCAAACTGAGAAAAAAGTCTGATTTAGTTGCTTGATTTGTGCCGACCTGCTGTTAGCGGGTTGGCCTATCAGTGACATCAAGCTTTGAATTCTAAAATGTTCTTGTTTATATGGCTGCATTTTTTTCTTCCTGATAATTTGCATTGAATAAGAATTAATGAACTGATAAATTAATTGTCTTATATTACTTACTTAACAGTGTTCTATTTCCAACAGACTGAAAGTAAGCCTGATAAGTTTGTTAATCTAATACATTCATAGAAACCTTTTTTGGTGATAGGTTAAATAAATGTAAAAGACACTTTAACTTATCATTTGCTTGCTACCAGTCCAAATCTTGGCTGAGGCCAAAATTGGCATCTGTGCGAACCGCTTGCTACATTATTCCCATGGCCTACTCATGCCTAACTGCCCCAAACCACAAATCATTTGCTCATTCTTGTTCAAGCCATCAGTCTAGCCCTCTGGGCTTTGCAGAATCCAGCAATAAATCTAGCTCTGATGACCCAGATCTTCTGAACCTTAACCTTAAAATTAGAGTTAATAGTCCAGAGACCCCTAAAAGCAAGAGAATTAATCACAAGCCATTTGTCTCTGTTAGTCTAGCTGCTAGTCCTACAGGTCATGCAGTATCCAACAATAAAACTACCTCTCTAGTAGTAGTAGTTCTCTACCTCCTTGCCATCCCAAAAGTAATCTGAACCCCAACTTTTAATGTAGCCCAAACCCCAATATCTAGTCCTGAATTAACAAAGTTTCTTTAGTCTGTGGTAAAATTAAGACATATCATTGGTTAGACTTGATGAAGATGACATCAGAAACTGAACAATAATGACTTACAGTTACCTGCTGTAAATTTCCATGCTAGCCCATGGGTAGCAAGTCTGAATGAGTAGGGATAATTTCTGATGTTATTAAGGTTATAAGTGCAACTGAAACTAGCTCACAGGAATGCTTAGTCTTGTGGCTGTGATAAGTTGTCAGGTTACAGTTAGGAGTAGATCTGGGTGTAGAAAATGAGGAACTTAGGAATTAGCTTTACAATTGAATCATTTCCTTTTCAATGAGGCGAAGAAAAGGTCTGGAGCAAGAATCATCCAGGGCTGGAAACAAAGAAAGATGTAGAGGCAGCCTGGGCAGATGCCTTATTCTTTAGATCTGAAAGTACTGGCCTGAAAAATCTAATCTGAAATACCTAACGTTGACATTATCCTTATTCTAGTACCTACCTAGAAACAATCTTTTTCAGCCTTGCAGTGTATAGAAAAACAGTTTGTCTTCAAAACCCTAGGCCTAATCTACACTATTTCCAAGTGACCAAGAATACTTAACTACTTGCTCTTGCTAAGCTTCCACCACCTTTTTTCTGGAGGACTTGCAAAATAATAATAAAAATACTCTCACATAATGTCTCCTGCTTGGCAACTTTCCCTATTCAAAATGCTACTATTGTCTTAATATTAGTATAGAGGCCAAAAACAGATAAAGGCTCTTCTCATACTTTCTCTAGTATTTGATCTTTGAGCTTGACAAATCTTCCATCTTATAATAGGACCTGCTAGATAGTAGCAACCTAAAATGCTCCGTCCGTGCTACTCTCAATGCTAAATCTAACCCAGCAGTTTCCCTATGCTGGCAAGGGGAAAGGACATTTTCTCTTTTTGGTTTGAATATAAGTTGTCCTGAATGCTAGAATTCAGTTTAGGTTTACAAGTAACTTCAGAAAATGAGAAAACCTGTGGCTAAACTTTACAGAGAAATTCTACTTGCCTAAAATTAACAGAATGCATTGCTACCTGTCAGGTTCAATATCAAACAAAAGAAAAAAGTAAGTTCCATAATATTAATTTTTTTCCTCCTTATAGAACATGAAGATAAATGCCAGTCTCCATGCAGAGGAGACTAAAGCTTCATGTGCTGGAAGGCTTGCAGGCAGACTTCTGGCACTGAGGAGGCAGTGAAAGCTCTTCAGCTATGTTTGGGTTCTCATTATCACTCTTTATATCCCTTCCAGTTTGAAGAACAGCAACCAAAGAAGGAACTGCCAACAAAGCACAATTCGGTTTAGGTGAGACCTTGCACCTTCTCAGATGGGAACTGAGACAATAAGGGAAAGGTGTGTGCAGTGTTGACTTTTTTTGGAGGAAAAGCCTATGGGTTTGGGATGTTTTGTGCTTCTCTTTCCTGAGGGGGAGCACAGCTCCAGGGACTCCTTGCCAAAAATGAATTTGTGTATGAGTGACGCTCTGTATCAGTGACAAGCAAATCAGCTGACTTCATCTGGCAGCAGAGGAATAGGCACTTCTTGGTCTGCCACAATGGTGGCCTTGGGTGATCATGGACGACACTGCAGGTGCAGCTTGTTCTCAGTCACAGGAAGCCTGTTTTTAGTTGAATCACACATACTATGCTGGGAACAGCTCCAGAGAAAAACATTTTATATATTGGATTTGCTTAAAAAAATTTTGCCATCCTCTGTATCCTCTCCAGTACTGACTCCCATTTTGTCCACTGTTGTTTAACTTGTTCATTAATGGCTTGGATGAAGGGGCAGATACCTCCTCAGCAGATTCAATGATGACCCAAAACTGGGACAACTGGCTGATATCACAGAGGGCTGTGCTGATATTCAGCAAGACCTGGACAGGCTGGAGAGCTGGGCAGAGAAATCTAATGAAGTTCAGCAAAGGACAATGCAGAGTCCTGCACCTGGGGAAGAATAACCACCTTCACCAGTACAGGCTGGAGGCCAAACTGCTGGAAAGCAGCTCTGTGGAGAAGGACCTGTGAGTCCTGGTGGACAACAAGCTGTCCATGAGCCAGCAGTGAGTCTTTGTGGCCAAGGCAGCCAATGGTGTCCTCGGATGCATTCAGAAGAGCATTGCCAGCAGGTGGAGGGAGATGATCCTGCCCCTGTACTCAGCCCTGGTGAGGCCACCTGGAGTGCTGTGTCCAGTTCTGAGTTCTTCAGTAGAAGAGTGACGTGGAGCTCCTGCAGTGAATCCAGCAGAGGGGTATGAATATTAAGGGACTGGAGCATCTCTCTTACAAGGAAAGGCTGAGAGAGCTGGGCCTGTTCAGCCTCAAGAAAAGATGACTGAGAGGGAACTTTATCAATCCCTATCAGTACCTGAAGTGGGAGTGTCAAGAGGATGGGTTCAGAGTTCTTCTTGGTAGTGCCAAGCAATAGGACAAGCGGCAATGGGCAGAAACTGATGCACAGGAAATTCCACCTGAACATGAAGGAGAACTTCTTTACTGTGCAGTGAGCATGCACTGGAACAGATTGCCCAGAGAGGTTGTGGAGTCTCCCTCACTGGAGATATTCAAGAACCATCTGGACACAATCCTGTGCTATGTGCCCTAGGATGATGACCGCACTTGAGTAGGAAGTTTGGACTAGATGACACACTGTTGTCGCCTCCAACCTTACCCTGTGATTCTGTGATTCTTTGATGAGTGCAATTCTTGCCATGGGCTTCAGGCCTCTCCTTTAGGGTGGGGTTTAGGCAATGAAAACTGTGAAGCTAGATTTGTTCATGAATCTTACAGCCACTAAGACAGTAAGATGTTACATGAAGTTAGTAGGAGGAAAGAATTTATGACAAATTTCTTATGCCTCATCAGATGGGACTAGATTAAAACAGACAATCTGAAACTCATGTGAACCATAAAATTAATCATAAACTGTTTGACCTGGAGGCTGCTTACCTCATGTTGGTCCTGTTGGTTAGTTCCCAGAAGAAAGTCCCTGAAACTCTAGACTTTTCTTTCCCACCTTACTTATGCTCCAAAAACAGGTTCTTGAAGTGCTGGAATTACGCATTCCTTATTTTTTTCCTGCTAGCTGTGTCCTTCATTTTATTTGTTATGACTTTCAGGGCAGGAGCATAAAAGTATTTAGAGACTTTCTTCTCCTCAGCTTCAACCTTGAAAAGGAAGTTTGCCTCCTTGCAGAAAGAAAACTCACATAATTTCTGTCAAATGAACACATTACTCTGGCACAGCTTGTGAGATTTTAGAGTAATATTTTCCCTTCTTTTCTGAAAGAAATCCTATCAATATACCTAACCATATGTTCTGAAACAGAAATCACAAACCATTAGAGAAAAAAGTAGTTAGTTGTGAACTAATTCTTCCGGCTAACTACTTTGCTCCATCTCTATCATAGCAAGACTTGCAAGACTGAGAAGTGAACCTCAATTTATATTTCTTCTTTTCTTGTCCCACAAATCCTAAGGCCTTAAAAGAGATGCTTACAACTCAAAAGAAGTTATTTGAAAATCCAAGGTTTTATATAAAGAATTAGCTCTATCGGTTTTCTTTTCTTTAAGAGTGTTACTAACTATAGTGTTCATGCTGAACTCAGTCAGAGGCTAGGCAGAAAAACTCAGTCACGCATCTTTTCTCTACAGTAACAACTGCTTTCTTTATTTTTCTTTGCCAGCACCTGCAAGACTGAGGCTTGTGATTAGTTCTAGTTTTCCTTGTAGTAAATTGCAACCCTTGAGCTGACCCAAACCCTAGCCTGAAGGTAGTAATTCAAGACAGTTTATAATGCAAGTGTATTGTATTTTACATGGCAAATTCACATTTTTAAGCTGAATCCTTTATCAGGTTTTTTGAAAATCCAAGATTCAAGAAGGAAAGCAGATCCTTGCTTCCTAATGCAAACTCTTGCCAGAGACACACTGACTATGCCGCTACTCTATGTCTTGTCCCTAGGCATCCCCACAAGTGCTTGGATAGTAAAGCAGCAGGAGAGCAGCCAGCAGAACCAGATAAAGTTTACTAAAGCAACCCATAGGCACATGTCTGGTTAAGTAGAAATTCCTGCCAGGGCTGATTTTTATAGGGAGAAACATGTAACTGGCTGCTGCAGCTGCTCCTTGAGCATACAGTAGGGAGTAAAGATATCCTTCCTAGCTAGTTCCTAGTTGGATCTGTTGTCATGGGAGACCATTTTTTTCAGGAAGTAACAAATTAATTCCTTCTCCAGAGCACACCATCTTATTCTTGTTATTGTCCTTTGCTATAAGATGCCCAAACACACCTCTCTTTCCTGTCCCCTGGCAGCAGGAAGTGTGGAAACTCATTGGGCCCACCCCGGAGGTCTGGCTTTGAGATTTAGGTTTACAAAGTTCACAGGTGTGAAGGTTGTCATGGCCAAGGGTTTTCTTTGTCTCTTTATCTCAGGTCTCAGTATGGCATGAGGGGTGTCCAGAGGCTGCAATAACACATTATCCTCTTATTCTAAAGCAGACTCAACCTAACTTTCTTTTTGGAAAGCTGAAGAGCTCTTACCTAATTTGATACTGAGTATTGGCTTATGAATAAAAATGCAAAAGAACTGGGCCATACAAGGCCCAGTCATAAGTAAGTTAGGCATTTCTGTTCTGGAAAGGAGAAAGTATAGGGACAGTATGATAAGGATTTATAAAATATTTGTCAGAATGGAAAGGATCAATAGTGATCATTTGTTCACCGTCTCATTCAATACAAACCTAGGGTAATCAAATGAAATCAGAAAGAGGCATGTTTCAGAATGCTGAGGGAGTTGGGTCTTTTCACACTGGATAACCAAGGCACATAATCCTTTGCTGGATGACCTGTGGATACTGGTTACATGTGCTCTAGATGAGGTGAGGCCATGAAAATTAAATTAATGGCTGAATATTGGGGGTGTTTTATTAGGCTTACTCTGTTTTATAATCTAGGCATCTCCCTATGACCATTCTCAGAGCCATGAGGACTGTTGATTTGATCTTCTAAGGCCAATTCATGTTCCTAAGTCCAAGCTCTACGTGTCTTTATGAACTGTGATCACTGATCTGAAACAACCAAAGATCCAGCCATAGCCACAAGCTGCTTTCACTTGTCATATCAAATAAATTTCCTTACCAAGCTGAGCTCACAGTCAAGGAACAAATCAAACTGGCCAGTCCCAATCCTAATGCTGAGTTAAATGTGTCCTTTGAACCTGGGACACTAATTACAATTCACTTTTCTTTGAAAGACATGCAATAAAGGTTGAGCACAGCTTCTCAGACATTGTCATTTTGGAGTTTAAGCTGATACTGTAGTTGTAGCCAAAACCAAAGGGCCTCAGAAATAATCTTCATCTTTCACCCTTCCTTGCTATGTTCCTGCAAGTCTTGAAGGATGTCGTAATAACAACACTCTTTTGCTTCTCTACTTTTCACATCTCTAACACTCTCCCGAAGCTGTACTGTAGCTTTTCAGCCCATTATCTCCCAAGCTTTCCACTAGCTCTGAGTCTTGCAGGATCTGGCAATGAAACTGAGCTCTCTTACAAATCCTAATTCTGTCACCAACCTTAAAGCTAGTTTTCTCAATCTTTCCTTAAATCCTGCCATTTCTAGTGCCCTTATAATCTCTTCATCTACTGAAAACTGTTCTTTGTTTTCAGCTGCCTGTATGCTGGGAAAGATTTGCTGCACCTACACTTGTATTCAGTGGCTGAGAATGTTAATTTCTGCCTTTCATATTCTTTCCACAGTATGTATGTCGAGCCGTGATTTTCAGTCTGGCTATGTCCTGAGTCATTGGCTTCTTTATCTTGCATCTATGTACTTGTTCTGCATGCTAATGGCTGTTGCTGCTCTGATTTTTCCCTTGGACAGCTCCTGTGCTATTGACATTTGTATGTGTTTCCCCAGGGTTGAAGATGATTCTCTTGATATTTTCTCCTGCAAACTGAAATCACATGTGTCACCAATAATGCTGTTTCTGATTAGAGAATCTTTTTTTGTCTCCAGAGTTACATGTGGATACCAGAACTGTCTGTTGTGTAACTCACATATCTAACTTACTCTTCTTAATTTCAGGTAAAATACTTTCTCAGCCTTCATTCCAAACCAAATACCTATCCACAGTATCTTTCTGCCTAAAATCATGACAATTATTATTCCTCTATTTCCCAGCCGAAGCATGGGATATGAGAAAGAGACAAATCTTTGCCTTATTAATCCTTACAATCATTTCAGTAATCTGGATTCATTTTTCCTTTGTACTGCATTAATGATTATGCAATTCTATTTGTCTGAAAGTCCAGGTTTCCTGTGGAGTGAGTCATATTGCTTTTCTTCAGAAATGCTGCCTCATTCTCTCCTAAAACATGCACCTTTCTCCAGTGTGACCATCACTCCCCAATCACTTCTATCCTAGCTAATAAAATGGAGGGATTTCACTATACTGTATTAGAGAGGCTCTTTATTAGGAGAAGCCTGTTCACAGATGCTGCAAGTCAACTCCAGCTATGACTACATAATACAAACAGACTGGTGCCTCCTCCAGACTTTCTTCTCAAGCTCACACTCCATCTACATTGCTGCGCCACCAAAGAAAGATTCAAGCAATTTACACAATTGTTGGTATGATTTGCAACCTTTTCAGATTATGTTAAGACCTCAGATAGGAGAATTTTGCTTCCAAATTCCCTGATTGTTATTTGGTTTTCATGGCTACATTCCCATGGTTAATCCAGCTCAGCAGAAGCCATTTTCAGCTTTTTTCAGTGACAAGATATCATTTATCTGAGTTCTCTGATTCAGTCCAAGACAGTGGGGAAGAGCAAGGAGAAAAGAAAACAAAAGAGAGTGGTGAGGGTGTATTTGTAGAATCTAGTCCTGACTAGTATTTCATTTCTGCTGACATGAGATGATTGATTCAAACACCACTACACCAAATTTGTACAAATTCAAGTAAAATTCAGACCGGCTGACTCCAACATATACTCTCTGATAAAAACATCTTCCAGTTCCTTCAAAAACAGCAATACTATAGTGATGTGCTTGGCCTGGTGTTTCAGGGGACTATCCTGGTTCCTGAGCTGCATTGTTTTACAGAGAGAGGCTTGTTTCGTGGAAACTGTGCGAAGTTCATAAAATGTGCCCTCCAATCACTCCTTCCTTCAATTAGCTCCAGTAATGTGGCATTACTAAGAAGAAGTGGACATATTTTGTTTCATTTCAAACCTACTCACACCCTTTTGAAATGAGGAACAGAACTCCAAAAGGATTAAATTTGTTTTTCCCTTAAAGGAGGCAAAATGCCAATTGGGCTGCTGTGAAGAGAAGGAAGTCCTGAATTAACAATGTATGAATTCCTAGCAGTGGCCAAACACTCTACTCTCTGGTTGAGTTATGAAGAGGGATAAAATGCCATATTATCAGTGGATCCCACTTCTTAAAATTACACCCTACAACTTCTGCAAAACTCTCCCTTTCTTCTCATTCTCTCAGGAACCAATTCTTCTCTGGACATAAAGTGTAGTCCTAATGTTTCTTCATTTCTGAATGGAAGAAGTAATGGCAACTTGTCCTCTCCATAACAAGAAAGTTGCTACATTCATCTGCTTTGAGACGTCTGTTTTCAGGAGTCCCTAACTTCTAGTCATTTCATTTTGGAGTAGTGGAGCAGAGCAAGGCCAATGAAAATGGGGGAAGTGGAGTAAAATTATTATACCCAAGTCTTGGCTGCTGTTGGTGCTCTCACTGCAGCCACTGCTGCTCAGGAGTAATGCTTGCAGTGTAATCACTGGATGTTTACAGCTGAAAGGAGAACAAATGCCAAAATACTCAGCTGCAGCTCTGAGCAAAGTGTTTCTGTCCATGCCAATAGTATGAGACTCTCCTGTTAGACCTTCTTGTTATGTCTCTTTGAGAAAACAGTCTCCTTCAAAAATAGGGCCTTGGTTGCTTCAGAGCAAAGCCAGTCTGCATTTGTTCATGGTGGTATATACACCTTGATTTTTGTTGTCCTCTGACAGCTTGCCTTTGTGCCTTTGCTGCAGCTGAATTTCAGGCTGGGTGGCAAAGTCTTCTATTCACCACAGCAAGCGTGGTTTTCTTTCATTTTCTTCTCTCTGAACAGACAAATAAAAAAGCATCCACTTGCAGAACTAGGCTGCTTTTTTTGTCCACAGCAAATGAAGGCAAGAGATTTTGGAAGGACGAAGGCCTGTGTATCTCCCCATGTGACAATTTACATGACTTATTCTTTGCAGCTGTCCAAGTTACCTCTTAAAAATGTGCATTTCTGCAATAGCTCTACTCACCAT
>WAAE01017515.1:0-176693 GCA_013400495.1 Nicator chloris | reverse complement strand
CCCCCCCCCCCCCCCCCCCCCCAGTTAAGGTCTTGCCACTGTGCAATGAAGCTGCAGTGACAGCAGTGAGGTTTGCAGGTGTGGCCTCAAATGAGGAGAGGTGAAGCTAAGTAACAGTGGGTGAGGGCAAAAGAGCTGGCATGGTGGAGCTGTCTGCTTAGACAGCTGGATATCTCCATAGAGCAGTAACTCCCTGCTCCCAGCTGCTGCTGCTGCTGCCAACACAACTTCTGCGCTTCTGCTCTTGTTTTTCTCTTTTTCCGCCTGGGCCTCAAAAAGCCAAGCAAGGGCTCAGAGATTCTTTTTCTGATGTGCTTATAGATAGCATCATAATTTTATGCAGGTTTGTGGTACAATCACCATTGCAAACCTCTTGAGTGGAGAAGACATGACTCAGAAGAGCTCTTTTCAGAAGATGTAACATCTAAATTTTTGTTTCATTTCTTTATCCTTTCTTTCTTTTTTCTGAAAGCATAAAAAGATTTCTAGGTAATAAATCAGTTGCAGGACGTGAGACCTTGAGAAAGAAATACCAATTATCATAATGGATGCAAAAAAACCTGAGAGGTTTGAGGTTTTCTGGTTATTCTCCACTCTCAGGTGAGGGAAGAGCACTCCCTCTGACCTGCCCGGCTGTGCAAGAGGCAATGTATCAGCCTCAGTGTCCTGCAAGGTGCCCAGGATTTCAAGGCTGGAGGTGAACACCTGTATTTTTACTCTCCTTGTCGGACCTACGTGACCATTACTGTTATTCCAACAGAAGAAGTGGAGTAGGAACAGAAAAAGGAAAGTTATGAGTTTTCCAACCCTCTTCAATTTTTTTTTTTTCTGTAAGCCTAGGATTTTATAAAAGTCTAACTCCAAAACACATTAAAAGCCTGAGCTGCTTACAAAACCCCTGGCTCCACAGGGTTTGCTTATCCTTAGTAATTATCACTTAATATTTGGCCCAGCACAGCTATCTTTCAGTCTTACAAGGATAAATGTATTTGTTTCACTGCTATCTGAGCTCTTTTTTGCCATCAGGCTGAAACCTATAGTTTATTATTTCTGGATGGAGGCCTACACACACTATATGTTACTTCTGTAGTTCCCTCAGTCAGTGGGAAATGTTTTAGTATTATTATCATTAACTATTTTGCCAGACAATGTGGTCTTCCAGCTTTCACATAGATAGGGAGGGAGTGGATGTGTGGCTAAAGTGCAGGCTTAAGAGATGGGAGACAGGAGTGGTTTTTTCCTTATCTGTGCCAAAATGCTTAGAGAGGAAATTCCTCTGGTAACTAGAAAGGCTAAAATGCCCTTAACCAGCTACTATTTCCTTGTACTTAGGCTCCTTAAACCACCAAATTAAATGAAGTATTTTGTGATCACAGGTACATTTAGCAGTAAGATTCAGGCTTAAATAATCTATGCAATACTTCTTTGTGTCATCTTTTTTTGGTATATGTAGTACAGTACAGGCTTATTTCATATTTTAAAATCATCACAAAGATGATAATTTCAGTGGGTTTAGTACCTTCTCAGCAGTAATTTTTTGTTGTTTTTGTTGTTTCTACATATTTATATCTAAAGGTTTGAACTGGAGCTGTAAATAATGAAGTTTAAATGCATAAGAGCAAACACTAATTTAATAATGCTCCAAAAATATAAAGTAATCAATAAATGTTAAGGTCACATCTTTCAATGTCCTGTGGTTCTGTGTCAGACTGGAAATGATAAGTGTTAGTTGTTTTAATACCTATGAAGCCTTTAATTGATGCAACTTTCACTATCTTTATTATATTAATATTACGTAGCACAGGGTGTTAATCTGAGAGGGCAATGTCAGAGCTGGGTGAGGCATAATATCATGGCAAAGTATGCTTGCAGTGGGAAATACACTAATTCCAGACTTCCGAATCCTCCTGTGCCAACTGCTCTCCTAATTTGTCACTCCTCAACAAGGATCCCAAAGTTTGTAATTTTATTTATGAGAGTTCCTTTAGATACGACCTGAAAACTGTGTGGGCCAGTCACCTCATCTGTGCTAGTGTGTCTGTACTTTCACCAGATATTCTCCACTGCTCAAAAGGAAAGGCTTAAAGGCAAGCACCAGTGCTCTTGTACGGGAAAAAGAGTAAGAGGAAACATTAGCAAAGAGCTGACTCCATAGGGAATCAGGGATCCCCAGTTCCCATAGCAGTGGTCTTACTGCGGAAGGAGAAGGGTCGAACCCATGAATCTCTCTCAGAGATTCACATCCCAAAGCTTTTGTCGGATGGACTTGCCATCCCCTGACCTCAGCCAGAGTTGCTCAACTTGGAAAATCTGGCCCCTTTAGGTACAACTGGAGTGTATTGATTTCAGGGCTGAACCTGAGGAAATTCCAATCTACTATATTAGCCGTCCACCTGCACTTTGGGAGACGTAACTAGACCAGGAGAAAAATAGGGCTCATAGTTTGGCAGAAAGACTTAATGCAGGTGGACGTAGAAGAACCATATTGCCAAATGCAATAGGATGCTGATCCTTTCCACCTGCCCCAGGAGCTGCCTGCTTTTCCCCCAGCAGCAGAGGCCACAAGGATCAGAAACTCCTGTGGTGGCAAGCGAGTTAATAGTTCTCCTAATGGCCTACATGCGCTACATGCATCAAATGAAACAAGTATGAAAATGGTTCATTACCTTCCTGTGTTCCAAGGTCAGGTTTTTCAAAGGAATTGAGGTACATCAAGTTGCAGGTGGACAGCTAGTAATGTTTACAAAAGCACTCATGCCAGATTCCCATGGATTTCAGTGTATGTTAGACCCCTGAATATCAAGTGTGTTTAGGCATCCAAGTCCTTTGAGAGGTGAGGTATTTTGCATTTATTGCAGCGTCCTGCAGCGTGCATAAGGATTATTCCTATAGAGCAGCTTGTGTGCTGTCAGTCCAACATACTGGCTTACTCTGCAGTGACTTGTTCATCTTCCCATACCCAGTGGTATAAAATCTGTTGTATACATCCCACCCATCTACCATCCGGAGATCCATTCTTATTTGTATTCTGGAAGCCTTCTCTTGAGTTCACATTTCCTATTAAGAAGTGAAAAGTATGGAGCAGGGTGGGGGAAGGTGGGAGGTAGAGAGAAAGACAGGCATCAGTGTCCAGCACACAGCACATTACCAGCTACCCTGCCAATTAGTGTGCCAGGATTCCCTTGCTCACACATGTTATGTTGTTTTGATGTAACTAAATGACAGTTGCATTCAGCTGCTTCTTTCTATGGAAAAAACATCTTCAAAAGAGCAGATGAGCGTGACCCCATTTCTCATTTTGTTTCCCATTACTTTAATTGTATATATTGAATATATAATTTATTGTGGAAAATTGCTTTTGTTTCTGTAATATCTGCAGGACATTATTATGGCAAACACTAGTGCATCTGCTGATGCAGGTTTTGCTCTCTCCGTTTTTTATTCCATTTCATATCCACAAATTTCAAACCTGTGCTACTACAGCTATACCATTAAACCCACTGATTTCACTGGGAAGAGCAGGTGCTCAGTGACACAGCAGATCCGGCCATTTTTGCTTAGGTGTCTAAATATGCCTTCACTAGCTCAGACATTTGGACTCAATGTTTTTGTTCTGGGAGCATTAGTCTTGCATCTCAAGTGTACACTAAATTCCATTTTGCTTCCTCAGTCTGTTAAAAATTTGGTTCCATGTTTTTATTAATACCATTCGGCAGAGGGTTTTTTCTTTGTTTCACCACACTGTCAACCCGCTGCTTGCTCATTGGTAATCCCAGAATGATCTGCAAATAATGTTCCACGTACACATATAATTTTTATTGTTAGAAGATGAATGTAACCCTTATGCAGAGGCCAATATTTATAATTTCTTTGCCTGTCAGGTTTGTGTGATTAACACTGAGGCTAATTTATTCTGTGAGTGGCTCTGCTTAATCCAGTGACTGTCTGTGTGCAGTGCATGCATATCATCCCCGAATGCCTTGGTACACATGTTAACAATGGGAAAAGTACTTGGTGGAAGAATGTAACTTTCAAACTCAGCTGCTGCACTTGGCACAGGCAGTTCCTCCCTTCATCCACAATTTGTCTTACTTGATCTTGTGACTGGCCATGGAAATGCCCCAAATTGTTTTTCTTGCATTTTTCACCTGCAGGACTTTAAATTAGAGACAGGAAAAGCATTTCAGCAGTATTGAAATAAATCTTTTTCTAATTGTATGCTTTACTTTTTTTACTGAATTTTTCAAAGCATTGGTTTAAAGACGAAAATACTCTAGTTGGGAAAAGGAGGTAGGAAACTGCAAAGTTCCACATGCTGGGTTATTTTTAATCCTATTTTTAGGAGAGTAAAGACAGTTTGCTTCCCTTCAAATGAGCTGTCAGTTCACTCTCCAAAGCAAGTGGAAGTCTTTCTGAGAGCCACAGAGATACTTGGATATCTGCCAGGGACAAGGACATTCATGACAAGGTTCAGTACCTGGTCTTACTTCTTGCCTTTTTCTCTTCCACTCAGTAATATCACCACACCCCAAGGGCTAAATGCCATTTGTGAATTCAGAGCCAAGAAGTATATTCAGGACTGGGCTTGCAAATCATTTTTACTCGCTCCTCATAATAACAGCAGTTCCTTCTCAGATCCCATTTGTAAGAGGACAAGGCCAGCAACAAGATCTTACAAGACAATACTTTAGAAACATCTTAAATCTGTGTGTGTATGTGTGTGTGTGTGTGTGTGTGTGTGTGTGTATGTGAATGTGTAGGCCAGTTTTTGTGATAATTGTTTTTATATCCATATGTATATAGATACATAAATCACCTTATATATACTTACAAAATTAAGCACGATCTGCTCCGCTTTATTTAAATCCCAGAAAACCCTAGGTAGAACAGAACCCAGGTTAGAGACAGTGAGAACATTTCCAGAAGCACTGAGCCCTGTCTTGCAGCTCCCATTTCATTGTAACTGGTTCCAGAGGCACTATCCCTAACAGAGTGTGCGTAAATTCTTACAGTGTTTTGAATCAGCCCTTATATTGGACCTTTTATCAGATTTATTGAGATTCTTGAAAAGAAATTAGTATTTTGTAGTATGTTTGGTAACTAATAATTACCAGGGAATTTATTAAAGAATAAATCTGGTGTTGACAAGGAATTAACCAGAATCATAAGTAAAGCTTATAGCTGAATTTTTAAAAAAACTGAATAGGTAATTTACTTCAAATGTATACAGAAGACTTTGAGTCTTTTTCCAAGAGATGTGCAAGCTCCTAAGTTCCTGTAACTCTCAGTGGGTATTAGGCTTGCTGGATTTTCATCACAAAAAACCCCAAAGAAAACCTAACAAACATTCACACTTCTAAGTCACTTCTGGTGCTTTGCAAACATTACACTCCAATCAGCTCAGTCCTTACTTTAAGCACAAAAGCTGGTATTTTCACCTGAAAGCAGGTGTTCTGTTCTCTTGCTGGTCTCTTCCTTGCTTCCTCTTCTGTTTTTGAATCACAACAGAATAGCTTTACAGTGGCCAGTAAACTGCTATTTCAAAACAACCCAAAACAACAAATCTTGTTCATTTACCTCAAGCTATAGATAAGAAAGCAGGAGCTTACATTAGAGCAAATGTAAACATGCATTTAGTGTTTGCATGTATTTAAGCCATTTACACATTTATGCCTCATTCCTGTGTGCAAACCAGGAGAATGATAAAATGTGCTGAAAGCTGTGGAAATAGAACTAAAAGAATCCTTGCAGATTTATTGGAAAAAAACCCCTACCATTTTTCCTAACGTTTCCATTCCTGACTCTAGAAAGTCTGCCAGGTCAATCCTCTGTTTAAGTCAGTGGGAGTTTGCCACTAATTTCAATGGAAATAAGTTTTGATTCTTTTACTTTAAACCCCTTTTAAGAGAATCCTACTGATCAGTAATGACTCAGAAGCAGATCTGGTGAGCTGTTTGGAAAAGCCCCTTTCTGTATTTAGCACTGCTTGAAATTTATTATTTAAAGATTCATACTATGAATTAGCCCAGGAAATACAATTGAAAAGTTTTCTTTTTTCTTTAAACCCAGCCTCTTCCTCTCTTTACCCAGCTCCTTCTGCTAAAAAAAATAGTGGAATATACAATAATGCCAGTAATTATGTGCTACGTGATTTTTATTGCTTTGTAATTTATTACAAATGTTTTTGTGGGTGGTACAAAGTATCTGAACAGGTTTTAAAACTAGTTAGAAATTTATTAAATATTTGTGATTGTTATTACAGGTTGTGTTTTATGACCTAAGGTTGATTTATGTGTACAAAAACTGAAAGGCAATGCAATGTAACTCCTTCAACGTTCTTCTTTGGTAATGTTCTACAACGCACAGTGAGCCTCGCCAAGCTAAAGAGACACTACATATGCTGAAGACCAAAAAGGGACCATTACTGAAGCAGAAACCAGAATATTCTGCATATCCTGTTGCTTCCACTAACTTAGGAAAGGTTTCAAGACAGTATTTACTAAGAGCTTTTTGCAAACTTTGAGAAACTTGAACTTTACATGTTGGATTAAGAACATTTTGCTAAATTAAATGTTGAAGATCACTTGAAATGCATATGTAGAAATACTTTCCAAAGGAGGAGTAAATAATTGCTGTTATGATGTATGTATGATTAAAAATCTATATGATTGATTCAAGGAAAGGCACAAGACACATCATGTATAACAGCTAGACCATAAGGTTACCCAGATTATTTCATGATGCACACATTTTAAACTGTGCAGTAATGAGTCACAGTTCAAAAAAGGACACATGGATGTATTTGCCCAGCAGATGTCCTGCTATTTAGCTGACTTTCTCAAAAGTGCTGGTAGACCTTCCATATCCTATCCCATTTCAAATACAGATCATAACATCAACCACACCATGCAAGGATTCCCCATACATCTTCTCTCCTCATTTGTTTTATTTTCCCTGTTGGTCGCCCATCAGAAATGGTTCCCATCCTGACTGGTTTGAGATAATAATGAGCAGCAACTAACCACAGAAAATCTTAAATCTGAACAGGATGTTTTCAAATAAATAAGAAACATGCTTCTGCCTTGGGGAAAAAAAAAAGGAAAAAAGAAGAGGAATTCAAATGCAATAGCTGTTTGTATACATAAAGGCTTTCTCTTCTTTCCCCCTAGCTGCTATAAAACTATAGATTGCTGATAAATTTAGAATTGGATATTTGCTCCACCTTACTTTATGATGGAAAATCTTGAGGGAAAAGCACATGGGTGTTGCAAGGACTGAGGTGGCTTCATCTTTTCTCCACAAGCCTGGCATATCAGAGTTTATAGACAAGTATCTTGCTGGCCCAGAAATTAGTCAGTAATTTGTCTTCAACTGTTAGAGGTAGGGGTGGTTGGGAAATGAGTCACATCTCCCTCTGCTTCTGTTGTTGAAACAGAGAGATTGCCAAACTAATGACCTGAAAGCCTGTCCAGGTTTCTCAAACTGTAAGGTCACAAAGGAAAAAAAAAGTATGGCTTGTTCTTTGTTTGGGCCATCTCTATGTACTTGCATTGCAGCCAGCAGCAATAGGTTTCTGCTTCATTTCAGCCTTCAAAACCCATGGGATTTTTTTTCTTACATCCTTGGAGGCAATGCAAAAAATTGGTATTCCTGAGCATAGAAAGAAGTGGTCCAAGTAACCCTCTGGACTGACCACAGAGGGGAAAAATCCCAACAAGTCATATATACAAATCCATGGTGGGCTGCTGAAGAATAGTCTACGTTTTCATCCAAGTTCATTCCAGCCTTGAAAGCAAATCCTGTCTAAATCAAGCAAAGATCCACATGGATATTTTCTCTTCAGCTCTTTCCCCCACCATACTGTGACTCTCAGCATACTCCCAAACTTTGCCTAAATTAAAACATGACACTGCACACACAGGTCTCTCCTGAATAGCAGATGAAAGAAATGCTGTACAGCTTAAGCCACCTTTGGAAAATCTAAAAGTGTTATAGTGATGTAAAAAGAAATGTCATGCTGAGTGACAGTAAAGGCTTTTATTTATTAATTGGCTGTTGAAGATTTTGATCGAAAATTTCTGTAAGCTCTTAATTTTTGGCGCAAGTTTTAAGTCTCTGTTGAATCCATTAAGACACTAGGTTGTAGCAAAGAGGCACATCATTCCTTCTTTAGACACTTTACTCCCATTTCTATCAATGGAAATTAGATAATTCACACATCTGGTCCTTCGTCTAACTTTCCCAACTGTGTCCTTGGGGTGCTGAACTTAAGACACTGAAAAGGGCCTATTGTTAATGCTAAGAAAGTAACTTTCAGCATCCTACGTACTGTTACAGTGAGTAAAACTTGGCATTCCAAAGTGGAGACACCTAAAGTCCCTTTTTACTTTTAATCTATTTTATACCTTTATTTGCTTTCTTGTAAAGGCAGACAAAACAATATACAGCTTCTCTAGCTATATTTTTATCTTCCATCTTTAATTTCACATTAACACTGAGGTCATGGGTTCAATCTCCATACTTGGCATTCACCTTAAGGGTTGAACTCCATGAACCTTGTGGGTCAATTCCAACTCAGAATATTCTGTGAAATCTGTCAATTTAACATATATTGAAAGTATGTTTGTTTTCTTAACTTTGAGGAAGGCTTTTCACCACTACTCCTTGCTATGCCTTGATCCATTGTAAATGTCCCTTTTCATATTTTTCTCACTTTTCAAATTTGTTACTAAAAACACACACATGCACATGTGCCAGTACACATACATGGACATCCATAATTACTGTTTAGGTGATTACACATAAAGGCTGTGCATTTTTCTTGATATACTAAAACCTCATTAAAATACAGTCTTTATTATGTCATATTCATAATGCCCATCATTCTCCTTTATGTAATATGTGCATTTCAGATGTATGTTTAAATTCGACACAGCTTAAAAGGCAGGCAATTGCTTTCCTCTAAAGAATTTCTTTTTCTCTAGGTAGGTGAGGCACTTGCTTTTAATTTCTCTTCACAGAACATTCTTTCAAGTCTCTTGATAATTTCATTGTTTTTTGCCTAGAACACTTCCAGGCAGTTAACTGGTTTAAGAAATAAATACAAAAATTCAGATGATGTCAAAACCAGCATGAAGATCTGCACGCTGATCTTACAAAATAGTAAGTATCCTGAGTGCAGTCCAGAAAATACATTTATCTGTAGGCACTCCCTTGTCGCATTCGTAGCCCATGACTGAAACTTTAAATACAGCCAAATCAAAGTGAGATCTTCCTTTCACCTCTGCAATGCTGAGCCTCTGCCCTGCCAGTCTTCTTCACAATCACTGGGCTGTGAGCATGTGTTCGTACCGCTTGGAAGAAGGATAGTTATATTCAGTGACCCCCTGGTCTGTGACACTGCCCCTCACGGCAATGCCTCACAGTGATCCTTCTCCTACAGCACTGTGTATTTGGTCAGGTAGAACGACTTGATTTTGTATCTTCCTGGACACACATCTAAACATCATGTTAGCAGCTTGCTGGGTTGTCTCTGCCTCAGAAATATGCTCAGTGGCCTTTCTTAGCAGTAGCTGTAAGAAACCATCATGATGCGAAACTGGGGCTAAGTATGCTGACCATATTCTAGGTACTGGCCTTTGCAAGGAACTCTTCCTTTTTTAACACAGAAGAGTGGAGACAAAAAGGCCAGGTGTTCCTGGTAGCGACACGGCAGCTGACAGCAGCTGAACACGGGTAAGTCTTGTGTGAGAAAACAAGGATGGGCTCATCCCAGCCCTCACACTCACAAGAAGGGGCGATTAAGCCAGGACTTTGCCCTTTTTCAGAAGTCTATGATTTTTAAATCCTTTTAAGAGTACCATGTCTGTGGTTCAGACATTCCTCTACTTTAATATGGATTCTTGCTTTCACATCATGTTGTCCTGGTGGGGAGGTTAAACTGGAAGTGTAGAAATGCTCCCCTGAAGCCCCAGATCAGGTACCAGGAAGTGTGCATGAGTCTGGGGCAGCATGGGGCAGGACAGGCTGTCCTGCAGGGTTTCACCTCCCTGGAAAGGAGTTGTAGGAGTTCTGGGGCCCCAGGGAATGCAAGAGGAGGGCATTTGCCTCAGAAATGTCTGGATTTGAAGCAGGTGGGACCCCATGGATTGAGCCCACTCACAGCAGACTGGTGACCTTACACAATGGGACTGAGCCAGGTTGTGACAGATGGTGTCCCTGGATCTGAGACTGGGTCCTGGCTCTTACTCTTTAGTTAATTAATTGGGAGGAACATAAAAATTAACTTGGTAAATTGTGTATACAGTACAAACTCCCTGATTTTGTAGACAGCAAATCCTGTGCTGGAGCAAAATGACAAGTATAATCAAAGTTGCTGGTAGATGTTGATGTTTTCCTCACAGCTCTTGTCAATTGATTCCCTGAAGTAAATTTGAAGGACATTACTAAAAGACCTATGATCTGACAAGGTTTATTGGATAGGCAGGATTGATGGGATAGAGCCATTCCTGGTGCTCATACATACCTCAGTAATGTTTATTGTTAGTAAATCCTTGGTGAAAATCCAACTTGGTGGAGTGTATTTTTCCACAGCTAACAAAATCACCTAAGTGATGTCTCTTACAGTGGGTAAATGTTGAAGTCTGATTTCTGAGACTATTGCCTGAAATGTTTTACTTAGTTAAGAAGGAAAGAAAAAGAGACAGAAATATCCACCCTCTTTTGACACTGGCTGACATCCCTGTGCCAGCAGGAGAAATGAGTAGATTGGGTTCCTTGCTGTGCTTTGGGGTGCAGGCTGCCACTTGGAGAAGGGCTGTGCCTATCAGAGGCAAGCTATCATTTTGTGTATCCAGAATGGCACAGGAAATCAGAGACAGCAAGGCAAGGGTCAGCATTGGCATGAAGCCTTTTCTTGCAGGCACACCCTCCATCCCAGAAGCTCGAAGAGAGTCAATTGTCCCAGTTAAACCCTCAGAGGAATGTCCTTCTCTTTGGTGAGATTCCAGATAACACACACACACACACTTGAAAGCATTTTTCTATCCCAGCAATGCCAGTCTCAAACCAAGAGACCCATCCTCTTTTGTCAGTTCTTTTGACATGCGGGTGATACATCTGTGCCAAGATAGTCATTTACCTCCACAGTGGCTTTTTCCAGCAGGTTTCCAGGAATGAGAAAAGCAGCTGGAGAAACTGAGTGCTATGTTTCACTGGTGGGGGGAAATTCTCTGTACTGAAATATTAGTACTCGCTGCCTGTTGCGGTCACCAAGCACTGTCATCAAGGAGCTTTTGAGGGGCTGGTAAGGAAGAGGGATGTACTGAAGCTCTCATGCTTGAGCTATTCAAGTCCAGAAGGGTAATGCAGGGAGGATGTTTGTCATGTAAACAGTGAACTGTCTGTAAAAAGGGAGGTTTTATGCAGTGATGGAGTTGTGGGAAATGAGAAACCACAAATTAATAAGAAACCCTACCAAGGTTAAAGTTATTTAGTGATTAGATTTGATTTCACTTTGTTTGGTCAGATTGGAAGGGGGAAAAGACATAGCACTGTGTGATAAATCTTTCACTGGCACAGATCTGAGATTAATCATAAGTGAGACTAACCCACATCAGTACCAACAGCTTATGCTGTACCATTCTGCCAGCTGGATGTGCCAGCTGAACAGCTGTTTCAAGGCATATTTTCTTAAACTTTACTAGAAATTGTCTCTTCTCTTTTTACCTGTGGAGGTCCCGTAGTGTTTTCTGGTATTTATTCTTCAGGGGGATTTTGGAGAAATAAATAAGTCACTAAAAATACCACTGCAGTTCTATTGTGACTAGAAGCAACCCAACTTCCCAATCTAATTTCTTGGGACCTTCCAAGTATAGTTACTGGGTTGTGTAGAAAATCAGGAATCTCCCCTTTCTGTTCTGGCCATGCCTTGCCCTCAAGGTCATGCAGAAAATTACTTCTGTCCAATATCGGATTTAATCTGATTGCTCTTTTTGGCTAAGGTGATATATTTGGGGAATGTTTGTCTAGTTTGAGGAAATACTGAGAATGGTGGGATGGTAGAGGATACTTTAATTTTTAGAAGCAGAGATGAGGCACAATTTCGAAGGCTGGGTACTTTTTGTTCATGTAATTTATAACAAAATGCCAATCTCTGATTATATGGAAATCAGAGTAATAACTTGTAGCCCAGGACACTTGTAGTGATATTTGAGGTGAAGGAGAGGGATTTTTTACTAAGATAGGGACAACGGTATAAATTCGTTTTGTGTCAGAGTTTCAACTGTTTATTAAACCTTTTCCTCCCTGAGAAGAAAGACAGAAGAAGAAAGAAAATGTCTAAATTCTAAAGCTGATTTGGCCTGAAGAATTCAGGGCATACTTAGCTCACACATAATTGCCATGCATCCATTGCTTCTGGCATGCAGCTGGCTTGCATTTGACCAGCTCAACACACGGCAAAAAGTTATTTGTTGTATCTTTCCTTTGGACTTGGCTCAATTGCTTTTGTTCATTGCAATGTAAGGTAATTTATGCAATATTGCTGTAAAAGTGAGCTTGAAAGAAATAAGAAATCTCGGGGTTGCTTCAGGAATGTTTTTCCTGTGCTGTGGTCATATTTCACTTGTACTTTATGACCAAATTGTTAATTCCTTTAAGTTGCTATATCACTATGATCTGAAGGTATGAAATTATTTATTAACACAGCAAATGCACATGGGTAAGAGAAAATATTCTCCTCCAGATTGCAGCATATGAGAAAAAAATAGCCATTTGGGAAATTGTTGTCTCCTACACACGAGAAGTAAGAGAGGGGAGTTTTCAAAATGAATTGTCTGCACAGATTGAAAGCAAAACTTCTGAAACTATTCAGAACTCTAACAGATAAGACATGCCTACAATGCTGACAACTATCAAACTCTACATGAAACTATTTTAACTTCCCAGGTGATACAGATGCGTGTCACTATTTCAGAGCATCAGAATTCACAGTGTTCCGTGTCTAGAGGTACAGCTTTGACTTTCTGTGTATAAGCCAAGAGAATAATTTCTGGATGTAAATGCAATTTAGGACAAGGTCAGGTCTGAGTTCAAAGAAGTCTAAGATTTCGGTTCAGATTTGTTTACTCTGAAATCTTGCCAGACCTCTATTGTCTGTTATGTCCCCTGTGTCTTTTAACATAGCAGTTCAGTGATGGTGATTAATACACAGGAGCCCACAAAGAGCTTCTTGGTCATGTTTTACCACCTAATTGAAAATAAAACTGAGAGTCTTCTTTTCTTTTCATGATGCTGATGAAGAAGTAGTATCCCTGGGACTCATAAAAATATTCCTATCTGTATCACATTTTACAACAATAAAACTTCTGACAGATAAAATCCATCTGCATGTTTCACCTTCTCCCCACTAATGATGCCTATTGTGTAATGCTGTCATAGTTACTGGGTCTTATTAATGTAAAAGCTCTGATGATCCTTGTATCTAGACCAAGAAAGAGCAAGATACTTCCTGAGATTTCTGAAAAGTTCAGCAGACCTACATAGAAAGTTTGGATCTGTGAAAATATATAACTATTTCTTCATAAGGCAGGTCTCTTTTAGGCCACTTGATAAATGACTGAACAAGTCAGCAATGTGGAAGCTGCAACACTAAAGTCACACTTCTACTGATATTTCTACCATCAGGTATCAATATTTCACCTGATATCAAACTTGAAGCAGACTCAACTTTCACTGAACATTCACAGTGCCTGAATCCAATGGCCCCTCTCACCTTTGGCGTTTTGGATATGATTCCCTCATTATGGAGTACTTGTGGGTTTTGATTCAATTATCCCCCTAAGAGCCCATGCACAGAAGTGCATCGTGGTGCTGTATATTTGGAGTGCAATTCTCAGCATGAGCAGTTTGTCAGTCAGGGCATTTCACTCTAGTTCAAATGTTCCTGAAATCCAGAAGGGCTCTGATTTCATAGGTCTAGTAGAGGTTTCTCATAAAACCAGAGGTATTTTCAAGATACCCAGAACCACAAATTCAGCCCCCATTGAATTACTGTTTCCTTTACAGGTCGTTATTGTTTTCACCACTTTATAGCAGTAGTGGCCAAAATCAATCTTTTACAACTCCACTTCCTACTCATACTAAAAGAAAAAGGTTGGGGCTTTTAATTACAGCTATTTGTATTTTCAAAATGAGGAAGACATTCTGAAAAAGGAATTGTTTCTGCAGCCAATTCTGGGACCTTCTGTCTACAAAATCTGCTCTAGACACTTTCCCACCACAACTTTCTTTCCATTATTAGGAACTTACACCACTTCATATTTAGCTTGGTATTTTGCCAAAAAATGTTCTTTAGGTCTCTATAGTACAAAATCTGACAGAAAGCATAACACAAGGAAAAAAAGGTACTTTTAAGTCCCTACTTTTTTCCATTTTCCCATCAGAATTTTTTTAAAAATATATTAGTAATATAAATCCATCTCTGTTTCAGTTTTTGCTCTGGTTATTTGTACTCTTTAAATGTGATTCATGTAGAGAAGTCAAACATTATTAAATCCATTCAGATAGTTCTTCAATCTATTCAGGAGCTAAGTGTACCTGGCACAGGCACTGAGTATTTCCTTTTGGTTTCTGAACTAGAAATAATACTTGAAGTAAATTATTTTCTGCTGTGCTAATGATGATACTATTAGACGTCCTGAGTGGAAAAGGCCAGGGAGGTTCTGATCCTGACTCTCATTCTGATATTGTGTCTTACTTTTTTGCCCTAAGAGAACTCATCTCAGATTCTGTCTGTGGTTTTCAGTAAGAACAGTCCTTTTCCCTCTTCCTGAACAAATTTTCAGACAGATTGACTGAACTACAAAAAGGTCAAATGACTTACTTGAAGGGTAAACCATGAGTCAGTAGCACAGCTAGCACTGAATCAAATCCTTTCCTGTCTTCCAGTCCAACCACTAGACAACACACAATTGTTTTATTGACCAGAGAGCTTTAATGAAGTCAGCATTAGCTGTGGTATGTGCTAGCATGAGTCTCTGAACAGTTTTAGTATGCATTCGTATAAGTGTGAGAATCAATCACCTTCAACCAGCAATTCACAGGGTATGTGGCAGACAGCAGACCTTGGGTCCGTCTCTGTGCATGCCTTGTGTCCTATCTAAGCATTTCACTGCTTGCACACTCAAGCCCTGCAGCTGTGCTCCTGTCTGCACTGGGAGCTGGTATGTATGGTTTGGGGCTGAACTACAACCTTGGCTCCCAATCCTCAGTTCAACTGCCCTTTCTTTACAGTCAAGAAGAGGGGAAAGGGCCTGTTATTCTGCACTGTAGTCATATGAGATCATGGTTTGGAAAATGTTCAGAAACACTGGAAAAGATAAACTCAACCATCTATTTTGACCTTAGAGTCTACTGATGTTTGTTTTAGCTGACCTATAGCCTGGAAAATTTGTGGAGAGACTGATGGAAAATACTGTAAAATAAAAGAAAATATGGCTGAAAAGGACCTTGAGCAGGCATCTAATCTCTCCTCATCTAAAGCAAGATGGGCTTTGTCTACATTACTTCTAGCAGCTGACTCAACTGCTACCTTCTACCTCTCCAGGCAATCTGTGCTGTCACTTCACAACTCAAATTATTAAGTTAAACATTCAGGGAACATTTATTGTCCTCCCTTATTGAAATGAGTCTGTCACTTATGTCTATAATGTAAAGCAATCAAAAAAAAAATAGAATGCAATATAGAATGGCATGTATTACAAAGTGAACAGTACAGAAGTGTCCTCAGTGGGGATTTCCTTTCTCTTATTCTACATTTTGCAGTACAGAGAGCTTTCCCCCACCTCCTCTTTTTACTGAATAATGCCCAGTACTGCCTTTCTCCTAATAAGACTCTATTTGCAAAGATTTTCCAAAGGTTATTCTACACATTTGCCTGAGTATGTGAAGAAAAGGTAATAGGAAAAAGAAATGGTTTTAAAATTATACTGAAGATTTGATTTTTCAGTTCTTCAAAGCCAGGAAATTAATATTGAATCATCTGACTGTGCTGTACTGCTATGTTTTAGCTCATATGGCACACAAGATAACCACTGTCCAGAGACCCTGCAGTAACTCAGCAAAATGGGATGACTGGATGATGATGTTTCTGCTATAAATCATCAGGTCTGTAGTGTATATGTGTAATAGACAGGACTTGGGAAGTAGGGAAAAATGGGACTGTTGTGGAATGCCAGGACTTTTAGCGTGTTTCTTTTACTGATGACTGGTTGGCAGCTCAAAAAAAAAAGCTCTCTAGTATAAGGTCATCATATAAATTAAAATGGAAAGAACTACTATTAGATCCTCTTTTCCATTCCCTGTCACTGTGGAATTGTTTCCTACAGTGTTCTTGAGTGTTTTGTCCAGCCTTCTCTGAAATAACTTAAGCAACAGCGTTTTCATTGCTTCTCCTTGGAATCCTACCCCACACTGTAGTAGATCTCATTAACAGGAAATGTTACTCTGAAGCATAAATCTTTCTGCTCTCCATTTCATCTCATTAATTCCACTTATACACCCTTCTCTGGTCCTAATCAACCCCTTTGCCTCTTAAGTGTTTATATCCTCCTAAGACTTATGGGGAATTATCATAGCCCAATTAGATATCATTCAGCCAAGATATGTGCAAAGCCCATTCCCTTCATTTTCCTTCAGCCCACATCTAAGCCCTGGCTCATTTTTTCCCCTCTCTGAAGTCCCTTCAGTTTGTCATCAAGTTGCCCTCAATTTAAATGGAAGAGAGTTCTGGTCCCTGCGCTGCAGCCGGAGATGTGGCGATCAGGTTTCCAGAACACCAGCGATCCCCAACTCACCACAAAGTCAGATGGAGTGGCCACAGAGACCACTCAGGAAGAAGAAAATAAAGGAGAGTAGCAGCTTGCAGGGCAAGAGCAAAGTAAAATGTCAACCAAACAGCACAAGCAGTGGCCCTGAAGGGAAAAGAGCCACAGGAAAGCTTTGCAGGAGTCCTGGGAGCTATGCCATCAGAGTGAGGCTTACAGCCTGGCAGCCCTGAGGAGTGCTGGTAGGGTAGAAATGCCCCCAGATCACTCCATGCCCACCCCACACCAGTTGTGGCAGGCAGGGCTGGCATCACCACTTTGCCAGCATTGCAAACCACTCTGCACTGCCCCACACCATGACCTCATGAGTGGCAGCAACCTGGGTGAGCGTGTGTTTCGCAGATGGACAAAGCCCACTCTGTGTACAGGTTTTTTCCTTGTGGCCATAAAATTAAGGGGTGGGAGAGAAACCTGGGCTGTATCATAGTCTCCTGGTGGTCCACTCCCTCCACCGAGCTCTGCAGACTATCCAAAACGTTGTCATTTTACCCCAGAAGGCAAGCAGGCCTGGGGCAGATCCAGAACGGATTACAACATAATCCAATTCACAGGGAGGGGTATTTTTGAAAGAGGATTATTTTTTTTTCCTCTGGCTAGCTGCCAAAAATAAATAAATGCTGTAAGTATAATGTAATGTTTTTAGAGAACACGGTGATGGAAAGAGAAAGCTCATTTCCATATCCACATTAGAGGGAGGGAGAGGGTAATTTGATTTTTTGCAGCACTGTGCAAAGCAATCTGAGGATAGGTAAGGTATAAATGCTGGTATTTCACAGTGGAATTTCAAATGCAGTCGTAGTCTGAAGAAAGCCGTGCTTCATTTCTAATCAGAACAATGTTCTATGGCTGTTTGGTTTGCATTTCAGCATCAAAAAGTCTCTGCCTGAACCTTTTGTGACCTTCAGAGAGTTTTGCATAATTAGCTTGATTAAAGACACAGCACAGTTTTAGCACCAGAGACCAAAAACCACAAATTACTGAGGATCACATGTTTTGCAAAATAATACCATTCATGTGATTATTTGTTTTGCTCTCATCATTTCTGAAATATTACTCCATTGCTTTGAGCGGACTTTCTGGTTGTAACAGATAGCCAGTTCCCAAATAAAATGTAAGTCTCTACAAAAATATTTCCATTGCGTAAAAAACTCTTATTGGATTTCTGTAAAGTCATAGAGCTGTTTCATATTTGTATTAGGGATATGACTGAAAAACACCAGCAGTACAAAGACTTTCAGCTCTCTAGAGTGTCATTTCACAGGGCCTTCCTTAGACTTTGCTTTTACCATTTTGATTTTAGTGTGTTAATCTCAAATTTTCAAGTGTGACAAAGCCATTAAAAGACCAGATCAAGAATGTATGATAGAAAATACATCAATCAACTTTCACATGCAGAGAGCATTGGGTCATCTTACAGAGAGCAGTTTGGGGACTGCTCTGATCAAAGAATCCAGAAAATAGCTGTGGGGGCTTGCAACAGAGGGGAGTACTGCCGTAGTGTTCCTTGGGTCATGCATACACAGTGCACGCCCAAAGAATGGCCAGAGTGGACATACCTGGCAGGAGGACCCACCTACCTCCTGCATGCTGAAACGGAGACTGCCTAGTTCTTTTTCTCTCCACTCACGCAAGAGGTAGTGATTTCCCACTGCCTGAGGGTGGTGGAAAGAAAAGTTCTCAGAATGTCCCAAGCATCCCAGATGGTGAGCTCTTTTACAGGAGCCTCATCTTCTGCCAAACACCCTTTTTCCTCGCTGCTTTGGTGCAGAGTGGCTGTGGATCCCTGCCCATCTGCTTATCTAACAGGTTCCCTGACACACTCCCTGTCCCTCTAATTATGGATTAAAACGACTTGAGCAAATGCAGTTGGGCTCATACAATGTGTTCACGTGCCTATGCAGCTATGTAAGGCCAAGTTTGCATCTCCTGCTCCTCAGTCCTGTTTCCAGTAGCTACCAGGCTAAAGAAGATGGTCAGTTACATTACAGGGCTTGAAAGCTGTTTCAAGTAACCCTGGTCTCCACACTGTACCTACAGCCTTCATGGTCTGTTGGAAAGACTGAACAGATTTATGCAACCCTCTGCTGTTAGCACGCCCTCATTGCTGCAAAAGAGCTCAGCTTGAGACCTTCATGCGTTAAAAGAAATCAAGGAAGTTGCAAAATCTGTTGGTACAATAATAACAGTGGGTGTTCTTACAGAAACCAGTATAAGCTGGTTGAGTGGCACATCTGGGATGGTTTTAAGAAGAAACTTGATTAATACCACAGATGACTGCTATTTAAAGCCATTCATTTTGATGCGTAGTTTGGGGAAGGTTCAGTTTACCCCTAAGGAAAAAGCAGGAGTTAACACAGACAGTGAGTGTTTGTGCTCCACTGGATGGTATTGATCACTGGCAATTTAGATTTGATATTTTAAAAGTGACGAACTTGGTTACAATACATATGAGGACATTTCAGTGAGGAAAAAAGTGCAAGAAAAAAAGTAACAAATCCCTCTGCCAATTAGATCAGACACTTAAACTGAAGATCAGGTGGGACAATCTTATTGGGAAAATAAATACACTTGCATGCTGGTCATTCAAAAATTCCTTTTTCCAACACTCTCCTTTCAGAGATGTAAGCTTATGATCACGGTTGAAGATTCTCAGATTGGAGGAACTTGGAAGAAACCTGTATTCAGTAAAAGAATGGAACACACGAGTACTCATCCAAAGGAAAAGAAATCTGAAAAAATAGGTGGGATACTGGCACAGGTATATATTGTAAGTAATTAGATATAGCTGTTGTTAGCCAGGTCTAGAAAGTCCACACACTGACTATTTGTAATAGATGAGAGGAAGAAGCTGGAAAACTTTTACTTCAAAGGTTTAAGCTTCACATCAATCCTTGAGAAAGTGAGGTGTGATTTAGCAAAAGTGAAGGACCATATTTACAGTGTCCAGCTTATAAAGGACCAAGGCCACATAGACTCTACTAAGGAAATTCAGCTCTGGTCTTTGCTAGTGAGCCTGATCTGAGCATCTATGTTCAAAAGCAGGTGGAGATGGGTGGTGAATCCTCTGTTACCACACTGGAACTCTTCAGAAGCTGTATGGCAGTGTCGAGGTCTTTGTGGGTTGTATGGAAATGCTTCTCTTGATATAAGAGAGCCTAAGATGGATGCAGCTTTTGGGATGAACAGATTTTAGGCAACATTCAGTTCAGCATACGGACTAGTTGCAGCACCATATGGAAGGTGATGATATTATAGCAATAGATGTAATGGAGCTGATTGTGATCTGGCTTGCACCAGTTCTAGGCAGATGCAACTCCTTCGGCTTTAATGGACTTACCACAGCTTCACACCAAATGAAGTGAAACGAGTTTTGGGTACAATACATCTACATTAAGCAATGAAAGACTGGTTATTTGTGTGATATCTTTTTTAATTTCTCTCTTCTTTTTTTTAACTAAAGTGCTAGCATGTTGTGTGGGGAGGCATTTTTATTCTTATTAACAGTTGGCATTCTGTTTGTTGTAAGCTGTGTGTGGGTTTCTGTGCAAGACAAAGGCATGGCACTGCTCTGGCTAGGAAGCTTTGTGCCAGCTCTTCGCTGAGGAACTTCACAGCGGTTTCGGACATATTTTTCTACGTTGGGAGTGGAGGGAAGAAAACAGAGGATGTGTGCACAGCAAAGGCAAACTTTCCAAACCTGGTTAATCTCACTGTATCCATGCTGTGCAAACCTCGGGTGCTCTAAATTAAGTGGAGCTGGAGGAAGCAAAAGCACAAGGACTAAAAGATAGAAAACAAAGGAGAGAAGCAGTGAAGAATATGAGGAGGTAACAAGATAGGGAGAGAGCATTGAGCAGAAGGCAGTCTATGATAGTAGTGCTGTTCTTGGAAAAGAAGCACACAGCGAAAAATATTTTTTCAGATAAAAAAGACCTAGAGATTTCGAGCCATGCTGCCTTTCCTCTCTGTCAGAACACGCCTCCTGACAATCCATTTTGCACCACTGCTCATCAGCCTTTCCTGAGAATAGGTGGCTGGAGACAAGGGGCACATGCTCTTCTAAAAGAAGAGCTCCTAGCTTGCTTTAGCATGTATATGCAAATAGCTTTGTAAATTGATATCACCTCTAGCAGGCAACCCTGCATCTGGAAGGACAGGGAGGAAAATGGGGGAAAGTTAACAGCATAGGGAAGATGGGGAGCAGCAAAGGTCAGGGCTAAAGAAAACAGCAAGAAATTGATTCCATGTCCCTCTTCCTCCTCTTCTAGCCTCCTGCTTGGCTGTGGCTGGAGCACATCTGATGTGTAGGCAGCACTCTAGGCCCAGGAATTTGTATGGCCTTGACATTCACAGGAATAGGCTTCTACAGTTGTTAGAGATGCTTTTGTCTTGTCAACATGGAAAACAGCCTGGTTAAGTCCAGGCCTAAGAGGCAGTTGCAGATTAGGGAAATTGTCTTTGGAGTTGTTTGTATGGGCCAATGTAAATTTGAAAAGGACAGTATGCTATTGCTTTACTTTTTTTGGCCACAACTAAATAAAGAAAATATGTTGTAAATATAGAGGTATCTACTTTCAGCTTTCCAGGCTTAAAAAGACTGATGATCTGGGTTACAATCAAAGTTTGGGATTTCATTTTCCTATAGGCTGCTTTGATAAAACATGAAGAAAATTTGACTTTTAAAATGTTATCCTCTGTGCAGAAAGACATTGCTGATTGTTCCAGCTGATCTGTTGCCTTTACAATTGCTATCTGACTGTAATGTAGAAGTCGATAGAAGAATGTGCTGCAACAGCATGGTGGAGGGACTGGAAACGCATCCCACAGGCTGACAGCATGTGATACCCACCTACCTCCTTTACAACTGTCCATGCCACTATATACAGAACAAGGGTGGCCTCACTGAACTACACTTATATAAGACTAGGGCTTCAGCTGTACACACAAGGGGTTAGAGGACAGTCATGATGTGACCACAGACAACTGAGCAAGATGCACCACGAGAGCAGCTCCTTTACCACTCCCTCTCTTATTTTCACACACAGACATTCTGCCCAACTCACCGAGTGAAAGTTGGGCCAGCCAGCAGAAATGGCCCTGCATCATTTCTTTCATATTCATCTGTTGGACCACATGGCCTGTTAGAGAAGACAGACAAAGAGAAACTCTTTTACAGTGCTTGAAAAGGGGAAAATAATTGTTGACATTCCCATGATTCTTGGGGAAGTGATGAGGTGGAAATACAGCACAAGACACACCATGTGAGTACATTAGCCATCCTTGCACTCATCTGAGTTGCCACAACAGCTGTGCAATGCCAAGGGCCAGGGTATGCACTTCTGCAAAGTTGCAGAAGGGAAAATACAGCATTTGTTCTGCTTTTAACTCAGCTGATGTCATAATCAACTCATGTGAAAAGAAAAACTTTTCTCCTTTAGTGTTTGAATGTTTTAATCTGTTCCATACTTCTATCACCAATAACCTGCCTTTGAATGTTGGCGTAATCTGCATTATACTTAACCCAGAGCAATCTTTATTAATGTAATTTTTTCTAATATGTCAATTGTTGCTAGGGAGCTGCTCCTCAGTAAGGACTAGCTGTATGGAGGATTTCAGCTCTTGGAGCTCAGCTGCTTTTAATTACCTACACAGATAAGTGTAGCCATTTATTTTCTTTGAAATGGAAAAGGTTGCTTTTCTATTTTTAACCCCTGAAGACAGCTGAGTAATGCAACTGAAAGTCCCCAGTCCAGAAATAATCTTTATTTTTCTTTTTGCCCTGTGAGGATCAAATTGTTTCTCATGAGCTGAGGTTTAACCCATAGCTGATCAGTTTGGTTTGATTATATTCAGGCCAGGTTTTCACAGACTGGTAATAACCAGAGTCTCTGATACTCATCCAGTGTGGCATTGAGCAACATGGCTTGCAATTGTCTTTTGAGAGAGAGTCCTTTTGCAACAATACTCACACGGAGAGGTACTGCTTATTAGGATTCCTCACTGAGTAAGATGCTACTCAACATGTAAAAGGGTTGCAAGGTCTGGTCCAAAACAAACATGTATGATCAATTTTCCAAAAGTGCTCTGCATGTTGCCATTAATGCCACAATGGGGAGAAACTGCGTGCTAAGCACTTACAAAAATCTGGCCCTTGTTTGAATGTGAATGGGGGCTTGAGCTCTTTAGAAATTCTGGCTGCAATTGTGGGTGCTGAGTACTTAGGAAGCAGCGGTGGTCTCGAACCAGGCCTGCCATTACTGATTTACACCCTTGTCAGCCATTTATTTTCAAAAGATTTACACCCTTCTGGAATTGGAGCAACACTGTCAGACTGCCATTATTTATAAATTAATGCACATATAGATATTTATTTTATTTTATTTTATTTTAATTTACTTCTGGTTTTTTTTAGGAAAATTCTTTTGAAATATTACCCTGTTGCCTGAATCCGTACTGCTCCTGACTGTCTGCCAGCTCCCAGATTAAATGTAAGTCATTACGGAATGTTTTCCTCACATGGGAAAGACTGGAGTGGACTAGTGTTAGTTTTGCCCTCCGACATTAATTCTAATTACCTCAAAATGCAAACATGTTTGAATTTCCAGCAGATGACATTATTTTTTCTTTGACATCGGACATCAAAGAAAGAAAAATAAACATGGGACAGTGACAGCATTAGGCCTCTAGTCATTTTTCAGAAGGTTTTTCATGTCCTGTTCCAGACTGGTTCTTCTTTAAGTCTTGTCTCGGATCTTAGGGAGGGGAAAGGTTTACAGACTCCAAGACTGATGGAGTCTTTTCCCTTCCAGTTCTCTGAGGCAGATGGGGGGAAGGAAAGAAACAGTCTGGTTTAGATCAGGGTTGGAGTCTTAGTTTTTAGAGGCACACACACGCCCCCAGTAGTTTGGTTATTTTCTTAAAATTTTTTAAGCTTTTCTTCTGAATATTCATGGATGATGCTGCTGCATTTAAAAATTGCAATAATTCAAAAAGAACAGAAATTCGCAAATGTGAACAAGAACCTCTGGATTTTGCAGATGTTTAGTACATTTTGGAGATCATTCTTTGGATGGGTGTCACAGCAGCTGAAAGCAGATGTTGTCAGATATCCCCTCTACAGAGTGCTGACCTTTCAGACTTTTCAAGTCCACAGGATTTGTAAATGGACCAATCAAGGCAGCTGTCTCTGCTTCTACGTGTCAGAGTTTGGGATGTGCTAGCTTGCACCCCCATGGTTTTTATGAAGTTGTGGCAATGGCAACTCCCAGTCACCTTTCATGGATCCTGACACAGGGCCATGATCCTCTCACCTGCACTGCTGCCTGCACCCAGAGCCCACCTCTGCCCAGTTTTTCCCAAGCTCCTGGGCTGGCCCTGGAGCACAGCATGTCTGCATTTGAAAAAGAGAAATAAATGGAATAATACCACTGCTCAATGTGACAGACACCATGGAGAGATGTAAAGGTTCCATGATTAGAGACGCTGACTGTGTCTTGGTGATGCAGGCTATAGAAAAATCCATGCAAGGAATCAAATTATGAGAAAATTATAGAAGTCTCTTACCAGGGCCTGGGAGAACAAGGTTATTGCAGGACATGGTGAAGATGCACTGTGCAGGCAGAGCTTGCAGGGAAGCTTGAACAACATATCTGTGCCACTTGGTCCTCACTTTTTGAGCACTAAACCTGACCCTCGAGTTTTAAAAAGGGTCAGCTTGTGATGGACCCAGCCTGCAGAAGCTGCTGCTGTGACTGCAGTGCACCAGTTCAGGATGCTTCTTTCTTTCCCTGACAGAAAAATAGCTCCTTCCACTGCATGGGGCAAGTAGTAGTTTTTTATACCAGGCACCCTCCCCACTACATGCTTCCAGCCCCACCTCCATTTAAAAAGTGTAGAAACAAATTCATTTTCAGTCAATAAATAACAATAAATAAATAAATAAGCCATGTGTTCTGCAGTTGTTGCCGGCAGTGTGAGCTCTAGTGTTTTGAAGTGTTTCTCATTGGGATCCACAAATGTTTGTAATAAAACTAACTGGCAAAATCTTGGGCTGGAGCCTCTGGGCTGCTCAGCCAGCTTCACACCCATCCTCCTGATCCATTTTCCCTTGATGCGTGCCCAGGACAGGCAGTAGTTCCTCAGGGGCCCTGCAAGGGCTGTGGGCAGAAGTGACTGGGCTGAAGGGCATCAGCCAGGTCACCTCAGGCTCCCTAGAGAATGTTAATTCTCATGCTGAGGCATCTGAGGATGGGGGAAAGATGCACTAAAATAATTTCTGCTTTTCTCTCCTCTTCTTGCAGTTTGACAGCATAGCTTAGAGTCTGATGTTGTCAAACTGATTTTTTTCCATTCTCTGCAATACCTGGAAGTTACACCATGATACTACTCCTCCCAGGAAGCTTTGTAAAATGGAACATGGTATACAGAAATTATTTGATTGAGGTTACCTTTCCAAAATTGCCTACAGACTTTGAGAGCTGTCTAGCAGGAGACATCCTGAAGGGCTCATTTGAAAACAAGAGTACTGGAAATCTGCTCTACAAAAGTCAGTGTTTCCATTTGAGCACTCAGAAATTAATGTACTTAAAATCAAGCTTTGTACGGAAATTTGAACCAGCCCGAACAGTAATATTGGCAACAGCTCTGCATGTTGGTAGAGCATTGCAGTCCTCATCAGGCAGAGTGTATCGTTTAGGGGTATGTTTTCAAAATTAGATAACTCAAATGTTCTTACAAATGGCTTTGATTATTTTCTGTCTGTACAAGACCAGGTTTTTGTAAGGGAATGGACAACTGCCTGAGGAGAAATGGTGGTGGGGTATGTGAGTATCCTTTTTCGCACACATCAGTGCATATTTGGTATATGAGGTGGTGCTTACACAGTTTTCCTTTCACTGTTCAGGCAGCCAGTTTTTAAAAATGTGGCCTGTGGTGTTTCTGTTTCTTTGATGTTTTCAAATGGGATCTAGTTATTTTAACATGTCTATTATATCTAATTCTCTGCTAAGGCCACCTCAAGGCTCTACGGGAAATCTAGACTTTATGTTGTCCGAGCAGTTTCACCCATTTCTAAATTAAAAGGGAGCTTTATCTTTTGCTAAAATGACATTCATCCTTCTTGTTTACGATGGGAGAAATCCTCTTGGTTCAGAAATGTGCAGTCCTTCCTTTCTACTTAACAGAGAGTCCATTAGCTGCTAGAAACATTGGGCCAACAAAGAGTGGGTGACTTGTTCTCATCTCTTCTGGATGCTGTGTGATGGATGATAGTCAGAGCTACATGCACACATTCAGAATCAGCCTGATGTTTCACCCAAGGTCATCAAATGAGACCAATTATACTGGAGAAGGTTTATATCTTCAGCAAAATCTGAACCAGCCAGGCCCTTCTAGGACTCCACCAAGAGAACAAGCCTATCAGTTTGTGCTCAAGATACTGCTATAAACCAGCTAAATGTTTTGCAGGATGTAGGATAACTGGTACAACATGGGCTTTTTCGTGAGTGATACCGGGCACCCCCAGCCCTTTGCTGGGATCATTGCATGTACAGAGACTGCTCAATCATTCCTCTGGTCAAGTACTAGCTAAATTATATCACTAGCAACAATGTAAGTGTACAAAGCTGTACAAAATTATGTACATGTGTGATAAGTAGTAATGTGTCCGTTAATATCGCGTGACTTGTTGGGAGAGAGAGTTTTCTAGTGCAACTTCAGAAGTGCTTAGGACAAGGTATTCTCTGTGGGAGCCATCTACTTTCCACATGGAAAATGCATGATGGGGTTTTGAGTAGGACTGGATAAATTTTGCTGCTTTGAATTAGTGTCTGGATGAGTCAAGCTATTTTTTGTCCTGTCTGATCTCTGTGGTGTTGGTGAATAGTTATTTCTGCATGGACGGTGCATTAAAGGTCCCCATTAACTGTCAGGTTCTTTTCAGTGGCAGATGTTAATATTTTTATATAAAAATAAGCATTTAAAAACAACTCCTCTCTTATCAATACCTGCTTGGCAGTTTCACCCTTTTGGAAGCATATGTCTGGATAGGAGTCAGATCTTGTTTTGGAAGAGATGGCCTGTTGCCATACCCCCTTGCTGTTTCTTTTAAATCTGGCTGTAGTGCATCTTTAAGCTTTGTGGAGGTTTTTTTTCTCTCTGTTTCATGCCTAGCAGTGGTGCCTTATACATTCACTAAGAATGAGTCCAGAGATAAAGATAAGAAATATAGGAAACTGTAAATGTACTATCTCTAGTGCTGGTGTGAATAGAATCAGTATTCCAGAGAAAAATACTGCTTTGTATGAGGTAACAGCTGCTGTTGCTGTAGGTATTGAGTGAGGCTGTGCTGCAGTCATTAATCTTGTACTGCTCCTGTAGCCTTACACTAATGAGAAATAAGAGCAAGACCATCACTGTTTAGGGATTAGAAATGGAGACTGTACCATTCAGGAAGGAAGGCCCAAACCCACTAATGATAGTAGCTGGGCATTTTTTTCAGATGCAGCTTGGACTTCTGAGTTAACACTGCTTAACTAGGAGTGTCTCTTACAGTGAAATAGTGTCTAGGTGCTTTCAGTATTTGCTGTGTGGACAGGAGGCAACCTTTACATGCAGGTTCATATTAACTGGGTGATAGGCTGTACAAAAAGTGTAATAGTCCTTGCTGAACCTACCAACAACCAGAACCTCTTCACAGCTGTGTGAATGCCAGTAGAGAGCTCCCATCACAAACTGATTCATTACGCATTATCACCATGCAGCTAGTACACCAAGGAATGATTGTAATGAAAAAATAATTTCGATTTAGATATTTAAAACCAGCATGTTTTTGTACTTGCTTGAAATTTTAAGAATTATTGGAAAGAAAAACATACCTTCCAAACCCAAAAATATAGGAGAAACATGAACAGTGTGTACTGTGCTGTCCTGAACTACTGATGTTTGGATAGCAGTTGCTTGTTCCTCTCCACTAATTTTAACCTGGCAATATATCTGCAGGGACACCTACTGAAGTTCTTCATAGCATGTTCATGATTAACTCTTTTAGAAATGCCACAAAAAAAGAAAAAAGGCAACAAGCAATCAGGATATTCTAGTGATTTTCCATGTGCTTTCTGAGAGGAAAGCGAGTGCCTTGGATGACTAACAGGGCTCTTGTATGGGCAGTGGTGATACACCATGAAGCCTGGGCAGCTTTTTCACTCTGAAGCCGTCAGGGGAAACTAGCTAAGGAAGATTCTAGATACTGGACCGTGTCACATGTTATGTGACCTTCATAGGGCTCCTGTTGCCCTATGTGGCCTCTTGACAGTCCCACTTCAGAAGGTGCCTTTTGCACACGTCTTTCTCAGCACATCTGTGAACTCTTCAGTGTGCTGTGAGAAACACAGACCAACCCTTCTACGATGGCGTGACTGTATCAGTGGACAAGAGAAGAGCTGCAGATGTCATTTATCTGGACTTCTGTAATGCCTTTGACACAATTCCCCAGAGCATCCTTCTCTCCAAATTGGAGAGAGGCGGATTTTATGGATGGACTATATGGTGGATAAGGAATGTGGTTGGACAGTCCCATCCGCAGAGTAGTAGGCTCTTCTGGATGGAGATCAGTGACAAGTGGTGTCTCTCAGGGGAATACTGGGAACCAGTGCTGTTTAACTTCATCAATTACAAGCAAAGGGATGGAGTGCACCCACAGCAAGTTTGCAGATGACACCCAGCTGAGTAGTACCATTTCTTGAGAGATAGGATGCAATCCAGAGGAACCTGGATAAGCTTGGGAAGTGAGTCAAACATGGGAACTTATCCCCCAGTTTCCTACTTCATGGCTAAGAGAAGAAGCAGTGTGCTTAGCAGTTGTAGCAATTGCTTAACTTATTTTACACCTTTAAATTGGTATAGGAGTGTAAATACCATTACCTTTAAATTACCTACATTACCTTTAAATTGGTAATTTGGAGTGTAAGGAAGGTGAGGCCAAAGTTTATGAAGTTGGATAAAATAAGGCTTCTACAGCTAATGCTGTTAGTGGTCTAATTCCTTTTGATTTCTTATGCCTCTGAAAGTCAGAGACTACTTCCATATTGTGGCACCAAAGCAGTCTAGTTTTCAAACGTGATGAGGACTAAATAGCCCAGTTGACACTGGAAACTGAGATCTCTCCGTCAGACTCTTTATGCAAGATATCAACAAAAACTTCCCTCAGTACCTGTAAAGTTCCTGTTTGTCATTCCAGAGCTTCCCATAGCCTTTTCATGGCCCACATATACTGCATGTGTACAACAAGTGTGTGTGAGGACTAAGGCTTCTAGCACAGTCCAACTTTCACAGCTTGAAACAGTGCTAATTTTTAAGCACAAGAGACCCTAAGAGAGACATATTGTCCTCTCAATATTACTGGGCTCAGCCTTGAATCACGGGAAGAAACTCCTCTGTGTATAAACATAGGCTTTGGGGCTGAGCCTGAGGAGATGGAATGGAAGAAAAAGGAGTATTTTGAGATGATAAAATGGTACCAGTTGGAAGCAGGATGCACCAACTACCTGGCTGTTGGGGAGGGGGCAGCATTTTACAGAGGAGGTATGTCATAATAAGAAGTTCAAGGAATCCACTCTGATTCAACAGCTGGTTCAATCAAACCAGATGAAACTGCCTTCAATACCATCCTGGACCAGATTTTTCAGAAGAATTCAGCAGCTTGGTAGCTAAGCCCTTATGCAAAACATCTTCCACTTATTGTCACAATAGAAGCTGCTGGATGCTGACCACTTCAGAGAATCTGGACCAAATGCGAGATGCCAGGCACTTGAAGCTCTGGCACTGGACTCAGCAGAGAATTCGATCTATTATGTGCTGCTCCACTTCAAAGTGGTTAGCAGCTTGTGACAACCGTACAGCATCACAGCAAATGTCACTTTTTGTGCAAACATTTAACCAACATAAAGCGGCTTTTTAGCATGGTAGTAAATTTCACCCAAATCTAAATTTGCTTTGATTTTTTTTTTTTTTTTAATTTTCACTGAATGGAAAAGAATTACTGAGTTTGGGCCTTTCTGATGGAAGTATTTACAAAATTTTTCAGGGTAGCTTGGGGTGCAAGAATGACACAGGAGTGTTTCCTCACAATCTTGTTTACCATTTTCTGATACAACAGAAAAAAACCCCATCATTAGCACAAGTTTAAAAACAGAGAGATGAAACCTAGTCTTCTGAGATTTTCTGTTGTTTTCTGCACAGTTTCATGTTTTCATTTTGAAAGAAGAGAAAGGACACACAACTGCTTGAAGGAAAAGAGCAAGATAGTTTAGCACAGACTAAGAGCTGAGGTTCAACTCTGCAGTCTGAGTTCAGACACATCTCCAACTTTCAGTATAATCTTTGCATATTCTTTTTTTTTTTTTTTTAAATCAAACCCAGGAATTATACAGCTGTTGAGATAAGAATAATTAAGAACAATGCATTTCCTTTTAAAGCTCCTCAAAGGATAACCTCTAATAAGATGAATTGAGCGTCTCATGCAGGCCACACACAAATGATTGCTCATATTTAGTAAAAACATTTTTTGGGGTAAAGATAAGCTAATTTTGCTCAAGAGCAGAGGGTGGTCTTTAAGTCTTGCATTTGTCAAAGAAACAAGCAGTTTTTTATCTATTTCCTATAATCTTCTACAGCTCAAGAGGAGTAATGTGGGGGGAGGGAAATTCAGGCAATGTATTTATGTTGGAGCACAAGCCTGAGCATTTGAACAGACCATAAAGTTAAAGAGACAATGGGCTGGGTTGTGGAAACCTCACTTGCAATCCGAATTCTACATGTGCTGATGCTGGTGCTCCTGTAGGTACTCAGCCTTGCAAATAGATGCTGAGTGAGCTCTGATGTGCCACAAAGCTCATTTGGAAGTGTAAGGCAAGTGGAAATCAGTTTCTCATAGCTTTCACACCTGTTGCTTTTTAAAATGCCCTTTTCTTTCCATGGAAAAGTTTCACTACTGATCTACATGGAAGGTCAGCAACATCATCACAGTAGAAAGGACCCTGCAGGATGCAGGGGGATCCCTGTGGTCCTCTATTCCCTCCCAAAATCTACCATGATCTATGCCCTCTGAATGCTTAGCACTGGATAAATGGTTCTGCTCTGGCAGTATCCAGAAAGACACAGTCAAGTCAGGCATTAGGACCCACACCTTGTATGTGGCTGCTAGAACTCGCAGAGAGGCTTACTTGCAGTTTGCTCTCACATGCACACTAGTGTGAATCCAGAAAAACACAGTGAGAATGATCCTTGGAAGCCTTTGTGCAGGGTGTTGGAGAGCAGACCAGACTAGCGCTGGTTCTCTGCACTCATGAAACCGGCCTCATTTGAATAGTTCATGGGGGAAAGGCAAAATATGAAGAAAAGGCAAGACATAGTGCAAAACATGCTACTGACAGGTTCTCCTCCCCCCGTGAAGACATTTCACCTGAAAAAAGAGAAGTACCAGCTGGAGTTATAAATTATTCCAGCTCCTAGTTGCCAAATGTTTCCACTCTCCCCTTTGTATCTGTTACAGATGCATCATCCATATATGAATGTTTCCTGGAATTTGGTTCCAGAGATTTGAGCCTGTGAAGTTTTGGGGCCAGACTCACTCAAATGGAACTCCCAGGGAGCAGAAATTGCCTCTCTGTTTAAATCAAGAGGCTTATCAGAGATTGTTAAATGGTTTCTTTACAGCTAAAAGTCAAAAGATCTAACTAGTCTTCTCCTTGTTTTTTGCTGCATAGCTTTGAAATTAAAACAAAAAAAAAAGAAAAAAAAAGCCACAAAAAAAAACCCCCCAAACCCAAGAAAACAAAAACAACGACAAAAAAAATCAAACTCTTTCCAGTCCCCCTTGTCCTCCAGACAGCCAAGTCTGTTCCTGTCACCACCCTTCTAATTACTAGAAAGATCCCTCTTGGCTGGAGAGATCAATGCAGGATTGTTTTACACCAACACTGATATTTTGCCTGCTCAAGCAGAATCTAAAAGAGTTACAGAGTGATCCGTTAGCCAATGAAAGAGCATTCAATCAAGCAGTGCTCTGCATTTCTCCAGCATTTTTCACCCGAAGCAATTAAGCATTCATTGATTACAAGCATTAATTAGGTCTAATCACATGCCTGCAAATGAGGTGATATGAAAACATGAAAATGAGTACTGTGTTTCAAAATGAATTTTGGTGGTGGAGAAGGACATAGCCATCTTACGGGATTCCCAGAAGCCCTTCATATTCATAAGGACAAGGTACTGACCATCTCCCAAAAATCAAGCCCTGCTGGTCCTTGCCAGGCAGGGCTGTTAAACATTGAAGCCTCTGATTTTTCTTTCTAGCGGAACTTTGACCACTACTCCGTATTACTGCATTGTAATGAAATAGAGCACAACAGGGGAGAAGAGGCAAGTGAGCCGGAGGCCTGGCAGCACTGAGATCAGTGGCATCGCTGTCCCAGCCAAGGACAACACACTGAACAGAGAACTGCCAGGGACAGGAGTAACTCCAAGCAGTTGCAGAGTTTGCCAGGCTCCCTAGGACTACCTGGTGTGATTATGCTGTAATTTTTAATCCAAGGGTTGCTTTTCTTTTTTGCTTTTTTTTTTTTCCTGGCAATTCAATTTACACATATGCCCATGCATATTTAGTGCTTTTAGCTAAAGGTGAAGCCACCTGCTTTGTGCCTGAAGCTGAATAGCAACATACAAAAGCTCTGTTAGCAGCTCTATACCTGTCTGCTCTTTCTCTGTCTACTCAGTTGGTACTTGGTGCATCGTAGCACAGCTATAAGACAATACCTAAACACTTATAAGAGCTTTTCTCTTCAAAGCCTAGTCCTGCTTCTCATAAACTCAACCTTCTTTTTTTACACACTCCTCCATTCCACTCTAGTTTCCATTGTTTAATCTCACCCAGCTCTTTCTGTCCCTCCCTCAGCAGGACACAAAAAATAAAAATTAGGCAAAGCCTTCCTTTTGCAATGTTGCAAAGTTGGGTGTGTTCATAGGAAAATATCAAAACAACAAAGAGGAAACCCAATCTTTTCTCCCAGCTCCCATGGCTTGATTCCAAGGTCAAGAAAAGAAAAGACTGCAAGGCTGCATTCACAAGGGCTAGCACGGATACCAGGCTGCATGGCTGCAAGGCTGCCAAATTGCTCCTTGGGAACAGCGTAAATCACAAGTGAAGCCTGGATCCTCCTCACAGTGTACACACACTTAGCTTTTCATGCATCCCTACACCTACTCTTTTTCTAAAAGTTAATCAAATATAAGGACATAGGGAGACCCACTACAGCTGCATAAGTACAATCAGTCACCATGTAAAACCCACAGTACCATGACAGACCACTTTCCCTTCCCCACGTAGCCTGCTCCACCGTTCCTCCATGCGTGGGGCACAAAGCAGATGTTCAGACTTCCATTTGCTCATAGGCTGCTCTTGGCATTGGACGTGGTTTGCACCCAGAGAAATGCCTGACTTGTGGTGCATGTTGCAGCAGCAATCCTTGCACACACACAGGAGGGATGCTCATAGCCCTCATGTCTCCTGTCCCTGCACATTCAGAAGGGCCTATGTAAAGAACGTTGCTTTGACTTTGACTTTTCTCTTGACAGCAAAAATGAGGAGGAAGGTCAGGGGTGTAGCATCACTGTAAACCAAAACATATGGCCTGCTACTGGTGAAAATGGGGGTGACAATGATCATGATGGGATAAATTGCAATTGGGATACCGGAAACAGAGCCTTTCAGCAGAGAAGGTGCCGCATTAGCTCCAGCATTAAAGTGGTTGCAGTATATGACAGCAATTTAAGAGGGAAGAGGAATCTCGGCACCAAATGGTACAGCAAAGGTCCCTTACAAAGCCTGTGAGCTGGGATGATGTGCAAATGCCAGAATGCAAATGTTGATCTCCTTGTAATACTGTAAGGAGGTCCAAACCAGAACAGGTCTGGTTTGGAGCAATTTCTGACGTCTTACTCCTGGAGATGGTCCCCCATGGACTCGAGGGTAAGACGATGGGCAAAGCCAATCACGGAAGACCTTGCTAGTGCTGTTGCTATTGCTCAATGGATGAAGTGTTTGGGAAATGCCTGCTGTTTCTTGGCATGGCAAGTAGGGTGGCAGCATCTGAGTCTCCGCTTTCTTCTGTCAGTGTTTAATGACTCCACAGGTCTCAGTGGAGTTGCCTCCATGTAAAACTGGCACATCAACAAGCCAAATCAGGCCTCAACATCTGCAAAACTGGATAGGTTCACAAGGATTTAATTCCCTCTTAAGTATGTACAAATCACATGGGATGACACTGCCTAATTCCCTGCATTTCTGCATAGCACGATACTGTCACTATTCACTGGGAAAGAATTTCATATTTGCATTTTTTCAAGTGCGGTAATACTGACATTCCTCATCTTCTCCTAACACTCAATAGCAATAATTTTTGTCTCTGTCTCTGGAGAAAAAGGCACAGATTTTCCATATTGCATCATACAGCCTATGAGAGTCCTTGTCCTGACTCGATCACCTCTGCGTGAAGTGGAGAGTAAGCACATCTAGCCATGCATGCTTAAAAATCAGAAATAGAAGCAAACACAGGTTTTTACCTACGCCAGGTAAGGTTAAAGCTGCAGAACAAGCTGAAGTTCTGCCTGCAGATATCTGGTAAGTGCCAACAACTAATACAGGCATTGGAGAGCAGATCAACATGATGCATGCTTGTGTCAGTTACTGACTCCAACACCAGCTGCACATCTGGGAGTACTACAGAGTCATTGGGGATGAGTTCTTGTCTCAGGTGCAGTACTAATAGCCTGACTCTTCTTTCAGGAGTCACACTGATGTTTTCTCATGAATTAGTGGGCAGTTGAACTTGCTCTGTTGTCTGCATCATGCACCACTAAGAGTGGTAGGTCTTGCTCTGACAGTGCAAGTAGGGTTTTCTCCTTCAGAGACATAATAAGCTTTTTGGGTTTTACTTATGGGATTGTATGTCCAGGCAGCCTCAGCAAAAGGAGGTTGTGTCCAGGAAAAGTCATAGATTTTGCTCTTTACTTAGATGAGAGCCTAGCTCAAATGCAAGAATACAGTCCCAGTTTAAGTGCCCTAATCACCTAAATGCCCTTCTGAGTGCCAGTAGAGGGCATGTCCTAGTCTCTGAAGCCTGGGGTCCTGCCAGATACTCCAGAAGTGCTTCATGCCCATGCTAAGGCAGCTAGATCTGTGCCTGTGGTACAATCAGATCATTTCAGAGTGGGTACATCTGTGATTTAAGGACCTGACCCTGCTCTGTTGGTTTCTGTCAGTGCAAGAAACAGTTTTAAAGGACACCATCTCACAGTTATCAATGAAGGGGTGACATTCCTTCCCCTTCTGAAAGGGCTGTCTCACTAGACAGAGACATGAAGATGTTCAGGTGTTACCCATCCCCCTACATTCCAGCTTGGCCCATCCTCTAACCAGGCTTCTCACACCTAGGAAAGCCAGTCATAGGATTTAACTTGAAGGAGAACTTTCTTCTCAGCGCAGAGATCCTGCGCAGTGGTCTGTCACAGCAGGCAGTGGCAGACTCATTGGCTTGTTTGGAGCCCTGGTGAGGGGACAGAGTGTCATCAAGGTAGATCATCAGCAGGACTGCTGTGCAGTGCTATCAGCCCAGCTATGTAAAGGCTACATTGCAGCTACCACACCACATTCTGTCCAAACATATTTTGTGTAAGAAATCACACCTCCAGGCCTGTGTTTGCCACAGCGTGCTGGGGCTGTGTTTCATTTCACCCAGGAGTAAAGGGCTATGCTGATATGGAGCAGGGTCATTCCCAACTGTCAAGAGAAGAAGAGGGGGGGAAAGTTGGCTGTGGTTTTTGCTCTGGGTCCAGTTCCCAGAGGCTGTGCAGATCCTATACCATTGAACAAAACTAAGCTCATGAGCTGTACTTGTGTAGCTATTGTCTTTGCTGCTGTTTTTGCTGTTAATACCTTGGCTGCTGCTAGTATGTATAGTGTTTTTAGCATTGGAGCCAAGAAAACAGTATTAACTGAACGACCTCAACACAGCAGAGGTTGCCAGGTTGAGAAACCCTCTGATGCTGGGAAACAAAGCAAGTGTCTCTCCCCAGTTCAAGTCTGTGACCTGCGTTCGCTTACGACCATGGAAACCCAGAGAACCCTGTGGCTGAGTGATGAGTGTGGTAAGTACAAAGGGTAATGGCATGTGCTTGGGTTTAATTATATTGTTTTGTAAACTACACCTGTCAAAGGTGAGAGTGAAAGCACTGGACAAACAGGATACTTGAAAACATAGCTGCTACAATAGGAGAAAACCAGTTGATTATACTGGGGAATTTTTTTAATTGCTCTGAATTATTCACAATATCAGTGGTTTCCTGTGACATCAAGCTTCTGAACATTGCTTGATTGCCATAAACTGTGGTGTATCCAATTTTCCATCCCTGACTACACCCAAGCCACAGTTCGTCTGAGAAGCTGCGTCTGCAGAAGGCATGCACTGGCTGGCAGCCGAATAACTGATAGATGGGGTAACACAGAGGCACCTGGTACTCAGCACTGGTATGGATGAATCCATGTCATTTTTTTCATTGTATTTCCAGAGAAATGATGGTAAAACAACTAATGAGTCAAAGGGAGGAAATGACAGCAGAGTCTAACTAAGTGTGTGAAAGACAGAGCTCTGTGGACTGCTCTGCCTATGCCAAGAACCGGGGAGTTTCTGTCAGCTTGGTTGGGAAAGTCGAGCAGCCAGCGTAAACTATTGCCTTGACTGTGTGTCCGTAAGCACTACTGCCCTCTTTTGGGTGGAATTAGACCCGTGCGGCTGTTTCATCCACCAGCACACGCTGTTTCATCGCCGGGGTGCAAGGAAGAGGGACCGCTCCTGTGGCAATGCTGACAGCGCCGCTCCCGTGAGGAGAGCTGAGCAGCAGGATGCCGACGTGCAAAGGCTCTGCTCAGCAAGGATGCTGTCTGAGATCAGCGTGGCCATAGCATTACAGGTGTAGCCCATCAGCCTGTTTACCATGCTCTGATCCAGCTCCTCAGACAGGCTCCAGTTCCGTGGGTGAATCGTGACATCCAAGCTGCAGTTCCTTCAGGTGCTTTTCCGCACCTCTGGCACTGTTCCGCTCCATCATCTGCTGTGCACCAGGAACAGAAGAATGGCTGAGCAGATTTGGCTCCAGCCTTGCTGCAGGCAGGTCATTATGTCAGGTGTTGCATGCCAGTTCCAAGTTCTGCTGAAAACACTATGTCTGAGACCTTCACAGTGGAGGCATCAAAACCTGTTCTGTTGTGGTAAGGTGCACCTTGAATGGAGCTCCCTCCTCCTTTGTCCAAGTGTTTTGCTGGAGAATCTCTTATTAAGCTGCAAGGGCTGTTGTTAGCAGAGGCATAGATTCAGGATATGGGTCAACCTAATGGTTCAACAGATTTCATGACCTATGACCAGCAACAGTCAGACCTTGTGGCAATGCTGTTTGTCTCAAACAAGAGAACATCCCTCTGAGAGCCCTCTCATGCCCCCAGACATATCTGATGACACTTAATTCAGCTTCCTCAGCTACAGCTGTGCCCGGTCACAATCTGACAAAGTCCTTGCAGTGACCTAGACGTAAAGTTTGAGTTGATGAGTGACACTTTTTTATAAGACCAACTGTTTCATTATGAAACTTCTGAGGTTGGAAAAAAAAGTCCCAAACAAACAAGAACATGTCCCTATTAAAAGATTGTCGGAGCATTTTTATGTATCCTCCTTGTAGCAATTGTGGCTGCGTGTAAAAGGCAAGCATGCCTTCTGATCGTGAGAGAGTGGCTAAAAAACATGAGTCACACAGTCGAACCTTGTGACTTGGTAGAAATAAGGAGGTCTTCTTAAAGGCAATTTGTGGAAGAATTGGAGAGAAACGCAATTTTTCAAGGTCAGCCAAAGGCTAATGAGCACTCTTTCGTAGTGCGATTGTATTGCTTGAATTTCTGTATTTCAAAGCCAGTCTAACTACTATATTGCTGAAGCACTGTAACTGAAGAGGCTGTAATAATATTGACAACTAATCCTGCCAGAATCTGAGATGGTATTCAGCATAATATGAAACATTTTCTCTTTGCCTGGACAAGTACAGAAAAAAGAGTTAAACAAATATGTGGTTCCCCGGAGTACCACTTATCTTTCTTCCCGAAGGGCATGTGTACTGATGCTTTGTAAGCTGAGTTGTCAACAGTTGGGGCTTGTGGCCAGATTCACATGTTCTCCACCTTTTGCTTGTGAGCTGCAGGAGAGTCATCTCCAGAGGGATAGTTTTTCATAACTTAATTAGATTGGCGCCATTTGTGCAGCTACAGTTGCAGGTTGGCTCAGCTTTACTTCTGCTCCAGCTCTCCAGTTCAGCGGATTACAGTAGCACTGAAATTGGTTCTGAAATAAACATTTGGCAACTACCTCGGGTCAAGGAGGCAATTTGTGTTACTGCTGTTGCTAAATTAGAAATAAATAAATAATCAATGTGCAGCCCCTAATGAGAGACTAAGAATGAGAGACAAAATGTTTTTGCAGCTCTCCACTGTGAATGTACTTAGGAATATGTTGCATTTTTTTTCCCATGAATGAACAACTCTAGTCAAGTAAACCACTTTAGTTGAAGAAGAGCACGCTCCAAGTGCATTCTCTTAGCACGGTTTTGCACTATGCTTAATTTAGTGTAGCTTTAATCAGCTGAGAATCTCAGTGGGCTAACCAAAAATCAGCCAATTGTTCCCACTGGAGTTTCGGTGGTTTAACTGCATCAGTTTAGAAATGGATGGAAGTGAAATCACTGAGATTTTCAGCATGGAGACAAAGCCCTTAGCCCTGACTAGCTTCATACTACTAAACTGCAACTCAAGAAAAAGAGATTTGCAAGCAGTGAGTATAGACTGGAGGATGAGTAAGAGTGGGGGCCACCTTTCCAAGCACCACACATAAAATGGGCATGTCCTGCCTGCAATGTGCAGTGTTCATTAGGGACAATCTACGAGTGAGAGTATCTGGGCATAATTCCATGCACTGTGAGCCACAGGGACTCACAGCCCACACTGTCCCCCACAAGCTCCTCAGTGTGGCCCATGGTGCATGTGGCTCCACTGAGGTTTTAAGGTTTTACCTGGGCAGCCAGTAGCTGCAAAGCTGCGCAGTTGTGACTTCTTTACCAGATTCAGTGATGGATGACAGCCCATCCCCTAGCATGCCGTGTTGAAGACGTCAGTTGATAAATAGCACTTTAGCAGGTGACAGATATAATAAATTAAAAGCCATCTGGCAATCCTGCTGTAAAGGAAGAAATAGAGATGTTTGCAGGGATGGAGAAAAATTACCACTACTCATAGAAAGCAAATAAGAGAGGAAAACAAAGTGTCTTCATGTCCCTCCTAAAAGCAAAGCAAAACACAGACAAATCCACAGTCCAGATTTTCTGACAGAATCACAGAATTTTTGGGGTTGGAAGGGACCTCTGGACATCATCTGGTCCAACCTCCTTGCCAAGGGAGGGATTATATCACTTGGATATAAAGAAATGCAATTAGACCTGGTTCTGTCTAACTCAAGATTTTTGTTGCAAAAGTTCTTCCTGCCTCAGGGCTTGCAAGAGTGGGTTTGCCTGTTTACTGAAGGTACTGTCTATTTTATGACTTTTCACTTTCTCTGTGATATGAACCATTTGTGAATTGGAAGTAACCTGTGAAAGCCAATTAGTTGCTTCTCTGCAATAACAGAATAAATACTTTATACGTAGAGTGAAGCTGGGGGGAGGGGGAGGTTGTGACCTATTTGGGGCAAGTGTTTTATTCAGGGTCTGAATTTTATAGGCCATTTGCTGAATCTTCAGAAATGACTACATGCATCGTTATCACCAGTGCCTGAATTCTGATCTTTAAGAAGAGCCTGTTGCACTGATTTTTCTGTAGAGGACTTTACTCAAAACTAGAAAGAAGTTTGGTGCTACCTAGTTGCTTACCTGGTATACCCCTGGTCTCCCTAAGACCCTTTGATAATCAGGGGGTAGGAAGGGGGGCAGGGGTGAGGTGTTTTCCTCCAGAATGCATTTCAAAGCAGGTGCTGAATTTAGGCACACTGAATCATCTCCTGTAGGAGTTTTTATCTTTCTCCATGGACCAGGGAGAGGCTAGAGAGACTGGCTGAGTGACTTGGCTGACTGTAGCTGGTGGTGTGAAATCTCTCCGTGCTGAAGCCAATGAAAACATCAAGAAACAGAGCCATCCGCAACCTCTTTAACTAATTCATTCGCTCTTATTCTTAACACTGGGTGCCAGCTCTATCGTTTGATCAGGTTTGAGTTCTCCTGCTTGAACGGTTGTGATGGTTTTCTCTGCTTGATGGAGAAAGATTTAGTGGGGACTGTTTCTGTCCTTCATGCAGAAATTGAGACGCCTCTGAATCTTCTTTGTGATTGCATGAATAACCGCCCTCCCAAAGAGTTTCACTTAGATGCAGTTTCGCCATTTATTGTGTGGCTTTTGGCAGGTTTTTAACGCTCCTTTGGCAGTCATGATTTGCAGCCGCAGCCAGCACTCCAGGGCCAGAGAGGAAGGCTACGGTGCCCTGTTTGTCCCCTGCCCCCACCTTCTGCTCCATTCCACCGCCCACTCCAAGCCCAGAGGAGAGGCATATTGACCTTTCTGCTTACCTACAGCCCAGCCGGGTATTACGTGGTGTTTCTGAAGCAGAGCACTCTGCAGGATGCCTCTTGAGACCCCTGTGGCAAAGCTCTTAGGCAGAAGAAGATGCTGCTGAATTTTAATAGTTGTTTATTTCTTAATGGACTGCTAGATAATGTGCCTTTGCACATAAAATAATTTCCTGGCCATTCATTTCCAATACTGAATAGGTAACTATTTCAGCTTTTTCTCCATCAACTTTGTCGGTTTTGCTAGGATTGTTTTTGTTCTTAATATATTTTTAAACATTTTGTTCTATCTAAACATAGAGAACCTGAATATTGAAGCACCTTTTCCTTCAAGGGCCACAGCTTCCCTTACTGCATTTCTGCATTTCACAAGGTCATCAATATTCTTTACTTTTTTCTCCTTTTTTGTTACCACTATAGTTAGTAGCTTCCAGTTGCTGATGAATTTGAATGAGTTTTTAGCTTAAGCTTGATGATGGAGGGAGGTAGATTGATTATTTCTCTTTTATTTTTATTATGCCTGCACAATTTTCATTCACTTTTTTTTTTCTATTTAGAATTTTCATCCTAACTGATTTTTAATGCAGTTTACAGGAACTTTGGGAAATCTTTTTGATACAACAGTTGGGCATTTTAATCACTACTTGCAAACTTCTCTTTGCCCAGAGAGACTGTAATCACATCATAATTAATGGTTGTGACACAACCAGCAACTTCCAGCCAAAATGAGGTCCATAGTAAAGTTATCTTCTATGTGTAATTGTTGTGTAAGTATTATCTGCTAGTTAGAAACTCTAGACTGTTTCTCAGTGGTATCAATGGAACCTCAAAAAGATTTCAAATTCAAATCACCTATAACAACCAATTTATTTTTTTTCTTTCCTGCATAAAAAAACCCAACTCCTGAAGGAGTAAATCAACCTTTCCTTTTCCTTGGTCAAGTGATCCTGAGAGCTCCCTTTATTTCTTCTTGGGTTTTTTTCTGTGCAGTTCAAGATTGAACTGCATAGCTCAATGCAGTTCCCAAGTTCGAGATTTTTTGGTCTGAGTCCTAGAGGGTGGTGGCACCCAGAACATATTCATCTAATTGCTTCTTCCATTCCTGATGACATTAAGACAACCTGCTGTTTAAGGTTTTTCAGCCAGCCTAATGTAATTTTTTATCTCATTTCCCCTTACCAGCAATACCAACTTTCAGAATTTATATGTAGGCATTTGAAAGACATTGTTCATTCTTTGATTATCAGATCAGTTTGGTTCATTTTTGTTATGCCCAATTTGAGATTCATACAATGAAATTAATACAGCTGAGAATGTTTGTCTTGCATTTATCTTTTAACAAATATTTTGTCACATAAAACTATGACTTAATTGCATAAGCTTTTAAGTGAAAAAAACCCAAATACATTCTTTGTTTAAGAATAGCATAATGAAGTATTTTACTGATTCTTAGTAAATGCCCCCCTGACATGGGCATTTCTCTCATTATTTGTACTTTAAAGTCACAATAGAAATTCCTGTTGTTCTTTTCTTTTACTAGTTAGCAGTTCCCTGCAATGGTTTCCGTGCAAACAGTGCTCGATGTGAATAGGAAAACCCAACTTTAAAACTGTCTAGAAGGGGAAACAAGAAACTGTTTCTTGTAGAGGCTGTGTCTGTGGAAGTTTCACCAGCCGTCGCTCAAAACTGTATGTTTCTAACAAGGGCTGAATTTTTTCGTAAGTAATGTGTCATGTCTGTTTTGTTCACTCAGACTTGTGTCTTACAAAGAACTTGATTTTCTGAAGGTGTTAACCATCTACCATATTTTCTTGGATTTGTCTTATTTTAAAGTGTTTCAAGTTGATACCATAGAACTGAAGGAACCAGTGACTTATAAGTGTTCCATTGTTGTTGTTGTTGTTTTTAATCAGGCTCCCATTAGAAGCATGAGAATGTTTTTGTTTTCCATTCTTTTTTAAAATCAAGCCATTCCTTTGCCAAGACGGGAAAGAAGTCCTTTGCCAAGACAGGACTTCCTTCTTCATGCAATTCTCTGGTTACTTCATCACAAGTGCCCAAGGTGGAGCCATGAAAAGAAGCCAAAAGTACAAACGCTACAAAATGAATTGTGCTTCTCATTGTTCTTGTGCTTTAACCACTGGAAAGTAAAGCCTATAGGTAGAGGATTTATAGTGATTTCCCTTAAACGTGGCTTTGGCCCCCTTTTCCATAGTACCTGGCGAGGGCCTGAGCACCTGGGCTCTTGAATGAACCATTTGCACTGGCTTGGGAAGTAAACCTTCCCAGTGAAATAGCAGCAATATCCGGACTGGCCATTGGTTTCTTTTCTGTTCAGCTTCAGCTGATATATTTCATATGTTTTTGTAGCTGAAGCTGGGCCAGGACTTCTTTAGCTTTGACAGGAGGGCTAAATGAGAGTAGGGAATTTTATGTGCCTCTTCCCACAGCATTCCAGTGACCATGCAGGAAGTCATTGATCAGTGGGATTTAGGCAATGTGCACAAGAAAGGTATGTGTGTGTGGCCCAGTGGCCTCTGCAGCGTGTTCTGTGACGACACCAGCCTCTGATTCAGTAAATGGAGGGATAGGAGCCTAGGTGGTGAGCCACACATGCCACAGCTGGGCTGCATCTCTGCAGCAGAGCAAATGCAGTGTGGGCTGTCTAAAGCCTGCTCTGTAAGGCTGCGTGTTTCCTACTAACACTATGGTTCAGATGTGGTCATAGGAGAGCGATTTGGCTAGGAAATTACTTAACGTTCTTTCACAAACAGAGGGTGAGTTCCCTGGCCTGGTGGCTCATCCTACAGGAACAGAATCTGACCTCGCACAGATCACTTAGCATTGTTTGATTGTCCTGAACTGTATGGATTCCCTGGGCCATAGCCCAGGAAAAGAGCTGAAAGGCCATGTCATCTCTTCAGATGTCTGATGCTCAGGCTATGCAGCACTGGGACAGTGAAGGAGGTGGTGTGCCTGCACACTGACCCAGAGCAGTTTGCAGTAATGGTTTTGCAGAAATGCAAATGATATTTCTGACGCAAATGTCATTAAACTAATTCCTAGGATAAGTTTACTGACCTTACTGGACCTTACTGGAATTACATGGAAAGAATAGTTATCCTGTTGTCAGATATGCTGTGGACATAGAGAGTGTTAAACAAAAAGTATTTATCCAATAAACGTATGTAATTTCTCTGTAATTTCTTTAGAGCATTAGAATTGCTATGGAGAGGTCTTCCAGACCTCCTTCCTGCATTGTACCAGGAGCTGTTCTACTGTAAAGGAAACCTCATTGCAGCAGTTTGTGTGCATGGAAGGTGACAATTTGATTTTTCATCTTTCCTGTGCCTCAATTTCTTTATTTGGCCACATTACACAGCTTGGAGTAGGATTCAACTGTGGTGGGGTGGGCAGGAAAGGGGTTGATGTCAGTTCAGTGGCTCTGTCATTGCATGACTCGGAGCATAAATTAATGAAGTAAATCTGTTTTCCTTCTCTCTTTCTTATCTGTGATTTTCCATATACAAAGGAAATTAAGAGGGGGAAGCAGTGAGAGGTTATCATTCAATGATGAGACAGGCTGTGGAGAAAAAGATGCTACTCATTCAGCAATCCCAAATGTGCTCCCAAATCTCAGAAGAGCTGTATATTTCAGCTGAAAGAGTCAGTCATGAAATAATCTTCTCCCTGGACACCAAAATAGTTGTCACTATTGTACAGCATCAGCAGACCACTGAGCTGAATGGGGGCAGCCTGTGCAGAGCTAATGTTTCAGTCTGTCCACCTGCAGCCCAGTACATAATGCCAAGGATAGTTTACAGTTACAGAGTGATCGGAATTGCTGGCTGAACGGTCACAATCCAAGAAAATGTGTTTTAATTTAGCTAAATGAAAAGTAATACATCTGGGAAAAAAAGAGTTCAGGCTGTACCTACAGGACAGGAGACTCTGCCTTGGAAAACAGGATTATGGGGTCTTTGTGGTAACTGCCTCCACAATAGTTGCTGGTTCAGTGGGGCTAGGAGAGCTCAGCTGACTCTGGGAACCTGGAAGAAAATAATAGGACTTGGGGATGAAGTCCAGAAGCCTTGGCAGGAGCATCCCTGGGATGCAGCACCAGGTGATGGTCTAACTGTGTCCACACCTCAGTGAGAAAGAGGAAACACTGTGGAGGACCACTGATATGGTGGCTGAGAATTCCTGCATAGTCACTGGAATGCTGTGGGAAGAGGCTGGGAATATAAAAGCCTTTATAAGGGTTAAAGTCCAGTCAACTTTTCTATGACAAGGTTTGTTACGTCTTTGTAATGCTGGATCACGGCAGTGCAGTGAGGGGCAACTAAAGTGATTCTAATTCAGCTTTGATATTAAACCTTCCTTTCTAATGGTGGGTAACGCTGGACAGGCAGGAGATGGTAAAATCACCTCAGGGGGTGCCTTTACAGATTGTAAAATCACTTGTAAAGGAGGTTGCCTTTACAGACGTGTGAGTCGACCACAGGACAGAAACTCAGAAACTCTCCAGCACGAGTGTGTAAAAATCTGATTGGAATTATCATCTCTCAGTTCTTATTGCAGCTCCTTTCTCTCAGGGTGATGGAAAAAAAAAATCTACATTTCCCTCAATTTTCTCATTGATGCAGCTCTGCACTGAGACAGTGATGGTGCCCAACCTTCAGCTTTAAGGGTTTGGGCAACAGGTAATGTGTTGTTGGGTATCTCTGGAAGCTCTGGACATAGATGGGGAAAATGCTTTGGAACTGTGAGATAATGCAGTACATCTCTCTGCCCTTGGGACCTGCCTATGGCCCTTCCTGTGGCTGCCACTACTGTGAGGATTTGCTGAGCATTGCCCTGCCTCAGAATAACCTGCCAAAATCACATGGTAACATTGCATGAGCCAGTTCCCCCTTTGGTCTTTTCTAGTCTTTATATGTAGCACCAAGATGCTTTGCTTTCAGAGAACTGTGGTGTCTTGGTCTGTCTGAAGCCTCAAGGCTCAGTGCTGGTGCTGCTGACTGCCCTGAACAGCACGAGAGCTCTTGCCAGTTGTTCACAACAGGCTCAATTTGAGCCGTGAGAGCTGGAGGTCAAAACATGGTTTTGTAGAAATCATCAGGTCATATCAAACAAGAGGCCCAAATATGCAGTTTCCTCTGCAAATAAAGGTCATGAGACCTTAAATAAAGGTCATGGAGAGAGATTAAGGCCACCTAGGGACACAAGTCCTGTGTTATCATCGTCATCTTCATTACCATCATCACCACCATTACAATTATTATTATTGACATTATCTTTCATCTCTCTGTTGTCTCATTTGGTGCTTCTGGAAGGCAAGGCAGCAGCTGGCTTTCCAAGCCTTCCTTAATTACTTTCTTTCCATCAAGGAGCGCAGAAAGCACATGCTAAGGCAGAATTTAAGTCTTTGCACATTGCTTGACCAGCTTGACCTTGGCTTTTGGATCTGCACTTAAATAAGAGGAAGACCAGCTGAGCTGAAGAGGTCTGACTCTTGCTTCAGATCTTCCCAAACCATGGGAGTGTGCCTCTTGCACAGCTCTGATCTAAGCCCATGTCTAAATATAACCATAATGTAATAAAATGCACAAAAACTCTCCAAAAAACCCAATAAATATGTCCAACAGTGGTTTTTACCACAGTTACATCATAGCAGAAACAGGTGCAAGGAAATAAGCCTCCCAAAAGTTTCTATTCAGGAGGGAGATGACTGAAGAAAGCAGAAGGAAAAGAGGAAGGTGGAGGTAAGGGTAGGAGACAGGGGACAAAGTGGAAGTTGTTTCTCTTGGGATGTGGCCAACTTAGTAGCTGTTGAAACCCAGGAGATGTCTTGGATGCTCCTTCTGTTACTGTCTCTGCTTTTTCCATTTTAAGGATGCCTGCTAGCAGACTGCATGATAACGCCGGTGTTGCATTGCCCTCCGAATGCCCTGTTGCCTGGACCCTCCACAGAACAGTGTTCAGGCCTGATGCAAGAAGACACACATCCTTCTGAGCAGATTTTGAATAAATTTCAAGGAATCCTTCAAGGACTCATCAGCTCAAACAGTTCTCTCTTCTCCAAAACTATGGGGAAGGAAGGGAAGCGATTATGAGAAAGCTCCCATTCCTCCAGCAGCTGCAGTCACTTTGGGTGGGATTCACCTGACTAAACACAGAGGGCTCCGTCTGAGCTAGTCACATTAGGCTCCCTTTATGGAGGAGAATATGGGGAAGCACAGGTATGAGTCACCCCCTCCTCATTTCAGTGTCTAGAACAGGTCAGGTGAATCATGCTCATTTCTCTTCTTTGCTTCTAAAAGGAGCTGCAATGAAGGGCCCAAGTGTAGGTCTGTAAAGTTAGACAAAGCTCATCCCTTATCTGGTGTCCAAACCAAATGATCTGATCTGGGACCAAAGGGCCAAGCTGTGATGAGGGCATTGCCAGCAAATGCTGAGTAACCAGAGCAGAGTGGGGTAAATTATCTCACCCGCAGCTTATTTCACTGTGGGAGAGAATGCAAGGAGCACAGTGCTGGAGAGGAAATGGCCTAAGAAAAATGCCTATAAAAGTCACCGTGGGATGTCGCCCTAGTGCCAAGACTATGTTTATTTTGAACCAGATCAGGTACCTCTGTTTGCAGGCAAAGGTTACTGCACTCCTGACACCACTGCAACTTGCTTTGTGACCAGTTACTTCCCTACTCCAGCCCCTCCTTCCTTCCCACTTCTCTTTTCCAGACTTCAGTACAGCAGGCCCATCTTCAGGTCCCTGTGGAGCATCAGGGGGTGCTGGCTCAGCTCTGCCATCCTTTTCCCGGACGCCTGGTTTCATGCTGAGCTATGTGTCAAAACAGAGGAGCATTTCCCATGCACCGTGTGCTTCAGGGACACGCAGGGAAAGGAAGTGCAGAGGTTGCCAGAAGCAGCAACGAAGTTATGTTGTTATCTGATGAGAAGAGTGATGAAACAATAATGCTTTTGAGCATGTCGTGAACCAGCTCCTCTCTTGAGGGATTTGTGCTGAGGACCCTCAAGACCTTATGTGCATCCGTGGCTGTAACCCATGAGTAAGAGTGTGAGGCATGCACACAAGGTAAATAAATAGTTAGAGCTGCTTCAAGCCAATTTCCCCTCCCACTCTTTTATTTTCCTTTCTCACCACTGAAAGACAAACGAAAGCTTAAATGATGTCATGGGGCAATGCATTTGTGAAGTTCCTTGCTGCTGCATCCCAATATGCAACAAGCTTATTTACCAACACTATTTTTTCATTCACCAGAAGTGACGTGCAGGAATTACGGCAGCACCTGGCAAAGCAAAGCAGAGTGCAGGGGAGACATGAGGCTTTTCAGATCTACTGTAACTGGTTCTGCTCAGTGCTAACCTGCAGCTAATGCATGGGCCAAATGCCAAGTTTCCCACTCCCTGCTATAGTTGTTGGCTGACAGAGAGGGGCTGGTGCTCTAGGGGATTTTAGTTTCCCTCCCCCCCCCCACAAAAAAAATCAGACAAGTGAGTTAATTTGCTTAAAAATAGACAAACAAATGAACATGTGTGTATATGTATATATTTGCACCTGCACATGACGTACTTTGGAAAGACCTAAAGAGGGGAAGTCTTCAGAAGCTGATGTTGGAGAACTTAGTACCTCTCCTGAACTCAGGCTTCTCAGTCTTAGCAAGATGCTCATGGACAATTTGTGCTGGGACTTTTCAGAGACTGCCTTTCTTTAGCTGACAGGCAGAACTGTGGTTTTGGTGCCTTTAAACCTGCCAAAGGATTTAGTATCAAGGCAGTTCCTTGTTCTGTGCTCTGATATTTCTGGGAAAGCTGGCTGGTGAGTAAGGAGAGGTATATTCATTAAGTGCCCTCACTCAGAGTTAAAGGGCCAAGCACACTTCTGCTCTTCCTCCTTTGCCCTTCTACAAGAAACTCACTAGGGGTGAATAAAATGGTTAAAGGTGCACAATGAGAAAATAGCCTGGTAATTGCATTATCCCCGTGGTGGAGTGGCTGCCGGTACAGCGCTGGGTGAATGGGACAAAGAGCCATCTTAGCTTCTCATTCATTAACACACTGACTGTGTGATTTGTGTGTTTGAGCCAAGAGGCCTGACCTGCTCTATAGGATTGAAATAAGCTGTCCTAGATCACCTCCCTCACAGATGCTAATGCATGGGATGGGTTTCCCAGGGATCCTGTGTGCCTTCACCCCATGACTGCATTAGCACTAATGCCTATTAATAGAAGTAAAGGAATGATGGAGGACTCACCACTGACACCATGAATGGTTTCAAGCTTCAGCACTTTATTATTCCCCAGTAAAACCTCTTATACCCTTTTCCTTTATGCATAACACCTCTGTGCCCTTTTACTCTTTTGTGATTGGTCAATCCAAATCGGCATTCTCTGCTGCTTTTCCTTTATTGATGGTCTCTTGTCTTACACAGCTGCACCTTATCGGGGTGAGACTGGCTGCAACACTGTCTCTATTCTTTTATAATCCATTCTACCACAGAGGAAGATGTTGGAGGAGGAGAAGATCCTAGTTCTTCCTGGCAGTGCCTAGCTCTGCTCGGGTGAAAATCTTTCCTCACTGCAGTGCATCACTCCAGTCCTTGTGCACCACATTTTCTATCATCTCTACCAGGACATGGATATCTTTATTTTTTGCTTCAGAGAGCTAAGAATCCACCTACACAGCTGACCCCTCTGTGGCACCATGCAATCTGTTTGCCTTACAATGAAGCTCCTACAATTTTGCTCTGAGGTTCATCTTCTCATCCCTTGCTTTCAGCACTATGGATAAGAAGCTTTAAGCTTTCCTGAAGGTGATGAGGGAGAAACAGCTGAAACCATGAATTTGCCTCCTCCACTAAGGAATATATCCAAAAATGTTTCACTGTTTCAGTCAATGGAAAAAGAGAGCTGGACTGGACCCTGTGCAGGTCTAGGCTTGCAGTGCTCCAAGAGCCAAACAGGCATATAGGCACTCTAGCTTTAAGAATTGATTTCCTAAGTGAACTGTCAACTCCCGGTGGCCGGAAAAATCTGCAAACAATTTCTAGTCACTGAACAAAGCAAATCTTTGTACTGTGCTGTAATAGTTCATTATTAAATAAAAGCTCCTTTGTTAGGCTATAAGAAATGGTGTATACTCCACCACCCTTCACAATGTGCCTTGGTGTGACTTTGCAATGCATATGAAATTCTATTTCATGTCCCGTGAAAAGATGACATAGTATGTAATTTTAATTTTGGTAGGAAAAGCTCAGGGTGAAGCAAATACCACAGCACAGCTCTGGTGATTGAACTTCATTGCCAATGCATTTGATTCACAACCATACAAGACAACACGGAGACTGGACTTTATCTCATCTGCAAAAGAGTAAATGAGGAACAACATGGGCAAAATGACTAGTGACAAGACTGAAGGAAAACTTTACCGGCTGCAATTCCTACAAGTTGTGTTACTTACTGGGCTGTCTTACTGCAGTTCCAGCTTAAATGAGTCAAAACAGGAATCAAAGGGCGTCAGTGTTTCCTCATCCAGAAAAGCAAATGTGTTGCCAGCTCCCTCCTTTCTTTCTTTTGCTCTGCACCCAGTGAGTTCCCAGTAATCTGCCAGTTTGGGCCCTACAGTCACAGAGCCCTGTTACCCTGCTCAGCAGCTTGATGGTGCTTTGCAGCAGACCAGGCCAAGGCACACGCATGGCAGCTTAAGGCCTTCACCTGTACATTTTGTCAGGCTGTGACCTTTTAACCAACCCCATCAGTTCATGATTTAAGATTGTATCCTCCCAAGTTTTTCTTCTCTTGCTATATTTTGTATGGGGTTGGCAGTGCATGAACAGGGATGTAGTTTTCCAGATCCTTTCTCTCCTCTGTCAAACCATCAGGGCCATGGGAAACCCCCAGAGCTGGTACTTCCCTCTCAGCTGGAAGAGGCAGCAGCCAGGGCTGAAGGGGGCATTGGGCAAGCAATTTCTCTGAGCCCTGTCCACTTTTGTCTCTTGGCTGGGCTTAAATGAGGCTTTTCCAATAAGTGTCCAGCTCGGCTCAGGCTGAGGCTGCTAATTCCAGTCGTGTGGGTGATTCATATGCCATCTAATAATAGCAGCTTCTGGCCATGCCAGCACAATAACTGACCATGGAAAACTCCACACTGCTTTGGGCTGCCAGCCCATCAGCCTTCCCGAGCTGAGCTGGCCACAGCTGGTGGTTTGTCTTTGAGAGCAGCACTGTGCAGCTCAGCAAGAGGCTGCAAATTGTGCTGTGGGCATTGCTGTGAGCAGTGCTGGTCCTCCAGCCGTGGGCCCTCTGTCCCAATGCCAGTGCCACCACCGGGCCAGTTCAGGAGGTGTGGAAAATGGACTCCTGCTGCTTTATATAAAGCAGTTGCTATTAATTACCTGTGCCAGCAGCCAGCTTAGGTAGTTTGCTTTCAAGGGCAAAGCTGTGTTTGTCCTTACTTGCCATCCAAATACTGTTTAGAGCATATGCAAAAATCTGCTACATGGCTGCCAAATTCATCTTGCCAGCACAGTCACTGCTGTTCCTGCTACTGAAAGGCAGCAGGGGGTTTGATTGGGATGCCTCATTCACTTTGCTGGATGCTTGCAGGGAGGAAGGGTGATGACAGGGCAAAATGACACACGTGATCCCCAGACAGACTCCTTTCTGCACCACCTTTTTCCATGCTCCAGTGGGATTTATTCTGCCTAGTGTTTGACCATCTAAAAACAAAGGCAGGAAAGCGATGGTGGAGGCTGGAGAGGCCTCAGTCCTAGGAACATGCAGCTGAAGCCTTGACAGGTGATGGCCTCTATGTCTTGGCTGCAGACCCGAAGCCAGTCCAGGGTGGGGGTGAGCAGCTCATCACTACCCTGAATTACAGCCCCAGTCAGTCAATTAAGGTTCCCCTTCACAGGGGGACAGTGGTCCCAGCAAAGCCCACGGATGGGAGTGGCATGCCCACAGTGGGATGTCTCTGCAGCCAGGCTGGCACTGCAGGATGGCTACAGAGCAGCTCAGCATCATGAGCTGTGATTCCCACAGCGTGACAGCACTGGACTGCTGCTACAGCCTTGGGACCTCGGGCAAAAAGATGGTTCTTGCCCCACTGCTTCCAACCATGTCAGCTGTGGCCCAGGGGAAAAACGCACATCCAGGGCAGACAGGGTCGCTGCTGAGTCCTCGGAGGTGAGCACCAAATACTGGAAGGATTAAAAGCTAGAAAGCCGAAGTGTGATGGAGCCAAGGAGGCGTGTGAGACTGAGCAAGATGTAGCAGCACAGTGAGCAGTACCGCAGTGCAAACCAGGCACCCAGCCCCACTTCTGGGTGGAAGGGCAGGAGCAAGGCATATCCCTTCCCTCCTGCTCTCAAACCTTGTGGCTATTTCCCACACAGGGGTCCTGCACAGGTACCCCAGAACTTTGCTGACTTTAACTCGTAGGGATGGCAGCTGGTTGGGCAAGCCAGGCTGTGCAGGACATGTGCTCCTTGAACACCATCACTGCCATGCCCCTGGCTCCCACAGCTGTCCAGAAGGGCCCCAATTTCCCAGCAGTCATGGGGCTGTGCTCCCACACCACCCACATAGCAGCTGGGGGATTTTCCTGGTAAGGAACTGGCTCGTTGTTTCACTTTTGCCATTTGCTTGCCTTTCAGGAAGGTTTTGCTTCTATTCCTCCCCTAAGCTGGAGTTGGGGTTTTCCAGACCCAGGGTCAGGGTGCTACAGGTCAGCTCCCTGTCCCAGCTGTGCTACCTGGGGAAGGACCTGAAAGCCAGCCACCAAGGTCCAGCTTTCCTTGTACCAGTGGTGGTGAAGCAGCGGTGGTGCTCAGTTCCTGAGGGCTTCAGACATGCTTTTTGGAGCCCTCCTGTATTGCAAAAACCATGAAATAGTCCCTGGGAAGAGGAGGAAGAGCTCACCCTGGAGCCAGCCCTGAGATGGTCATATGTGGCTACAGCTTTCAAGGACATCCCCAATTTGAAAATGGGCTGGCTCCATTTTTGCTGAGTGGTGTCTCTAAAATTACTAAATTCTGTCCGTTCCCTTTGTCTTCCTCTAAATCTGATGTTTTCATTGCAGTGGACCAGCACTTACCAGCTCAAAGACTGACCAAATACTTAATAGATAAGTATAAATACTTACGCTTAGCAAACAGTGGCACCAGCAAATCTAAGCAATGCCACCATCTAGGGCACACTGGAAACAATATTTGGAGTTTTTAGGCCCTTCATTTTTATGTTTAGCACAAGGCCAGCCAAGCATGGGATGACTTAAGTCGGGACAATGTTGTCATAAAACTCATCATCTGGTGTAGGACAGGAGAAGAGAAAGCCTGCCAGTCTGCAGCCTGTTCTCTTGAAGGAAAATACTTCGTTTGAGAACATGCACAAAGAGAGGAGGATCCAGTTCACCAGGGCTCACATTTAACTGGGTAGATCAAAGCCTGCACTATTTGCTTCAAGACTGTTGATTTTGGTTTTGACCATCTCCTCCTCCACAATAAAAAGTCCAAGGGGATTTTGTATTCTCCTGGGCTTTCTCCAGAATAGGGTTCTTTCCACTAGAGCTTCTAAGCAAAGCTTGGCACACAAGCCTCTTAAATTATGGGAGCTGCTAAAGGCAGAGCTGACCCTGCAGCAGGCGACCCCAGCCTCCAGCCCTGTTTCAAACAGGAAAGCCAGGCCCTGGCTTTAGCATCAGCAGAGATGGGGCAAGAGGATTCCTGTCACAGAGACACACTAGATTGACCACACGGACTCTGACTTGAGATCAGCCAAGAGGACTAACCTTATTACATCACTGACTCCATATATATAGTATAGCAAACAGACCAGTGTGATTGGTAAGCAAGGTCAACACCTCTCCAACCACACTGGTCAAGACAGGTGTCTATCAAGAGAACTCCACCCCCATGAAAGAATGTAAACAATCCACAGTTTACAGAAAATGCGTGAGAAAAGAATTTCTCAAAGGTAAACATCAGAAGGCTGAAAAAGCATGGCCACAGATTCCCTATTACATTTTGCCGGCTGATGCTCCAGCTTTCCCTTTCTCTGCTAATGCTCCAGCTAAACTGGAGCCTGGCACTTTCCGGCTGCCCTTGCCAAGCAGAGCTCAGGTGAAGAGCAATTGAAACCTAAGATGCCTCAGGGTACTAGGGTAAGCAAGAAGTGCTACTGCGGTTCAAGACTGCACTCCACAGAGCTAAGAAAGGCACTGCTGCCTCCCTGACTCTGTGGCTAAGCCTCTGCACAGCTTAAAGCATTTTCTGTAATTGGGAGAAAACAGCAGCAATCTCCAAGACACCAGCCAAGAAGAGAAAAAAATAGCATGCAGTATTTTTGATTTTCCCCTATGCTACAGCCCAGCCTTGAGAAGAAGAAGAAAGGGAGAGACATCCAAGGTAAGGGAAGGACTGGACACAGGGTAGGTGTAGGAGCTGTACCACTGGGCTTGCTCACGCTGTGCCAGCCTGCAGTGAGGTCACATGGTGGGCCTGGACTGGGACACTGCACTGCAAACTTCAAAGTGACATGAATTCCTTTAATTCCCTACAACAAAAAAAAGAAGCACGGCATGGTGTGTCCTACTAATGTTGTCCAAAGGAGAGCTCTTGCCAGCTGGATCAGCAGCAGGAGCTTGCCTTCTCCAAAGGTGATGTGGAGACAGGAGCCCTGTGGGACAAATCACACTGCTCCTCCCTGGAGGGCTGCAAAGGGCAGCTTGATTTACTGTTGCTGGAAGGGAGCAAAGGCCAGTGCCCACACATGCTGCAGCACACTTTGCCACTTACGGCAGCCCTGCAGCCCTTGGCTTCTGCTGCACCAGCCCCCAGCCTCACCAAGGGCACTGGGGCCTTTGCCACTGAACTACACAACTCTGAGGGATCGGTGCCTGATGACTGCTTTCACAAAAGGTACGACTTGGGGATTTTTAGCTCTCTTTTACATCTGTAAACTTCTGATGAGAGCTCTAGTTCAGCTTCTGAAGTAGGATGATGCAGACTATTTTTTCTTCTTTGAAGCTCCATCCAAAAAGCCATATTTAAGCAATGCCATGCCATGGGGTCCCACAGACAAAGTTGAAGGAGTTTACTGAAAGCAGTTGACTGGAGGCTGAAGTCAGCAATGACAGGGATGAGATATATCTGCCCTTTCCCAGCAAGAGCCTTTCAGATAAAAAAAATTTCCGGTGAAAACATTGCCACAATTCCTTGGCACTGTGGGATGTGCTGTAGGACTTCAAAACAAAACTGCCTCAAGGTAAAATAAGCAAAGTGAACTTTTCCTATGTCTTGGGAGAGCTGGCTGCTCATGGAAACGGGAAGTCTTCAAGGAGCAAAGGTGCAGCAGAAACCCTGCTCAGGATAGGGAAGCACACATTTCTCATGGTTCTCCCTCAGGGGATGCTGCCTGGAGCCACAACCCTTTTCTATCCAGCTCTATAGGTGCCCCTGCTCCGGGATTTTTCACTAAGTGTTGCTATAGGAACTTAATTGCTTCTGTTCATCCAGGTCTGTGCAGCTCCCTGCTCCCACTCCTCCTCTCCCAGGGCTGGCAGCATCAGGGCTCTGAGGACAGCGGAGGATGCTCAGGTACAGCAGGAGTGGGGTCGTTCAGCTCAGCTAATTAGTGCTACTATTTCTGTCTCTGGCCTTTTCTCAGTTTGTATCCATCTGGGGCTCTTTCAGTCATTATAGAGCTTTCCACCCTCTTGTTTTTTTCCTCTCTCCTCCTCTGTCTTCCAGATTTTTGCCACTGTTTCATGTTGCCATCCAAGTTATTTGTCTCTTCTCTCTTGCTCCGGTCGTGGGAACATTAGTAATGTTTCTCTGCAGAGCAGGGTGGCTTAGAGACGGCCTTGCAGACCTGACAGCCATCCTAGTGCTGCTGGCAAAGGCCGAAGCAGCTCAGCCAGCCGATGGGAAACGATCCTGTTTATGGTTCATCACCATCTGATCTACCCACTGCTTCTTGCTCCCGCCTGGGCCCAACTGTGCTGTTGCCGTGCATGGCTGTGCGCGGGATGCGGTCCTGCTCTCTGCTCCCCACTCTCCTGCCGCAGCCACCCTGCGTGTGGGGCGAAGGGAAGAGTGACTCACATGAGCCTCCCACCCATGAGTAACAGTGTTGGTCCACCACGTCTCAGCCAGCTGGGGCAGCTCGGAGGGAGGGCGGCTGCTTCCTTGGCAAGGGATGGAATAGGTCACCCCGTCCCCAGAACACGGGTGAAAACAGGGCACTGAGATTGCAAGGCACGGCAGCAATGAGCAGCCTCACATCAGATGCAGGAGCAGTAGCCTGTGTTGGGGGGGCAGACACGGGCTGTGGGGATTCCTGTTAAACACTGTCAGTTCTTCCTTCTTCCTTGCCCAAACCTGCTTTTTTTCCTGGGAAATGAGCAGGGAGAGTCCAAAGCCAGTGAGGGAAGATGGGCAGAGACGGTGGGAACACAAAGCAGTTATGTGCTTCTCGGGGTGGAAAGAGGCCCAGGTTATTAAATAGCAGGCAATTTTAACATGAGTTATTAATACTAGTTGTTTGTACTGAGAAGTGGTGCCTAGGGGCTCCCATTGCACTAATCATGTAACAAAGCCGTGTTCCTAACACAAATGGCTTGTGTTTCAGCCTGAAGAGAACAAGTAGTCTCCTTCCCATTACCCTCTCTTTGAAAAAGCAGCTTGAAGATTACACAGTCAAGCTCACAAAAACTGGGAAAGGAAAAAAATTACACTGGGCTGCCCTACAGTGCCATTGCTTACACCCAGCCAGCCCAGTAACTCCATCAGCACTGTGGGCCCACACTGTCTGCTCTTCCCTTGCTTCATCCCTGAACATGGCAAGCCAGCTCCTAGCATTATTGGTGATTTTTGTGTTGCCCATCTTTGGGTTTGAGTGTAGTCTGTTTAGCATACTGAGGGGGCTGGGGAATTTTCTCCTCCCTTGCTGATTGATGCTGTCTATCTCTTGTATTTTTTTCAGGCTTTGCAAACTGCAGTTCTCTCATGCCCTTCTGAAGTAAGAAACTAATTTAATGAATTAATTCATTTACAGCCTTGGCACTAAAGCACAGACTAAAGGTCAACGGCATCTGCTTATTTTGGATGGTACAAATCACGATTGCCCTGCTATTTTTTGTTTCCCTGAGAACTTGGCATTATACTGAGCTTTACCACATGGCAACACAGGTCCTCCTGTCTCTGGCTGCATCTTTGAACATGCAGTTTTTTATCAGCCCATCTCCAGGTCAGGCTGGAGGACCAGGAATATGATCTGGGGACCCAGCCCTTTACCTAGCAGTGCTCAGCTCTGGAAATGATGTAACCTTGGAGCCTGACCTCGCACTGCCTGGCAGCACCTTTATCTGCAGCCTCAACACAGCAAGCCACCAACGTGCTGAACAGGACAGCGGGCCCCTTGGCATCTCCTGCCCTCTTCACATTCATCCTGAAGTAGATCCAGCTGGTGAAGGAGATACAGGTGGAAGATGAGCATGCAGGGGTTGGTTAAAGGTAGAGGTAGTGGTGAAAGTTTGGTGCACGGAGTTGAGAGAGGTGCTGTCAGTCCAGGTGTGTGGGCTCCCTTATGGCAGCAGGTGTTCAATGCTGATGACACTTGTTTAGCATGATGCTCTGCACGCAGGTATGTGTGCAAGACTTTACTGCATTACCATGTAAGAAGTGGGAGTTCCTCACCTCCCACTACCTGCAGGTGGCTGGTAAGGCTCAGAAATGCCTCTGTTAGTTCTAAGCCCCTGACAGCCATGATGTGTGGTCAGCATGGATCCTGCTCCTGACTCCCCAGTCCCCATAGGCCTGCTCGTTTCTCTGCTGGTCCATCATGTCTTTGTCTGAGGCTTGTTCCATCCCTGCTGCTGACCTCCTGTTGGTCGAAGTTGTGGGGAAGCCACTGCCACACACACCCATCCCTCAAAGAGAGCTGATGCTGAAGTACTTCCAAATTCAGGGAGAATTTTGGATTGCAGCATGTAAGTTAAGGCAGCATGGCCACCATCAAACTCCCTTTCTAACTGCAGGGCTCCCTCACCCCTATGAGACCACTCCCAGAGCTCTCCTGCCTCACTGGCTTCTCAGCTGGGCATGCTTTAGGCTTTAGCTCTCCATTCTGCCCTTTGTCCCTCCTAAACCTTAAGGCCTGTGCCAAATGATGGAAACTTAATAACGGTGAACAACAAGACACAACAAAATGGGACACTCACACACAAAAAAAGAAGGTAACACAAGCAAATAAAAACCCAAAGTTACCTCCCACCACCTGGAAAATGGCTCACCTATTTTGGCTGAGGAAGGACTAAGGCAGAAGCTCAGCACTGACAGCTCAACAGAGTGCTCAGGGTCTTGCCAAGGTACCAGCAATGGAAACAAAAGGCTTTGAAATGAGAACAGCCCAGACATCTTAAGACCAAGAAGCACTACAACTTTCTATACTGTTTGCCACCACTAACTTGACATCATCCATAACAACTATACTCAACAGGAGTACTCATTAAATAGGTCCAGCTTTGAAGGTAACTGTGTCTAGTTCTTTGCAGATCACGCTGTAACCCACTTGAGTGGACATCTACAGATCAACTCAGCCAGGGGAACTTCTCTTCCTCCTTCCCATGCTTCTTCATGGGTGGGCAAGCCTTTGTGAGACACCCTTGGCAAGCAAGGGATGGAAACACAGCCCCATAGAACAGCCCAGAGTTTCGCACAGCTTGGCTTTGGCCTCTGAACTGACTGCTCCTGCAGCAGAGTTAACCAGGTCAGTCTCTCTCCTCCCTTCCGAAACTTCAGCTGTGTGACACTGCATTTTCATTTCTTTTTCCACCCAATGCCCATCAGCCATTTTTCTTCAGTGAGAACGTAAACACGCTGTTTTGTTTTCCCATCTGTATTTAAACTGTGAATGAAGTGAAGCAACAGGCTGGGAAGCAGAATGAAGAAAGCAGCTCTGAGTGGAAGCGATACAAGCACTGATTGCAACCAGGCTTTTCAGATGTATGAAAAATAACTCCCTCCCCCAAGGAGATACTTTAGAAGCTGAAAGCTAAGAACTTAAGTACAAAGGCTTTTGTTTTTATTGACATTGTAAGAAACATTTTTTTTCTTTGTTACAAAAAAGCTAAGTGGTTCTGAAAGCAGAAGTACAGTTCATATGTACACAGTGCTACAGACCGTTCAGATCAACCTAAGGCTTGAGAAACATCAGATCATAACTGCAGGTTTATCAAATGAAGACCACTAAGGTCTATTACAGCTGAACACTATTCCTACCGTACATAAATGTATTTACACATTTTTTTTTAAAAAAAAGGATTACAAGCTTTATAAAAAAAATTTAAAAGTTGAAAAAAAAAGTAACACTTTTTTATCTTACACATCTGCAGGACTGACAACAGTAACTGTTCCATAGGAGACATTCCACCAATCCAAGGACAATAACACATGAATACCAGAGGTTTACAAGACATTTCAGACACTATTAACAGTGGTATGTGCTATTAGCTCAATGGCAAGTACAGCCGCATCAGGAAAATTTGGCAACACATCCTGGTCCCTCTTTTTTACAGGGTCAACGCAAAATAAGGCACATACATTGCGAGAATATAAACACTGCTGTCCAGGTGGACAAGCCATGGCGGGACAGGCGCAGGTGAGCCAACCAGCCATCTCACTGAGGGGTGGGGGAAGCAGTGACGGGAAGTTAGCAGCCAGCCAGCATCTTAATGCATGCACCATTTGCAGCCATTCTCCAAGGAGAGAATAACATCATCTGCCATGTGGATGTGTGGGACCATCTTACTCCCCAGCAAAGCCCGTGCGGAAGCCCACTAACTTTCCCACAAACACACCTTTCCTTCACCTGGGTGTAACTGACAGATAAACTCTTCACTGGCAACTTCCACTTCGTGGAAAGTAAAACTGTTTGGAGAAACACACACACTTCAGGCAGGCTGAGTGTTAACTGATGTGCCCAAGGCCAACCGTAACAAATACGGAAGACCCTCACAGAGCCATTACAAGAAATGGTGATTATAATGACTTATGCTACAATGCTTTAAAAATAGAACATTCACGATATTTTGTGCATTTTCTTGTACTCTTGGGTGAACAGTGGGTTTTCAACAGCTATGCAAAAATCAACTGATGTGCCACGTACACATAAGCCAGCTTTGACTCTGTTAACTGGAAGAGGAAGAGTAGAGGGGTGCTAATAAACTCATCCCACCAGTGTTGATGGGACTTTTCCCCAGACTGCCACATGTTGAGAAGGACGCTGACAAGTGAAAGCTGGTGTCCAGTGTAACAGTGCCACGCTCAGAGAGACCAGTATACCTTATCAAAACAGAACCAAAACCCAAGATAGCTGGGCTATGATGTATTGCTACTCTCACAGGTACCAAAAACAGGCTCCTTAGTATAAAACAGAAAAGTGTGAGAAAACACTAAAAACTGGAAAGTGACACATGAACTTAAGCGGCACATACACAATGGTCAAAATGATAAATCATTTGCACAAACTACCCAAGGACACAGTGGAGTCTCTAATTCTTCAGCTTTGCCAAATCAAATGGGATGCCTTTCTTGAGCATGTGGTTCCTGCCAAGACACACTGTTGGCCCAAGACAACGCTAAGTGAGTGACGAAGGTTTGTAAAATCCAGGAAGGCAAATTGGCTACTCAAACAGTCCCTTTTAGCCTGGAGCAATATGAATGGCTCCTTCCAGCTCTGATAGATCACATCTGTTAATAGCTTCCCAGCATCAATTGCACTAGCACATACAATTATGAACTGGAAAATTGAGTTTAAAAAATAGTTCAGGATGTTTGGGGTTTTTTTAATGTATTGGCTCCGTAACAATAAAGGACTTCTCTCCCAAGCCACCTACTCCCAGGCTGGTCATAAGTCTCGCCGTTGAAATTGTTTATAAACATGTAATTGATGGCTTTAATAAACAGCCAGGATTGGTTACTGAGAACCATCTGAAACATGTTCAGCATAGCCTTTCCTCATGCTTATAGTGCCGCTTCTCTGCAGGGCTGTGAGCTGTATCCCAGCGCTGCAATGCACAGCACGGCCCTTGGAACATCCTTGCCCTTGGGGATGTGCCCAGTGGGATGCATCACTGCAGCAGGGCAGGGACAATGGTTGTGTACAGGCAGCAGGACTCTACAGGGCCTTTGAGCAATGAGAGATCAACAGGGAGCAGCTTCCCCCCGCTGCCACAGCAATCCAGTCTTTGCCATGGTGAGCTGTGCCCAAGTACCTGTGCAGCCCAAGGACCACTGCAGGTGGGCTGTGATAGCTGATCAGAGGCAGGGAGGGTGGGAGGGGAACTGGCAAAGGGAAAAGTGCAGGATGAGCAAATATGTGTGCATGGGACAGGGTAAGAAAGAAATACTGGCTAAAGATACAAAGAAAGACAGGAGCTAGATCATGATAATAAGTGTAGGATATTTACATTTGTCTTGATTTCTGACATTCCAGCTCACAGTGCAAATCTCTTGGTATATGCTGTGATAAGCTCAAATATGGCCTCTGCACCAGATTCCTATGATGTTTTCCTACTGATCTATAGATTCATCCTCTAACTGCTGTTAACAGATCAATGTTATCTGACAGCTTCACTGAGATTCCATTCCTAAACATCTCCTCAAATGCCATGTCCTGAATCAGCTGGTATTTCCCCTTTTCTTTTACAATTGAAAAAAATGCTATGGTTTTCTAGCCTACAGAAGTCACCTTCTGATTTTGACTGGGATAAAGTTTATGTTTATTTCAAAACTGATTACACTCCCCCTTCTCACTGTATGTCTACTATAACATCAGCTGCTTGCAGACATCAAACGTAAGTGACTGCAAGTGCCTGCACAATTTACATCCCATAGTAGGACTTCACTCACTACTGGGATTTAACTGAGAAGTCTGCAAGGGCTGGAACTCCAGCTTCTAGGAGTGCGTGAACTTGAACCATGGTCTTGTGATTGTTCCCCACAGCAGCCTGTTGACTCAGGAGTGAACACAGGAGGGATCACTGTGTGTTCAGGGGTGCAGACACAGAGCCCAGCAGAGCCAAGAACAAGCCAGTGCTCACAGAGCAGTCATTCACCTCTGCCAGTGAACAGCTTCATGATCACAGTGCGTTGGTTTCAGTATTTTGCCGGTGTAACTGACCCTGGGCATTGAGCCTCTGGTTTGCTTTGAAATTAAATGCACATGGTGTCACCATGAGAGAGAGAAAGCAGCTGGGTTGGTCTTTCTGAGCTTTGATTAATTGCCAGACAACTCAGTTGGTTAGAGCATGGTGCTAATAGCATCAAAGTTGTGGGTTTGATCCTCATACAGCCCATTCACTGAAGAGTTGGACCTGATAATGATTCCAGATCAGAATAGTCTGTGATCTGTGAATACTTGCTGTTCCCCTTGTTTCTTTGCTATTTTTAATGGCAGTTTAAATTTCTTAATTTTCTAAAGCCTGGACACAGTGGAAAAACATTTAAGATTATCAGATTGCTTGCAACTGCTTTGATTTATTTGGCTAGTCTGAGAACTGGGCCAGCCATTCATTTTCTACTTCTTTTACATGACACGCCCATGATGTTTTTGAAGCTGTAAGTATCCACGGGGCTGTCTAGGCTAAAGGGGATGTACACATAGTTCTTCCAGCAAATAAGAACCAGTGGCCCAGCAAGTTACACCTGAGCAATTTACATAAAAATAAAATTCCTCAGTACGAAATACTGCTGTTTTGTTATTTCCTTGTATGAAATACTTTGTAAGACCCTGACTGTATCTCCACAAACGTGGTATGCAATGAGAAGACTACTGACTACCCAAGTCACTACACACGCCCATAGTTCTGCTATCCAGTCATTTAAAAAAGAAGGCTGAAAACCAGAACACTAAATACTACAAAAGATGAGAGTTGGACTACGAACAGCTTTCTGGTCCTCTCCTCCCCCTGAAATAGGTCGAACATGACACAATCTCAGTATCGTTATTCAAGGCAGTGACAGCTATCTCTGCATGAATTTACAAAAACCTTAAGCTTTCGCTAGAGATCAAAGGGCTGATGGTTTTTATGTTTCTTATTTGCTTGAACCTCCCAATTTTTTGTGCTCCATGTCTCTGAAACTGTAGCCCAGGGGTACCATGGCAGTGAATTTCCAAACTGGTTTTCCACCTCAGTGTGATGTGTCCAGTGCATCCAGAGAGGATTTCATCACTGAATGCTCACTTCACATTGTGCCTGGTCATTGAACCTGTGTCAGGTTCAAGGGGAAAATTTGCCACAGTTCTACAAGGTATAGCTTCATTTGAGTAACAGAAAATTGTCAAGTCATTTCATCAGACCTTTCTTTACAAAAAAACCCCAAAACAAAACAAAACAAAAAAAACAACATGCACTTCACACGTTTACATTGGTTTACAATTAAAAAACAAAAGAAAAAAAAAAAGAAGCATACAGAGATTCGAAAAGGGCAAGAGAGAGAGAGAAATGAGAGAAAGGGAGGGAATGGGCATAGCAATACTGATTCAAAACTGAAATGGAAGACAGTTTCTCCCTAGAACACTTTAGGGTTTTCAGAGTTCTTATTCCATAAAAGGAATATACTTGAAACACATCCCATTTAGGTGAGATGAGACTGCTAAAATACATACACAACTAAAAAATATGAGTCTTTTTTTTTTTCGTTATCTCCTAAGTGTTTTTTGTTTTTTATGTCTATTGCATAACAGCAAGAAATTTGCTTTCTTCTGCAAGTGAGGTCAACAAAGAGCTCATGTCCCCAATAGCCATGTTGGTTGTGCTTACAGGCATAGCTGGGAATGTAAGAGATGCTCGGGGAGTGGTGAGGCGTGAGGAATTGCGGGAGACATTTTGAATAATACTTGGGCTCAGGGCTCCCGAAATTAAGCTGACATGGTCCCCATCATCTATGATAGCATCAAAATCTATCTGCACACCCTCTAGACTGTTGTTGTCAATGCTGTCAACTGTGCTTGACACTTGGTTAGCCCCTGGGGAAAGAAGCTCAGATGAGTTTTCAGTCGCAGTCCCCTGCAGCAGGCAGCTGGCTTCTGAACCAAAGAAAGAACCTGTTTTCATAGCTTGGTGGCTAAAGCCCATGGTTTGGTCATATAACTGACCAGAGTAATTCTGCGTGTTAGAGCAGAACTGCTGTGATTGACCTTGCATTTCCATCTTAATGGTGTTTACCCTGTATGTCTGGTTGCCATCACCTACGTGTCTTTGCTGTTGGGACAGGTTGTTTCTTAAGACGTTTTGCCGTCTGTTGCTGCTGTAATTAGAGCATGACTGGTAACTTTTGGCCACTGACAAGCCTGAAAGCTGGCTACCAATGGTGTGAGACACCAGTGCACAACTCTGTGGCCCTTGATACAGGCTGCCTTGTGAGGTAGGACTAACCTGCCCTAGCATCATTTGACCACATTGATTGACTCCCTGGTAATGAACACCGTCTCCAACTGGCTGACTTTGCAAATATTCCTGTTCCATCATATTCCTGTCCTGCATCCCGTTTGCCATACTGGTGGCTTGATCGCTGGATGCCAGGGGATGGCTGAAATTTTGCTGGTTCCCATTCACTGGCATGTTGCTGATTCTCAGCTTCTGCCCTTGTACTGCCATGCCACAGGAATTGTCTGTCACCCCAGACATCATCGCTTGCCTGCTCATGCTTTCACTGTAAGGCTTGTTGGACTGCATGCTGAAAGAATTCCCAGCTCCGCTGCCAAGAGTCAAGTTTTGCTGTAAACTGTAGGAAGCGTTGTTCTCCACCAGGTTCTGATAGCCATTCTGCTGGGCCATGTTGCTTCTCTCCAGGTTCTGCTGCTGAACCATCGTATTGTTATACAGTCTGAAGGCCCGAGCCTGCTGCACTGTTGACCGCTGGCCACATTTCAGCTTTGAAGGAGATAAGTCAGAACTTCCTGAGCTTACTTCATTCCACTGAATGGGCAAGTCACTCTTATTTGCCTCGGGACCCGTCTGCTGACTGTTCGGTGGAGGGGCTTGGTCAAAGCTGCTGGGGTTGTTGTTTCCTGAAACTGAGTTGTGATGCGTTTTGTTGCTGTCTAGGACATTGTTCAACAAATGGTCATACATGCCCTGGTTCTGGGAATTCAGATACTGGACCACATCATCTGGCAGGAGATCCTCATCATTCAGACTGCTACCTGCTTCCATTGTAGCAGCCTCCAGGGTGACGTTCTCGCTGATGCTTGGAGGACAGGGGGAGCTGAAGCTGCGGAAGACGCCACCCTCAGAACAGGTGTAGTTCTGAAGAACAAGGTTGCGCTTTTCCATGGATGGAGGCAAAACAGGAGGGTTAAAGCTATTAAGACTGTTGAAACGCTGGACTCTTGGGACAGAGAGATGGTCGGAGGCCATTCTGACTGGATCACTGGCTCTCCTCGTCCCATTTCCTAAAGCTTCGTGAGACAGAAAATGCCTCCTGCTGTAACCATTTGCCCCACCATCACTACATCTTCGAGGGACGTTCACTGGAGGCAGTGGAGATACTCCAGACTCCTTGCAGTCTCCCAAGAGTGCCATCCTTGTCTTGAGGCTCATCCTCTCCATGTTAGGCAGTGGAGTTGGTGGGGGTCCACCAGTAGCTGCTGCATATTTAGCTTTCAGCCTGTATTGCTGGGCTGGGGTGAGGCTGAGAAGACTTGGCAGGTCATCACACTGGCTCGCTTCACTGGAGCGCCGGGAGGCATCCGTCGAGATGGGGTCATAGGAGTCTGCAACGCTCACGTTCTGTGGTCTTCCCTCTGCCTGGGAGGCATCGCTGGACCTACGGCTGGAGAAGCAAGGCGAGATTCCAGAGGACCTGCGGCTGCTCAGGTAGGCTGAACTGATTGTGCTAGTATTGCTGTCCCTCCTGTTCAGCATGTTCAACACAGTGATGTCTGTACTTGAGAGTTCATTCCTGTTTGGCAGAATAGTCATGGATCCTCCTGCACTGCAGCTGCTGTTCGACTGGGTACCTGTGGGTAAAATTCACAGTTAAACAAAGAGGTATTAACCAGAAACTGGTGCGGAAAACACACAGTATAAAAGTAAATGGAGTATAGAGGAAGAACATCATCACAGCCAATCATGGCACTGCTCTTTCTTGAAAGAAGTAGGGATAAAAACTGTGTCCTTAGGTTAGAAGCTAATTCAGAGACTCAAAAGCAACATTTCAGTGTGAATTGCAGCAGAAAATTTATATCCCATAGCCACAAACTGTCATCAGCTGGTGCAGTGCTCCAGCCTGCAGTGCAGCTATGCTGGTCGATGTGCCAGAAGGACACATTTGTAAAGGAGCTTTTTATAGGCAAACTATAATTGAACAGTCATTTGCATGGAATGGCAAAATATACAAATCGGAGGCTATTCAAGGTCATTTCTAAGACTTCTTGAAATATTCTTGAAATAACTCCTAACAACTGCAAAACATCTTTGCTGGTTTCCCTGTTTTGTTTTGGTTTTAAGTAAACAGGATAAATTTCTTTATTTTACATAGTTTCTTTTCATTGAATGGGTCTCAGAAAACCTGGGCTGTCACTACTGGGTGGAGCCCAGAAAGCCTACAGGCATGCTGTAGGCAAAGTAGGGCGGTAGAGACATCCGTTTTAGTCATGAGCAGCTCTCTGGAGGGAAACAGCCGGGGATCTTCAGAGTTCAACCTTGCCTTGCTCCCATTCATGGATATCTGCCCTCAGCAGCAGTAGCATCTGTACATATGATTTCTTCTATGTGTGGGAACAGGTTATTTAAAGGGAAGCCCACCACATCTCTGCAAAGGCTGCCTTGCAAAGGCCTCAACAGAAAGACTTCCATATAATAAACTCACAGGTATTTATTTCTTCTGCCTTGCCTCAAAACAAGACAGAATTATGATGATCTTGGGTCAAAACCTTTAACTTAGGGAATATTTAAAATGTGATTCATGGTTCCCTCGCTAACCCCTGTTCTGTAAAACACAGGACTATCAGACTTCTCAAAGGGTGGGTAGAAGGACTTGCAATGAGGGAATAAACAGGAAGTGATCAATTTACAAACCATTTCACAGCTGTTGAGTTTCCTAAGCTGTGCAGCTCCTGCAAGAGTTGCAAGATTGAGCTAGCAAGCAACAAGACTAAGGACAGAAAGTGTTATCACTACTATTATGTCTGTCTCACCATTTCCTATGAGAGGCGGCAAGGTCGGGGCTTTGGAAGGTGGAACGGGGTTCAGTCTTGGAAGCATTCCATTAACTTGTTTCAACCTTTCTAATTTGACTTGCTCCATCCATTTGGTCCCTGTCATATTCCTCCTGGCCTGTAAGCCAAGTGCTGTGGTGGCTGTGGAAATGGTAGAGTCCATGATTGGGGTTTCATCGATGACACTGAGGTCTCCTACACTACCACCACCAGTCAGAGTAAGCTCGATCCCATTGTTGGAATAGTTGCTGATGGGGGACTGTTCGCTGCTGCATGTAGACTGACCACCAGGGCTTGGCTGAGATGTCTGTTGGAGGGAAGTAAGACACAAAAGAGTGTGGGTATTAAGCAAACAGTGTTAACCAGAGCATTTGTGCTAAATGAAGGTCTAAATGGAGCCAAAGATATAGGTACAGAAAAGTTCAGCATTAAATGGTAACAGTGATCATTCATAAAGAGGCTTTCTAGATATTGGCTTCAACTGCAGTGAATGGCATTGTAAAGCACAAGACTAAAATCCCCTTTCACATGTTGCTGATGGTATACAATATATCTCCACAAGACATTTATCCGAGTTATTCCCAGAGTTACTTCTATCACTTCAAGCCATTTTTGAGCACATATGGACGGATACCCTACTCTTATATGCTGTTCCCAACTGAAGCTGCAGCTCAGAAAAACAAAACCAGAATTCACCCATGTTACAAGGTATTAGTTTACACTGCTAGGCTTGCAAATACACAAAGACTACAACAACATTGGAATTTGGGTTTTTTTAAATTAGACTTGTGGCTAAAGAATGTAAGCGTTTTCCAGGCTTAAGGCTCATTGTTACAAGCAGTGGTTGGCCTGAAATGTTGGCATGTAATAAAACAGGGACAAAGCATCAGTGCAAAAAATACTGTATCATATTATCAGCCTCCCGTGACCCTGGCAGCACTCAGGTCTAATTTATACCTCCTCTTATACCTAACTTATACCTCTGCCCTGAATCAAGAAGGTGATGATCTACTCAATCAAATCCTTTGTTTCATTAGACTTTAAGATTTTAAATGCAATAATTTAAGTAGACAATACAGGCTGCTGATCTGCAGGGATATAAACACGTCACAATGGCATGTTCTTTCTTAACAGGGAGTGTTCCCTGCTGCTCTAGCAGAACTCTTGCTATGGAGAAACAGGCTTGATTTACTTTTCAGACTTTTTATAAATCCCCATAAAAAGAATGGGAAAATTGACAAACTGACAGACAAAACAGAAGAAGAACCGAAGTCTCTGGACTTAATATCTCACTGTAAGGTTCTATCATTGTGATCACAAGTCAGTGGGGCATGCAGTATCATTTTGCTCACAAGAACAGTTTCATGTAAGTATTTAACTTTTAGGGTTTCTGATGTGGTTTTGTTTTTTGGTTTGGGGTTTTATTCTGCCACTCTGTGATCTTTATGTACATTTTACTGAAAAATGCTGTCTAGAATTTCTGAAGTGGCAGGGATGACTCTCACTTTAAACATCAATAAATGAAGACACAGATTCATGGCACTACTGTAGTTTCATATGCCCCTAAGGAGTCCATTTGAGATTCAGTAACTATTTTATTATTTCTAACTTGAATGATGATACTTAGAATTTATGAGGCCACACTGAGCAAATTCATTTCCAAATCCTGGCCATACCAGATTTGGTGACAAGAATAGAAATAACAGTTATTATATGGAAGAAAGTTTGTGCTTCTGGACAATAGCTCCATGCCTATGGAAGAAGAGTAATAGTGATCAGAAGCCTGTTCTTGTAGCACATGTCAAGATCACATTGAGGTAGGGTACAGAAAAAAAATGGATGTCTCATTTAGAGGGGAAAGTACAAGACATTTCTGAAGATGTTTCACCAATATAAGACAGATTTTTCACATGTCAAGTGTTGCAAAATGCTCACAAAACATTACAACTGGGAATGCGCTTGATGGATTGCACATTACTAAATAAAGGAATGATTGAACAACAGGCAGAAGACTAAAATAAAAACATAATGTTGCAATAAGAAAAACAGCAGAGAAGTTAAAATGCCCTCACCTTATTACCCACTGTCCTTAGGAAGTTAGAATAAGACATTTAAGAGCATTAGACAGAAAAGACATTGGATTAGTTGAAAACCAGAAAATATACCTTTAATTCATACATGCAATGAAAAGCAAGAAACACAGAATTATTTTTAAAATATAATTTTCAGTGAGAAATATGTAATACTATGTAAGCTATAGGCATCAGTGCCCCTCTTCCACAGATTTTGCTGTTAAAACTCTGTTCAACATGCCTCAATAATGCTACATGTTTATGTAGCAAAGCAAAAGAGATTTTGTTCCTTTGTAAACTAAGGTAGTTATCACCAAAGATGGCAGAGAACCCCTTTAGACTTCAGCAGGACTTTACTATCAGCCCTTCAAAGTTTTTGAATTCAGTATTAATACTGAACAGTTTGAGCATAAGCCTTAGGCACAACATAGCAGTAACTCATATTTCAGTGAGTAATCACTTTGAATTGCAGCATGATTAACAGTATGAGTAGAATTTGGAGGGCTCATATTTGTAGTCCCCAAGGGCTGGGTACAGATGAGTCATAGACCCAGATGGGGAAGACGATGGAGTAGCTGCCTTTGAATTAACCCTTGTGAAGAGGGCAGATGGCACATGAAATTCAGGCAAATAAAAGAACTTGTGTATTTAAGATAGCATCTCAAAAAATGGAATACAGTCCTCTCAACAGTTTAATGCAGTACGTTAAGGTAAACCAGAGAAAAGACCTGCAGACTGTCAATTCAACTTGATTTAGTTAAGCTTGGACTAGGTTAACTTGAGTAAGTCTCAGATAAACGTAAGAGGTCACATCCCAACAGAGATGTTATTAAAGGATGCCCATCTGGTGTTTAAGTCAATTCATCCTGCCTCAGTTTGATCCATGACCCAAAAGCCTCAAGCCCCTAAAATCTGATTGCTTCCCCAGGTTCTCCAAAAATGATCATCATCAATATCATCATTTTAATCATTTGGACTTCTTGTGGTTTGGTTTGGTTTTCTTCTTTATTTGGGCTTTCAGCCTGCAAGATTCAGATTCACCATCTTTCTTCTGGAAACAGAAGAGTGGAAAAAATGTGGGTTTTTTTTAAATGAAAACTCTGATTTTCTCATACTATGCTTATTCCAGAAGATGAAGCTTTTTAAGAGAAACAATTATTGTGGCAGTTGCCAACACCGCACTTACTCCATATTGCACAGATTATTTTTATTTGATATTTCTTAGGCTTTAAAAAAATTTTACAATGTAAACACAGAAGAAGACCTCAAAAAACCAAACCTTGTGAGCTAGAGTTTACAGACTTGAGCATTTCGGATTATAAATTAACGGATATTTATAAACAGATTATTAATTGGTTGTAGGAAGAAAAGGACACAGGGAGTGGCATGGTGTATTGCATACCATTGGTTTTTCTGCCTTGACCGCTTTCACTTGGAGGCATTCTTCACGCTTTGAGGTAGTGTTGCTGAGGTCCTTCTGCTCACCAATTGCACCCTGAGTCTGATGGCCTGGTGACCGGGTCTGAGAGTGGCTGCCTGGGTCTCTTGGTGGCGGAGGCCTTGGGTGGATATCTCCCCGCTGCTTCTTGGTGACGTGTGCCTCCGGGCCATGCACGGTCTTCACATGCTTCCGGAGAGAGCTGGGATCTGTGTAGCGCTTCGTGCAGCCCGGTATCTTGCAAACATATGGTTTCTGACAAGACACAAAACCCACCTATATTAGATTTAATTCCATGTGGGAGTCCTGAGGAACTCCTTGGAGCACAGCTGGTGTCACAGTTATATGCTTTCACAGTGAATTTGTTACCTAATTTATGGTCTCTACAACAACTGAATCACAGAATGGTTTTGTTGGAAGGGACCTTAAAGATTATCTAGTTATCTACTCCCCTCCCAATAAGGGCAGGGACCCTTTGGTCAAAGACATATTCAACCCTGGCCTTGAACACTTCCAGGAATGAGGCATCCACAGTTTCTCTGGGAAACTTCTACCAGTGCCTCACTACCCTCACGGTAAACAATTTCTTCCTTATAACTAATCTAAATCTATCCTCTTCCAGTGTAAAGCCATCACCCCTTGTCCTATCGAACTGTGACTGTATCTAATCAAAATAATTAGTTCCTCTTGGTTCAGGAGATAGCAATTAGTGCTGCACCGTTGATTGAGGGCAGTCTCTCATGGGTACCAACTGGCACAGCTTTCATTTATCTTAGCAGAAGAGTCAACTCAGCTATGGCAATTTACGAAGACTTGTCTAATTTTCAACCCTGTCCCTTGTCCTCAGCGGTTTGATAGTGTTCCCAGTATGCCTAGTACCTACTACTTGATACTGAGAGAAACAACCTCCTGCAAAAGATATTGGGCCATTTGTTCAGGAAGAATTAACTGAGGAAGCATTTTTTTCTGGCTCCTTCAGATCACCAGTACGATGTCAAAGCATAAGACACAGTGCCATGAACATTTTCATGTTGCAGCAATATATGCACCAGTACTATCTATACTATATATATACTATAATATATACTATAGTACTGCTACTAGCACAAATCATCACTCATTTTTTTAGAAACTGCTTTCTTTATCTGTGAATTTCTATAGTTCACTAAGCAATATAGAATAAAGCAAATTTACTGTCCTATAAGTTAACAAAGCCTTTGTTCTTGAATTATGAGAGGATTAGAAAGAAGAGCTGAGCACTTCCTAAATCCTTTAATTGCCTTGGGAAGTAAACTCACTTTTATTACTGAATTGTTTCCAAGAAACTACTATTTTAAACATTTTTTTTACTACTAGCTTCCACAAAATAGAAAGAGACCCTCATGCAGAGTTTCTCAGATGGCTTCTCTGTCTGCTTACACATGGCACTGTGGAGCCTTTGACAAATACAGCTTCGTCATAGCTGTCTAAGGCCTGACACTGCTTCCACTGACATCAGTGGAAAAAACTCTCCCGTTTACTTGAAAAGGAGCAAAAATGGGCAATTTAGAGATGATATTAAGCTACCAAGGCAGGTTTTCTCAAGTTGCTAGGGAAGGACAGGTAACATAGCTCTCCTCTGCATGAGTAAGGCATATTGTCATCAAGATGTCAGCTGCTTTTAAAGCTCTCTGTAGGTTACCTACTTAAAACCAAAACGGCAGTGCAAGCAAGTGCTGAATTTGGTCTGTGCTTTTCATGGTGTTCACATCACTTCACCAGTATATGTTGCCCTAGAAGATTAGCCTGTTTCAGTGTGAAGTAAGGGTGAAGGAAATGTTTCATTTGCCCCTATGGCTACACCTGTCAGAAATCATACGCAGCATAAAATTTCTCACATTGACTTACTGTTAGACACAAAATGCTGATCTTAATACAGGGGCAGGTCACAGGTAAGTATGAGAAGGTCTAACTCATCAACTAGGCAGCACACAGATTGGTTCAGACAGTGAATGAAAAAAGAAAGCTCAGACAGCTATTGGCAAGATTTGATGAACTTCCTTCTACCTTGGTGACCATTCACGAAATCACTGCATGGCTTCAGTGCCATTATTAGTTGGGCTGCTGAAAACACACACGGCAGGAATGAGGAAACTCAGAGATGTGCCTCCCTTGTGACTGAAGAGATGCTGCAGGGCGGGGACTGGAAGAAGATGAATGCTCCCTGGAGATCTGCTGGCCCGAGTGTGTGCCTACAACAGACCTGACAGCCCACTACAGAAAGATACAAGCTGTGTGGAAATGGATATAGCTGCTATGGTATGTCCCATCCTTCCAGTACTTCCAGGTTTAGGCTAGAAGTGAAGGAGTATAAGGACATGTCGATGAGGAGAGAGTGGACTCTGAGATGTGAGATTGAGATGATGTGACTCTGCGCAACTTGAAATGGGGCAATAAAACATGGACAATGCAAGAAGATGATGTGATTCCTGAAAAAGGAGGCAGCAGTAACAGGAAACACAGTAATGAGATGTTACACTGAGAGTTTGGGAAACAGCTGTAACTGCCACAGCTGGTTTCCTTGAGAAAGGTCCTATTTCCTCTGCTGCATCCCTAGTCCATGAGGTCTGTTCCGGATGGAAAGAAAGAGTGAAAGAGGCCAGAGAAGAAAGAAAAGGCATAACTCAGAATTTAAAAGGCAACCTATGATTTCAAATGCAGAGACTGTGGCTGTCTGCAACACTCCAAAGTATGCTGGGGAAGCTGCATCCCAGCAGATGCCTGGTGCCAACACAGGCATGGGGATGGGTCCAGGCACTCAACGAGCCCTTCCACCTCCAGAGGGAAAAATAATACCAGCTTTACAGGGAAAACAGGATCTGTCCCTGGTTAATGCATGTGTTTCCACTAGACTCCCTCATTCAAAACTCTCCTACATGTAATAAAATGCCAGGTCTGTATGACACTGTGCTGGTAAGAGCCATCCAGAACTTACATTCCTTTCAGGTTGCTGACGGTTGCTGTGCCTGTCCTCTGTAATACACTGCTATGACCACACTGTAAGTCTGTTCAACAATGAAATTATATTCATCTTTTGAAACCGTGCTTACTTACCTCATTGGAATGAGTTCTGTTTTGGTGCTTGGCCCTGTCAGATGCATTGGAGAAAGCTTTGTTGCAGCCTTCATGTTCACACACATATGGTTTCTCTCCAGTGTGAGATCTCAAGTGCGTTTTCAAGTTTTCTAGTCTGGAGTAGGCCTTTGTACAACCTTCAAACTGCCGATGAGAAATAAGTCTGGTTTAGTTTTAATCCTTGGACTTGCAGAAAACAGTAAAAGTGGACTTATAAAAGTTTAGAAATTTTCCAAGCCTTCATAACCTTGTCCAATGTAGTTTTGATTTGGAGGGTTTTCATTTTACCCAAGCAAACTCCACCACAGCTCAAGTCAAAATGCTTTCAGCATTACGTAAATCTTCTCTTACAGGAGAGCATAGTATTTGTGTACTTTGACTAAGACTGAAATCCATTGCAAAGCCATCAGGAAGCTGGTGGCCAGTAGTAATATCAAGCTCTGTAAGAGAAAGTGCCTTTAAATAATCAGGCAAACTGAGCCCCATTTAATAATGCGTTTTGGGACTTCTTTGTACTTTAAACTTTAGAAAGTGGGCCAAATCATCCAGGGAACCCCCTCTCTTAAAGCTTTTGTCATGTGGTTGTGCTGGGTAACAAAGCAGACATGGCAGTCTCTTCTCTACAAGAGTCTGACAGACAGGAGCTCAGGGAAAGCAACACTCGTCCTGCTCTGTTTGTTCTCTGCACAGTCCCAGCTTCCCTGTACAAGCCTGGAGTTCAGGTCCCTTTACTTACAGTGCATTTGTGTGGCTTTTCCCCTGTATGTCTCCTCATGTGGACCACCAGCATATACTGGGCTTTGAAAGGTTTCTGCTCCCGGGAACAATCCAGCCATCGGCAAACAAACTCCTTCTTCTCACCGTGTATGTGGTCATTGTTGATATGCTGTTCAGGTAGAACAGAGGTTACAGCTTAACAGAAATACAGTATCAGCTGCAGCCTTATTGTAATTTCGCATTGGAAGAGCACCAGAGATTCAGGCGTGAACCAGGTCCTTGTGGTACCATCTGCACTTCCAAGTGACCACAAGCTTCAAATTATAGATCCTACTGGAAGTCCAGTAAGGCCCATGAATTTTTTTCTACTGAGATCAACAGGCTTTGGATCAAGCTTCAGGTATACAAGCTAATAAATGGATCGTGGATAATCTCATGCATGGCTCCACTTGTGTGATTCACAGTGGGTACTGCTTTTGCAGCACAGGGAAGTGTTACTTAAGTGCTGCTCAACACAAACAAGGTTTACAAAATTGGGCCTTTAGAAACATATCCTCCAACCTGAAAAATCAACAGAACTGCTAAACCAAGTTTCCACCCCAAATTTTAACTCACTTGTTGTTACCCTTCTTTTCTTTCAGTAAATGTATTTGGTACAGTAAATGTACACGTCGTGGCGGTGGAAATAAACCCCTACACATTATGAATATAAACTCGGAGTACTGAAGCATACATCAAGCCAGCTTTTGCCATTGCCAAGTCTGGCTCTGTCTGAATGTGTGTGGGAGTGACAGCTGCCCCAGCCCTGCTGACTCGCAGGCACGTCTTTCTGAGGTTGGTGTCATGCACGTGAGTGTATCCAGAAGCAGGACAGGGCTGTGTACCTTGCACTCTTCCACAAAACTACCTTGCTCTGTTTCTTTCACTAACATCTAGTTCAGAAAAGCATTTAAAAATGGATTTAATTATCTCTGTGTTTGAGTGGAAACAGGCAGGTGAAGCAGGGCCAGCCTCAAAATTGGTTTGTTTTTTTTTAAAGGTTTAACTGTTGGAATTTTTTTGCACGGCTTTAGAAAACAAAAGAAAACTACACCTGGACTTTCAGAGTCTTTTTTCCAATAGGAGCTACCTGACTCATCCTCCCAGACTCTCTTGGAGAAATCATTCCGCACGCCCGTACTTCTGTCATTGTGCCACTAGATGGCTGCATTACTCAGCGAATGACATTATTCCCGCTAAGGTAACACCAAAAAAATATTTCCAGTTTTTATTTGATCACAGCACAGGGATGAAATCTGTATCGGTTCCATAATGGGCCCACAGAAAATGCCAGCCGTAGAGAAACTCAGTATTCCATACTGGAACACAATGAAGATAATCCCAATCTTTTCTGAAGTCTTGAAATCAGTCAGAAAGCCAAATAAAATCACATATGTTCAAAATTATGCACCATTGCCATGGAAAACAGACATCCATTGCCTGTAAAAGGTGACAGCTCTTTTTCTGAAACTTTATTGCCATTTTTTAAAAGTTGTTATGGGGCACAGGATGCATGAACAGAGCAGAGGTGCTGGGCAACATACAACTCGTAATCTGCACGAGTTAATGTTCCTAGTGCAGATCTGTAGCCATTCATAATACACGTACCTATGCCACAAGCATACACATGCCCTGCGCTGTGAAATGGCATCAAAAGAGTTCAGTGACGGTAATGTGTGCTCTGTCTTGAAAGAGAAAGAAGCAACAGGACAAAATGAAATGCATTCAAGTAATTCACGGCCAAACCTCTCTGTAAACATTACAGACTGTGCGTTATGTGGTTAACCTGCACAGCCACGAGGGGGATGGAACTTGAGTGTGTGACACAGGCTTTCTATCTGATACAAAAACCTTAAGGGTGGATCAATCACTTCACCACAGCACCTCCTTTTACCTCCTGCTGTGTGGACACTCAGGCATCATGGAGGCTCTTTCAGAGAAAATCTCCATAGGACAGTTTTTTCTCTTTGTCCCTACAAATCAGCTTGCTCCCTGCGCTCCAGACCTCTAGGCTTTAACAGCATGAGAACGCTCTAAAACTGACCTTTCTCATGGGCCTAAAAGTCCTTTCCTCACTCCTTCCCCAGCCCAGGCTCACTGCAGCAGCTGACAAAGCTTGCTGAGAGTGGTGATGATCATTTGCCTCTCTCCATCACCACGTTACCTGTCAAATATCTTGTGATCATCCTCTGGTCTCTCATAACTGTGGCCTTCCATACACATTTGCCCTGCTCTCTTACTCCATCAATCCTTTCCTAGATTCTCTGATCCTCCTACAATCAAACCCCTCTTTGTGCTGTTTTCCCTCACTGCTGTGATGCTCCAAGTGGCCCCTGAGAGCTCACCTGCAAATCCATCTCATTCTCATTCAATCCCTCTGAGGATCCTCACCTTTAGGGAAAGCCTGGAATAAATGAGCCTGTGATCTGCTAATCTGGGTAATTTATTTGGTTCACAGGTGAGCTGCTTAATTGCCTTTTTCAGAGGGGTGGTATTTTAGCAGACCTACAAACATGTCCAAATACTGAAAGGCTGGTCTGGAGGAAGACACTTGTTAGACACAAATCAGCACCAGCAGTGCTCTCAGGTAAGGAGATCCACAGTATTTGTCATCCTGAGATTCAAACACCCTCACTTGCTCAAGTTATGATGAGAAAACTTGTCAGTCATCTGCTATGGAACTATAGGAAGAACTACATAAATGCAAACCACAAACTAAGTCTACACTGGGAATTTTTACCATTATCATTTAGCAGAAAGAATGTGCAGTTTTTGCAACATGTTTAAAGAGGAGGGAAGTCTCACTGTGCAAACACCACCATTTAGAAAAGTTCAGAAATTTGTGAACTCTGGCATTCAGGTTCTTTGACTCAGATAATTACCTTTGGATTTTACACGGTGTTTTTGGCTCCCTGGTCTCTATTATGAGAGGAAATGAACAGTTTTGAGCTTGTAAAACAAAGAACAGTCAGGAATAAGAGTATTATGCAAAGCAGTAGCTTTGGTACAGTACAATAAGGATTTATAGGGTTTCAATTTATAATCTGTTTGTAACCTTATTACACCCATGAAATGTCACATTCCAGGGACTAGATCAGAAGGATTTTTTTTTTCTGGTGAAATTGAATTTTGATGCCGTTTCAGGGTGTGAAAAGGCTTTTCTTTTAATTTTGTGGGCCCAAACCTGCAAGTTTTACTTATGTTCGTAATCCTTATTACAGTAAATAGGCGCATGAAAGGCAATGATATTACTCCCTAGTGTCAGGTTTGCTAGCATAAAGCTCTGAAGCACCAGCTCTGTATTATTAAGAATTTCTGACCTGAAAAAAAAAAGCCCCCATTAAAAGCTGGAATTCTACAAGCTATCTCCCGTTGCACACAGCTCCAAAAAGCTGCTAAGCAGGGGTCATTTGCAGAATACCAGTCACTTTCATGCTACTTCAATGCTCATTACCAAACCTCTGTTTGTCCTGGCTCCTTTTCTTTTCTTTAAAAAATGTTGTTATTATCATCCAGTTCCAAAATACCCTAAAACGAACAGAGGGAGCTGACCTAAATACTGATTTTGGTCTCAGAATGACCTGCCTTTGAAGAAGGAAGCTCTGAGATGGATTTCAATTCCAGAGCATAAACCCCCACCAGATTAATTGAAATCAAGGCTTAAGTTTGCCTGTCATCTCTACTGGGCAATCTCAAAAACCAGAGGTAACAAGAAATTCAATCCACAGTATTCTGGAAGCATAAATGCTTAAATGGTAAGAAATACTATTGAAAAGGAACGCCCTAAATCATGCACCTTCTCATATAATCCATACCAACCATACCTGTTACTTGATATTGTAGCAGATGAGGTGACACTGGAGGTAGGATCTGCAATAATCTTAGTGTTCCATTTCCCTCCTCCAAGCGGATTTTTAGAAGAAAGGAGAATCTGCACACATCCTAGCTGACTGCATGGTACCTGTTAGCTATTCAGTAAGGCCAAATGTGCTCTCACAGTAGTCAAACAGCAGGAGGAAAAGCCTCTCCATATCAGTGGAAAAACTTAGGAACATCAGAAAAAGAATGTCACTGCAACTGAGACTGCATCTGAAAGCAAAGGGCTGTTTGGTGGCAAGAGCAGAATACTCTGGGAGAATCTCACATTTCTGTTTTCTAACCTAGACATGCTACCCTGAAGTGTAGGAGAAAACTGGGAAGAGACCATGCTGTATTGGTATAATGTGGTAAGTTAGTGGCAGAGTGAAAGGCAAATCACCATTGCCAAAATTAGGTTTAATTTCAGTTATACAATGACAATTTCGGATTTTATCTTCTCACAGTTATTTCTCTGTATTTTAAAAAATGGAAAAGGAAGTGCCAGGTAACTTTTCACTAGATCTCACCACTGACATTAAGCAGAGGCAGCATTTAAACCATCTTCTAGCACAAATCTCCCCCCGTGCTGTACTGCCACAAAAAGTCCCTCAAACCAGCAGAGCTGCTGCATTTGATGCATAGGGGACAAAGTGCAAAAGGTGAAGAGCCATCGCAGTGGAACAGCTGCTAAACACAGCTAGTTTCACGGCTGCACAAGAGAGCTGTGGAGCCCACAAGAGAGGACATATGCAGAGGCTGGGTCTGGCAGTACCAGACAAGCTCTGAAGCTGGTTTGGAAGGAGATTAGCTGTCCCCGACCTGCAAGTCCTGCAGGCAGCACTTTTATTTCTGTGTTTTGTATAGGGAATGTAGATTTGTCCTTAAGCCCATATACAGTTAGAAACAGGTTCCTGGTCATCAGGCCCATCCCCTCGCTCCCAATCCCACTGCACGTAATCCTGGTCATGAACAGAGCTTCAGCTTCTAAGCACCTTGGTGATCAGCTCACTCTGCTCCCAGTGGAAGGCGCTTCTAGGAACTCACTCTTCTGCTGGTTAGCAACTAATTTCTAGCTTCAATTTATTCACAGCCAATTTAAATTCATTTGTTCTTGTGCCAACACTATTCTTTAGCCTAAACAGCTCTGCTTCCCTGCGGAGTGTTTAGTTCTCTCCATTCCCCACCCTAACTAACCGGCAGACAGGACTCTCCTCTCCGTCTTCATTTGCTGGATTAAATAAACTAGTTCCTTCTGGTCTCCTCTTCAATGACCAAGCCCTCATTCCTGCCTTAACCTGCTTTGGCTTGAGGTTGGGAAGTCCAAGTCCCATTTGTCATTTTGTTCCCAGATTCCCCATTGCCACTTTGAGGACTGCATTAGTCCATTAGTGGCTCTCTCAGGCTCTTCACCTGGTCTAGTACTTGAACCTTCTTGACCAGAATAGCGGGAAGTACACCAGGGTTCACCAGACTTGGTGTAACAGAATTCAAAATTCCCTGTCACCACTTAGGTGTAAGTACATGTGTCACAGTCACTTTAGACTTGAGACTATTACCAAAGCCTCTGAGTACCTATTAGCTTGTGAATGTACCTCTCATAACAACAAACCTCAGAAAAGAGTATCTTCTACTATGGCCACAGTTGAGGCAGAGACTTAAGGCCCAGGAAATCTGAAGGCCACATTCATAGAAGTACTTAGATCTCTGATTCCCACTAAAAGTAGTCACTTGTTCATGAGTAGTGTGCATACTTCTGAGGTTCTTGACCTACACAGCTTCCTATGATAGCCAAGTGACTCCAAAAAGAATATCAGTGTTCAGAATAGTGACAGGGCAGCACTTAAGCAAGTCCCCAAGCTTGCCTGCTTCCCAGGGATGCAATATGTGACTCATCACTGCTCCTTGTTACCATTTTAGGTAGTCAGGCAACTGAGACATGACATCAGATGGGCCTCCCTACCATCTCATTAACATCTTGATAAAGGTTGACTCTGGGATCCACAGCAACATGAAAAGACAAAAGCATCGTAAAAAAGTCAGGATATAAAGGAGGTCCTGGTGAGCCAGGAAATCTTCTGTGACAATAGAAATCTCACTGTGAGGAGGAAAAAGAAAAGCATCTCCATGGAGTGAAATCCCCAGCAGACTTCTTGGACACATTCCAATCACTGCCATTGAGCCTCTCCCTAACCTCTGTGACTCTCTATTAGAACAATGCATGCATTTTAATTTCCTCTTATCTGATGGAAAATAGGTACAGATTCTGTCTGTCCTTTCCTTACTGAAGATTTTGTAGGCACAACCAGGCTAAACAGCCCCAAGAAACCAATGTCTCCTCCCTGCTGCTCAAGTTGAGAGTACATTTTTGACCCCATGTCCTTAGGGTGGCATAAGTACTTAAGCCATTTTTAGTTCCTGAGACGGAAGAAGCACTTAAGCTGCTTTAAGCCCTTATGGTGGCATAAACGCTTAAGCTGGCTGCAGTTCCTAAAGCCAAGTGGAAGCTATAGCAATACATGAAGAACTCTGCACCTTCCACATAGGCACATGCCTGTGGAGAAGCTCAGATAACTATCTCCAGTCCTGCCTCCTTTCCTTTGGATGCACTTATTGTTATTCTATTAGAGTTCTTGATGCTGTCTTTCATACTTTATGGAAGATTTAAGACATGCTATTGTGACAAATCTCTGCTAACGCTGATTAGCAACATCAGAATTTATACAATTTGCTGATCTGGCCCAACGCAGGTCAGTGCCTCCACAGTCTTGACACCTTTACTAAAATGGAATACACACAGTTAAGATCATCTGGATCTTAAAAGCAGTGCACAGCAATTTCCTCGGTGGGTAATGAATACACTAAAGAGTCTGTGCACTGCACTCCTCACCTCACAGTGTTTGATCTTGTCACTCAATCTCTATACCTAATTTTCAACATTTTCCACTATTAACAAATGAATCCCCTTGCTCCCCCTAGATATAGTCATGACTGCAAACCTAAATGAAGACTAGTGGCATGCCACATTTCATAATCAGATATTTTTGGGTTACATGTGAGAGTGTGGCTTTTTTAACAGTTGTAGTGGTTTAACACTAGCCAACAACTACCTACCAGGTTCATTCCCACTAGCCCCTCCCAGCAGGATGGCGTGAATTGGAAAAAGGTAAAATCCATGGGTTGAGAAAAGAATAGTTCAAAATCCAAAATAAAAGACTATAATAAATAGCACTAATAATGATAATGATGAAAAGGGAGATAAGAACAGGGACATGAATAATAGCCAATACAAACATGCGATGCACAATTCCCTTGGTCACCACCTGTTCACTGATGCCCAGCATGCCCCTGAGCAGCAACTGGTCATCCCAGCCAACTTCCCCCGGTTTATATCCTAAGCATAATGTTCTGTGGTACGGAACATCCCTTTGGTCAGTCTGAGTCAGCTGTTCCCGGCTGTGTACCCTCTCAGCTTCCTCTCACCTGCTCCCTGGCAGAGCATGGTAAACTGAAAAGTCCTGGACTTAAGAGTAGCCACTGCTCAGCAACAACTAAAACATCTGTATGTTATCAACCTTATTCTCATACTGAATCCAAAACATAGCATAGTCAGCTATTAGGAAGAAAATTAACTCTATCCCAGCCAAAACCAGGATAAAAGCATGCAAAATTACATATAAACACCAAATATTTGTAACTCCAGTTTGACTAAAAATGTTTTACTCATTAAGAAAAAAATTACTACATAAAGTTTCCGTTAAAAAATGGTTATTTCAAAAAGGAGTGAAGCATGTGGAAAATGGGAAATGTAACTTACCTATTTTACAAACTTAACATTTGAACTTTGTGTCCATGACTGTTAATACTTAATTTTAAGAATGAAAAGAAACTCCAGTCAGCACTCCAGCTGAATTCATGCTTGAAGCTCATTTATTACTGTGCTGTTCTGAATACCCATTTTTGTCCCTTGAGAACTGGCAATAGCAGTCAATGAAGTAAGGGAAGAATCAAAATTAGAAGCCCTAAGTCAACTGGAAAATTATGATGATTTATAACTTGAGATAACCTGTGTACGTAGAAACACAGGGATGACAGGCACAGGAGAAGGGCAGCATGGAAACCAGTGGCTGGAAGAGAGGAGGAAAACAGTAAGAAAGGAGGACTCCATTGTCCGAGGGAGCATTTCCAAATAAATGGTAGACTGAAGGGAACCTCAGAGATGTTGCAACAATTAGGGTTAACAGCTTTCTTGGACAAGCACAGCTACCACTGGGAGAAGACTGGGTTCACAGTCACATGTAAAAATTTAGTAAAGATCTGGAGTTCAGTGCAACACATGAACAGAGACTGTCCCTGTTTCATGGGGCATACAAGTTCAGAAGCAAGGAATGCACAAAGGCCAAGAGCAATCAAACTAATAATAACTAATAAACTTTTGCATTTTGTGGAGTTTACTGTACACCTGAGCAGGAATCATCTTTTTGCCTCAAATTCTGCTCGAGCAAGCCATGGTGAATCAAATGACTTTTTACGTAAGGGATTGGATAAGTCTTGTTCTCTAAACGTGAAACTGTATTATGAATAAACAGGAATATGCTAATTCAAAGGACACAGCTCACCAGGACTGTTTGCTTTTCACCTCCTTCTTTCAGCTGAAAATACAGGTCTGATTATTTTTTTTATCTCTCTGCCCTAACAAGAGCAATAAAATTTCTAAATCCCCCAGAAGAAAAAAGATATTTTCTTTCTACTTCTCCTTTTGTTCTCTCTTGCAGTAAATCCTGTAGCTGTCTTCGTTGCCTATCAATAGGTTAACCATATCCAACTTGTATGTTTAAATGCTAAAGACAGAGAAGTCCCCACGGATACGTCAATCATTGGCTCTTGTACAAAGAAAATACTGTATTTTGCTCAGAAGAGCTTTCTGTGGCAATTTAAACACAGTGAGACAGACACAATATCCTGGAGAGAGGAAAACCTGCCTTATTACATTCCTGACCCAAGAGAAAGGATCTGCCCTTAGGATATAAAGAGAATCAGTGGGGGGAAAAAAGAGAAAAGTTATCTAATCCTAAAAATAAAGACAGTGGTTCATAATACAGCATGACCTTCTTTTAATCTCTGATATAGCAGTTATCCAGTGTGGATGTGATAGAATACCAACAGGGCAAACACAGCTTTCTCGTCAGGCTGGGAATCAACTCCCTCATCCTGTATCTGTTTCCAGGTTTTGGACAGCTTTTTGGTAGGCTCTGGTATATTTTGTGGAGCGAATGGAACTTATGGGATATTGCAGAGATTCTTTCTCAATAAGATCACATCTTGTTCTTGTTTCATTTAATATACATATATTCACATATGCAGTACAGTTAAGTCTGTTAGCAGCAAAATGCACTCCATCAAGGGCAGTGTTTTACAGCTCTCCCTTGATTGCCTGTGTCAGAGCATGCAGCTATAAAGCAATGGGCAGAAATTGCATCTTTATTTGATAAACCCAAAAATCTAATAAACGAGATTCTGCCAGGACATCAACATAAATCTTGTGGACATTAATCATTCCAGTTCTACAGGTAGGAAAGGTGTTTGATGACTCTCAGGTTTGTTTTTTCTCTCTGATGTTCTCTTCCATAACTCTGTCAAAAAATCAAGTGCCTTGGTTTTTTTTTTTTGAATTTGCATTCATGTATTACTAGCTGGGACACTAATAGGTGAAGCTGGTATGGTACAGGAATTCCAGCTGTCTTTATTCCTTTTTTATTTCCCCCAGCTGTAGAGAAGTAATTTTTCAATGGATGCTGTCATGATAACTGGGTTTTACGGTCTCCTCCAGCACTGATGCTTTGTATCACATTTGCCTTATTTCAAGCAAGGTATCACAGCTTCCCTGTTTTAGCAATGTTATAAAAAAACCCCAAACTCTACTTCTCTCTTCAACCACCTGCTCAATACATGACCTGCCAAAGGACAGGCTAATTGCATTTTTCTGAGGAGGCTGTAGGAAGAACTGATAGTAGAAACCACAAGCCAAATGCTCAAGTCAATTGTTCTCAAACAGGGACATTTTGGTTAAATCTCTGGTCTCCAAGGAGGAGCCCTGCTCTCCTGAGAACTGCTGAAGAAGGAAAAGATGCAAAAGGGTTATATGAGGATGACAAGTTCTTGGGATGAAGGAGCCTGTAGGGCAGAAGTGCCCCTGCAGTGCTCCTGGAAGAATACAAGGAGCCAACCACAAGCTGAGCACTCCTGATGATTCTCCCAACACCTCCTCCTGCTGCCTGCCTGCTGTCTGCAGTGCTTCCCAGCTCTCCTGGCTGCCCTCCTGGCTGCCTCTGCCGCAGCACTCCCTGCACAGCTCCTGCAGGTTGTGTTACACACTCCACACCACTGCATGGGTGCTGGCAAACTCTCCTCCAACTTCCACTTGCTTCAGGATCTTTCTTGGTGTAGAGACTGTGTGTTCTGGAACACACAGGCTGAGAGCTGCTCTGAGCATCTGAACTGCTGTGCTAACTGCACAAAAAAGCCTTTCGCTGTAGGCTTTTCCTTTTTAAAAGGCAGCATCACAGGCAGAACTCCATTTTAACTTTCAACGTCACCAAGACTTCAGCAATGCACAGAATTCACTTTTACAAAAATTAGCTTCTATATACACATATATGTGTTTGCCTCACTTCTACTTTGTTTTTTTAATGCTCTTCACATTTAGGTCCCCCAATTACACCTATACTTCACCTGTGTTCTATGTAAAGGTCATATGAGAAAAATATAGGGTAGTTTGGTACCTGCAGTGTAACAAGAGCCCCAAAACAGAATACCAAGGAGAAAAGCAGAGGGAGAAAAAAGAAAGGTGAAGTGTGTACCAGTGATAGAGAATTCAAACCTGGCTTTAAAGACCAGGGCTGGAAGAAAAAAGTTGACAAAGGCCATTTGCTGAAGGGTTTAAGACCCACTGCTGACTACATGATAAAACTGTGATGTTGATCTTTACAGTGCAATAGCAAATGAAAGTGGTCTTCTCCCAAATCCTACACCTTAGCCCTGCATTGATGATCTTCAGGCTGTTCTGCCTGCTTTTTTCTTATTCTTCTCCATCACACATGCACCCAAGCTCTCCCCACAGGCTTTCTGAGAGGTGGCTACAGACAGGAATTCTACAGCCTGAGCTGTAGGAAGAGCTCCTGCCTTCAGGAAACAGCTCTACAGAATGATTGCGAGGAGGTGCAATGCCTGTTCAAGTCGTAAACTCACAGGAGAGGAAATTCACATTACTAAGAGCTCCACATTCCCCTCAAATCCATTAGACATTCCTCTCTCAAATTAGCCAAAGCAGTAGTGCACAAATAAGGGAGAGGTTTTCCCGCAGTTGGATGGGGAAGAGGGTGGGACTGGCCAAACATCTGCCCTTCACTGTTTCTAAGACTGCCAGTGAATGTTGCCTAGAAAATGTACTCTCTGATACCTTCTAGGAGTGGCTGAATATGGAAGGAGTGAAAACCACCTGAGGCTCAACTTCAAAATTTTCTGCTTCATGATCTTTGCATTTAACGATAAAAATTGATTTTACGTGCAATTGCTAGAGAATTTCCAGGAAAACCATGTTACAATCTCCCTCACAGGCAGTACGCAAGGTGAGCAATGGCTTACTCCTCTTTACAAATCTGAACTTGCATACATCTGTGTACAATCTTTAACAAAAACATACAGGACTTACCTTAAAAAAAAATTTGAAAAACTTGAACAGCTTGACACTTAGCACTGCCACAGATGTTAATGTAACACACTTAAAAGCATATATTCTATTTCTGGATTTTTCTCCCTGGCAAAGACAGACCACAGAGGACTCCTGCCAGCACACATGAGAAGGAAGTAATCATAAAGAGGCATTACAACAAGGTATTTCATCTTATTTGCAAATAGTATGAAGAATGAAAATAGTGTTCCTGCTTTTGACAGAAGCACACCAGCACACACGAGGCAGAACTAAATACTTTGGATGTTTTCCCACATTTCTGCAGAAGACAAAAAACTATAGGCCTCCTTCCTGTCATCATAACTCATCTGACTTCAATGGAAATCAGACCTGCTGTATATATTAAACCTGAAATTAACTATTCTCGCCCCATATTGTTTAGCTTTGATAAATTCCAGCCAGCACTCCTGGCCAAGATGCACAGATCCTGGTTCAGTGAGCTGCTCTGCTGACATGAGCTCTTACGGCAGACTGGAGCCCATTAAATTCGATTGGGTCCAAACACACTGAGCTCTCCGCAGGAGTGGGGCTTTAGCAACTCTTCTAGTTAGTTATTGAGCTGTGAGTTCAAACCATGCTAGAAGTAGTAATATTCTCCTTTAACATAGGGCATGTTCACAAGAAAGTAAAATTGGAAGAGATTCCTAATCTTTACATTCCACAGACCAGCGTAGTGGAGCCAAGAAATAAAAGCTTAAGATTAAAGATGCCTAGAGAAGAAGGGAAAAAAGGAAGAAAAAGTACCCAGCAAAATATTCCAACAATTGGTGCACCAAATGAATGTATAAAGAGAGCTGTTTTATAAAAATTTTAAGGCTGTAATGACAAAAATCTGTTAAAATTTACACTGCCTTTCAGTGCATGTGTTTGGAAATACACTGGAACCAGTTTAGAATCAACAGGCTCTTTGATAAAAAATGTAACTGTATATTACAGCAGCTTTATACAATTTTATATTAGCAGAGACAAACTGATAATCCCCTGAACCAATTTAGAAACCTATGAAAGGTTATAGCAAGAGAAAATAAGGAAACGCTAAAAAGTACCATTTTAACAAGATTTTGAATTCTTCCTAACTCCAGGAGTGGTACAATGGGTCACCTACCTATGAAGAAAGATTACCAGAATATTTGATCCTTTATGAGAAAGTTAAACCACTGCCTCTTTTACTGAAAGTCCTTTGTTCCTAAAGGGGATAAATAGCAGGGTAAATGTCAGACATTTAAATGGGATCTGCTTTTCAAGGTGCATTAAGCATATGGCCACTAGCACTAAGCGCGTATATAGGACTTGCTGAAAAACACGCACCTCCTTCGGTTCAACTCTGAACCACATTTTGTAAAATCATGCACTTTCTTCTACTTTTTAGTACTTTATTAATAATTAGAGCACAGCTAATACTGATTCATTTAAAACGAAAGAAAATATATTCCTCGCAGGGTCTTCTGTGTAAATCAATCATTAAATCTTTCTAACTTTTTTGTAAAGAGAGCCCTTGTGCTTACCATGTGGACATATACAAATTGTTCATATGATTAAAATACCAGTGCTTTGTCTGCAGAAAGAGACTATTGAATAACAGCTTTTTTTTTTCAATAAAGCATTTAGTGTCTTCTTATACATAAACTATGAAAGCTGAAGTTCAGATTAGAGATAATGCCTGATCCACGTTTAGCAATGAAAGGCACTAAAAACCTCTAAAAAACGTGACTTAAAAACACAGAACACTTTTCACAGAAACTACAAAGAAAAATGCTGGCAATGATAAGCAGTGATAAGCAATGCCAAAATCTTTACTAGGCAATATATATTGTAACATATATTTATCACAGAGGAGATCCTGGCAGAATTAATCCAGCCTCCCTAGCTGACAGCAGCAGCACTGTGTTAAAGCCAAGACATCCCAACTGGACTGGAGGAAGTAATTGGGGTTCTTCCTCCAAACACCTCCAAGAAATATGTTCAGCACATAACAAGCTTCAGCACATGCAGCAGTTTATTGCTGCTCTAAGACCTCCCTTGGGTTTTTTACCAGACATCCACTTAGAATTTCCCTTTTGCATCCATGCTAGGCTTAATCATCCCTGTCACATCCTAGCAAATTCAGGGCTAGCAAAGGTCTCTGTCCCATTTTACAAGTTAGTCACACTTGATGTCTCAGGCAGCAGCAGCAGAGTTACCTTCTTTCATCTTTTTTTGCCATGGGATAACATTTTTCTATCCTCTCATATGTGCCATAAACAGTCCTGTTCTGTATCTAAAGATGTATGTTTCAGCTGTTGCAATGAAAACTGTGCAGGATTTCTTAGGAGAACATAGGAGTATCACCTAAAACACAGAAAAGAGCTAAGGCCAATTTTTTTCTGCCCCTGCATTCCATACACTAACTTCAGTTGACATCCAGCGAACTTACAAGGGCTTTTGGTAACTGAAAATCAATCCTAAATAGTCTGGTTTATCTCAAAGATTCCTATCTTCTCTTATGTACCACTGTGGCACCATCTGAATGGCACAGACTTGTGCTGGCAGTCAACCACAGAAATCTGCAGCAGCAAACCAGAGGGCAGTCCTGTATCTTTGTTAACTCTTCTGCACCCAAAAAACATTTCAGAACTGGAGCCTGGCACCTTCAGAACATCATATAAAACACACTTCTTTGTTCAGGCTGTTTTTTCCAACCATAAGTGTCGGAATCCCCTTGGCAATTAATTTCCTGGCTGGTAATCCCTTGGCTCTGATCCATGCAGAGAGAGTGGCTGCACTGGAGGAAGGCGTGCAAGGCACATACTCTGACTTTCCAAAATGAAGTGGTTTCTTGATTTAAATGACAGTGGTCAAGCCTGAAAACTTTGTCCTTGCCTGGCATAACGGAGTAAGCTAAGCTCACTTAAACACTCTTTAAAGCTGAGTATAATGTGGCAAATGGTCAAATACTGCAGGCAGGGTTTTCTTAGTTATCTGAGGCAGTATTACACATAATATAGGCACAATAAAGAAATGTAAACACTACCCCAATGGTAGTGAGACAGAGGAATTGAACAATATATTGTTTGATAATCGGCACTGATAACGGTTTAAAGGATACAGCCTTCCCTTCACTTTAAGAAAACTTACACTAACAACAACAACAACAACAAAATCACTACATATTCACAGTGTATTAAGATTCTCTACTCTCAGCTCTTGTACCTCTTAGAGGTACAGAACTCCTGTGGCAATCCTGACTGATGCTGGTAACTGGCAAAACACTCTACAATAAACAGACCACAGCTACAGGAATGCTTTTCCCTAGTAGCCAGCTGGGCTTGATCAGTTCTGACATACGTATGTTGTTTAAGGTATTCAGAAACAAAGGGACAGAGAAGCTCCTATAAGTAGCCGAACTCTCAAAAATTTTTTTTCATTAAGTTTCCTTTAGTTTTAGACAAAGGATTTCACAGGAGAAAGTAAGTTGGTACCATGCTCACATGTGCTGTGAAGAGTGAGATATTATCTTTTTAATTAATTCAGCCTAAAGTAAAGCAGTTTTAAGTAATGTGCTCCAATCCTGAATTCCTCAAATCAGAGAGTATCAGAGCTAAATAAATATGGAAAAGACACTTGTCCTTCATGCTGCAGAATCCTAAAATAACACACCACAACCCTCCCCTCCTGCAAACCTTACTGGAGCTCCCTGGATGCATTGAAGGTGTGGTTGCCCTTATCTGGCAGGAATCACTTCTGAGGTAAGGTGCTAACCAGAAGCAAAGGATGGACTTATCTGTACCGTGCTTCTCTCTGAAAATTTAGTGAGTGCCTACCCGCTGCTGTGCTGCTGCTGTTCCTTCTTTTCGTGCTTTCTTGGCACACGTAGGAGAGGATAAAAGCCTAATGGGTGCGAGTGTCAGCACAATATAAATTGCTGCAAGAAAAAACTTGATGCATGGCTTGGGATCTGAAAGAAGAATGTCCACCATTGTTTGTGATTATGGATCACATCACAATCTAATAGCAATTTTTATTTAATCAATAATTTCCATGCTGAACAGACAGCCCTGTTACAGAGAATCGACAAGCAAGTACTGATAGCGACAAGGCTTGTTATTAATCTTTACCCTGCCAACGTTTCAACCAAACTACTGTAAAAAAGCACCACCAAGATGGATTTAGAAGTAGGTATTTTTTTTCTGTCTCCTTTCTCTTTTTCTTTCTCTCCCTTTCCTTATCCCTTTCTTTCTTTTGCTTTTCTTTTTAGCTACACGGTCCCATTTTCCTTCTCCCTTTTCAGGTATGTAATGTTTCATACACTTTATATTCTAAGTTTATTTGAAAAACCTTGGGCTTGAATTGCACAAAAAGGCAATTCATATTAAGCAATTTCACAAATCAGTGGGACCTAGCCCAGTGCTGAGTGTTAGCCATTATAGGCTAATAAATCATACTTTCTCTTTGAGATGTCAATCGCCAAAGTGCTTTGTAAAAATGTTGGCATCTGTAATTCAGCGAAGCCTTTTCATCTTGAAATAAGATGCTCCAGACTGATAACAAGAATAATCCTCTCTTGATCAAAAAAAAAATCTGCATTTTACCAATTAAAGCTGCTGCCAGAAGCCAAACGGAGCAGCACTGAGACTCCACTGTAGTTTATCTCTGCTAAACACAAGGAGGGATACAGTTGGAGCTTTGTTTCATTTTCAGCTTGACTACTTTATCTCACGGAGAACTGCAGCATCTCAGCCCTTCGATACACATAAGAACGGTCTATGCAGACCTCATACCTACAGTGCAAGCCACCAGAGGACCCGCTCCTGACAAAACCACCACCCATTCATTTTGTAGATTAGGTACTCAACATCTTGAAGAGAAGTCACGCTCACACTAAAGTTTAAGCACAGGAAAACACTAGATTTGTTTCCCCATGATAAAAGGCTCATCTGCTTTTCATTTTTATTTTTCTTTCTATTAAGGGGTTACACAAACAATAGAGACTGCAAAAATGAATCCATTCAGCCCAGCCCTTTCAAAACCAAATGCAAAAGCTTCCCTCATGCCTATATTTGCCTGTCTCTGCCTCCATTTGTACATGCTGATCTGCTACTTCTGTCTCAGAAAAAGCACTTCCACATGCAGCTGAGCCAGCACTCAGAGATTTCTCTTCTTCCCAGGACTGGTTTACTATGGGTAGATTTTTTGGTACAATATGGGTGACAAAAGCAGTACTGAGACATACCAGACCAAACAAATCAAGGTAGATCTCCCACTTGTTCACCCTATGTAACACAGGCTATGTAACAACAAATCACTTAACAGAAGCAAGGCATGATTAGAAAGAACAGCTCTGTCCAGGTGAATCTGCTTTGTCCTGGCACTTTGGTCAGGACTGAAAGGTACCTGAAGTCCATGCACAAGCCTAGCCCTCCCTGCAGCTCTGGGGCAGCAAAATTAAGGCAGGGAGGGACTTCCCTTCTCTCTCTTCTCCATGATATGCCAACAAGAGTCAAGAGGTGAAGAGTCAACTCGTTTGCTGCTTTACTCTTGCCTATGTGTTTGCCACTCAATCAGCATGGGCTTCCCTGGGACTTGGCTAGCAGCTTCTTATTCTACATTTACCCCCAAAACTGGAAGTCACCTTTAAACTATCAGTAACTTGGAAGAGTTCACCAGCTGAACTCTCAGGCAAACACTTCAAGTAAGTATGTACATCCACAAACCACCTAAATAGTGCTGTGTGATTAAAAGCACAGACCAAAGTCAAGCCCTGCATAGCCCTTTCCACCCAAGTGCCCCCTCACTATGGGTAGAGTGGGTAGAGTAACTTCCCAGGGCACAGGAAGAGCACTGTTCATCCCTACCTACAACAGTGAAAAAGAAGTGTTATTTAAAGGATGTCATAGTTTAGCAACCTCTTTCAGGGATACCAATTCAAAGACAATGACTTTGGCAACTCATATGAACAGAAGCAGACTAACAACAAGTTTTACTAATGCTGTGAAAGAAATGCTAATTACAGAGGAATTAAAATAAAAAATGATTACATTTCTCTCTCTAAATCCCCTCTTAATACTTTACAGATTAGGGTGGATTTATTTTGTTGTAAACCTTTCGCTATCAAAAAAGAAATCCCCCTGTTATTTTTTTTCCTCCCTTCTTCTCTGTGATTCATCAAAAGCCAGACTCTAGGCAGGGAGACTGCTTATGCACTGGTATAGTGGAGTGCTTAAGAGGACCTGAGCCAAAGCACTGCTGGCCTTTGGGTCAAGCCCACAGTGAATAAGATCTCTTTACAAGGCAGCACTGATGACTTTTCACACTGCTGGGAGGCAAAGGGCATCATGGTGACTGCCACAGAACAATGATATGCTGAGAAGCACAAGCAGGAGCCGTGCCAGAGCCTGGGGGCTACTGAGGCTCCAGAACAGCAGTGAGGTCCATCTGTGGTTACTTAACCTTAAAACCCAACAGCACTTACATGGACACCTCTTATGTGGGGTTAAAGACGTGCTTAATTTAAACAAGCCTGTGCTAGGTACCCAGACAGAAACCAAGACAGAATGAACATGCTCTCAAGGGCACAGATCTGCTTACCAGCTTTGCTATGGCATCTAACAAATTGCTGGCCTATAAACAATTCAACAATTCTGCCATAGTTCAAAAGGATGGGCTCAGCAGCTTATAATCCAGCACAGTAAGGTGGTGTCTGAATTAGAAATCAGCCTTTGAACACGTAATGAGGAAGAGATTTCAAAATCTAAAAACTGCTGTACAGATGCCTCTTATTATTATTTATTATCTAATCTCTTCTTCCTTTCCTTTGTATCCTCACAGCTACAAAGATCAAACATATTGAGGGGATGGACAAACTGAAAAAAAGCCTTCCCATGGCGCTTGCCACTGAAACAATTCCCTGCCTTCTCCAAGTTGTCCCAACTTTCAGCCCAAGCTTTGGGCTTGTCTCACTTGAAGAACTGATTTCTTTTGTCTGTAGCACTCCTTCTCCAAGTATGAGTTAGGGTCCAGACCTCAGTGAGTAAAAAATAAAACAAGGTGAAACAGAATACAACCACCAACAAAACCCCCTTTGCTGTTGTACATAAAACATTCTCCTTTTGTCAGGAAAAAAATGATTACTATAATGGATTTCATGTTCTTATCTAGTCCTTACTCTTTTCAATTTAAAGGAAACATTCCTGAACCTTTCAGGGCAGTAGCTGTCACTGCCACGCACAATGAACCTGTGAGTGGGCTGTGTCTTCTTTATGTTACTGTGCTAGAGCCAAATAAAACTATAATGAAAATGCAGTGAAAACTGCCTCTGCAAAGAAGAATTAAATATTAACTAAATCCCTGAATGCATTTTGAGAAACATGCAAACTGGGATGTGTAATTGCACCCCTTTGGGGTCGTAAGAGACTTGCTTCACAAAGTTGGGACTTCACCTGCCCCACGACCAGTTTGCAAGCACACCTCCAGGACCCAGAGAAAAGAAACCACTAATGCATGAAAGATAATCAGTCTGCTGGGCCAGATGAGTGCAATTGCCTCCATTTAGGTGCAGATGCCTACTCACACTGCTGCACCCAGCACCTGCTCGGCTTTGGCAGCTTTGGGGCCCTTTGCTTGCAGGGCAGTTTCTCCTCTTGCAAGTGGTGGGCAATGTGCAACTCTCAGGGTCACTTACAGGTCAGCTGCACTCTGGCTGATACTCAGGAGAACTGCTTTAATCTGTCTTACCCTCCTACTGCAGTTGGATCTTTGTTTAGAGAAGAGTGGTGAAGCTCTCTCCAGTCCTTACCTACAGCTCTCCTACAGGAGAGGAGCTGAGGAAGAAACCACAGGCCAAAGCCATTACAGTAACAGAGAAAGTGAGACTTCCAAGTCTATTGACTTTGAGTGTCCCTATTTCTGGGCATCCAAAATCACCCACTGTAAAGAGGGCTAATCCTTCAGAGTGGTGTGTTCCCCACCTCCTGATGTTCTTAAGGGTTTTGAGGTGCACAGGATTGATTAAGGCACCTCACAGATGCTGTAAAACCTAAGCAGAGATTGGTTGTGGGCACAATTTGGGGTTTATGTAGGTCTCCATAGATTGCCGGCCAAATTCTGTTGGTCAGGGTCGAACACACTGTTTTCTATAGGAAAAGAGAGCAAGAACATTAAGAAACTCCAGTTTCAGAATTGCATGTAATGGCTCTTTTGGGTACCCTCAGTGCACTGTGATGCTTTGGGAACATGTGGGTACCTGAAAAACACAAGAAGCTGCCCCCTCTGGTTCAAGAAGGGAACCATATGGAGCAGTACAATCCCTAGGCATTGCTGGGCAAGTGCTCCCGTCACCAGGGCTTTGCAAACATGCAGGAAGATCCCAGCAAATGGAATCCTGTATGTAAGCCATTGCTGATAGTTAAGGGCTTTTTGATCTCATCTAATCAAATGTAACAACAATGAAAGAATTCCATTGCTGTAAAATTTAGGAGAAAACACTAAAAAAAATAGCTCTACAGTTCTTCAAGCATGTTTTTGAATGAAAAATAATTATCATCAAGGCTACGCAGCAAGGGGGATGAGAAAGGCAGCACTGCTTTTTTCTGATTGCCATTGTAGTAATATTTAACAATAAATTCAGTCCTTTCCTTGAAGGATAATTTTCTTCAATAAACTTTTATCTTTAGCATCTAACCCTTTTGCAATATTTTAATCTTAACTGATTTCTGGAGAAAAAAGGGACAAACTGCAACAAAAAGCAGATTTATAAATATATACAATATCGTATTAGCTTCTAGGCACTCATATATTTAAAACAAACTTGAGCTCAGCTAAGCCCAATTATAATATCTCGATGGGCAGAGAAATTAATTAAACAGCTGAATGATAAAGACCCCAGCAGCAAACTGAGGCTTTAAAATAAATAAGATATTTTTTTAATTTTTTGAGGAGAAGAAAAAAGCTAAAGAAAGAAATCTATAATAGACATTTCAAACATTAATGTAACCAGCCTCTTCAGGAATGCAATGCACTGTAAGTAAGACTACCTGGCAGGCGAATGTAGTGGCAGCTCTAACATGGCTCGCCAACTTTGTGTCTTGCTAATGTGTAACACACGCACGCCTTTTGCATCAACTTCCAATAACCCTGGCATCTCAGCAGTGCGGCTCAGCAACAACCAGAACAAGGGCAGAACTTGTCAGGATTTAAGAGCTTTCAGCAAAAACCTTCAATTGCAGCCAGTACCCTATTCCATAGAAGGATATCAATTATAGATAGTGACTTGCTTTAGCAGTGCAGTCGGCACTGTCAGACGCTAGATAGACAACCATGAAGAATCATGAATCTTTCTATTAACTGTAAGAGAAGGAGGGGGGGAGAGGAAGGATGGGTAGGTGTTATAAATAAGACAGAGCATCTGATGGTTTAACACCTTGCCTTTTGGTGCATGCATCATGAAAATTTAACCATACTGAATTCTAAGTGGCTCATATCACTTGAAAATAAGAGCACCCGTGCCAAAATCATTTCAGTGTCAGACCCTTCTGGGTCGGTCAATAATGATCCTTTTATGTAGCTTTTCAGTTATTTATTCACAGCAGCTCAGGATCTGTTCACAAAATCAGTCAGAAAACATTGGGACCGAAAAACACTTTCAGCAGCACCCACATTTTACACTACTAACTGCACGAGTTTGCTACAGAAATGCAGAAAATTATATCAAATGCTGACTACTGTGCACAGCATTGAAATTTCCACTGTAAAGCTACACCACATATTTAGATAGAGATTTTGTTTCCATTTACCATTTCATATGTGCTATGTCACACACCACTTTGTAATGCTGATTCAACTACAGTTGATTTCAATGAAAATCAGGTCTCAAAATTCCCCAAGAAATAACAAAGCCATTCATATAGGACAGAAAGACCAGAATACACACAAATTCATATTTACCTTTTTCAAAACACATGCATATGTGCTTGTGTATACACCCTATACATGGTGGGAGTAATGACATCTATACCAGGAACTGTGTGCACTGTGTATTGTGAAAAAGCTTTTCAAAGCTCTACTCAAACTGGCATGACTACAATTCACATAGAGTCACCTAACCCTTCAGGAAACAAAACAAACAGCTAGAAACATACTTCCATCTCTTCCCTTAACACCACAGCTCCTTTGATTTCAGTGTGTTGGGAAGCAAGGCTTGGATAACAGTCTGTCCTGTGTCATTCGACATTCCGGGTCTGATCTCTTGCTATTATGCATGGTTATAACCATACAGAAAGACGACGGATGTTATCTGGATGAGTCTTGCAAGGGCAATTTAAGCCTTTTTTACCTTTATCTATGCCAGTTGCCCCTGTCTTGGTGACTACTACCCCACAGCAGAATCAACAAAACTGGATGGTTATCTATACTCCTGACATCCTGTCCAGCATCTTACTTCCAAACCTTCAAGCCCTTCAAGCTCAGCTGGAGCAGCTCAGGCTCTGCTGAGTCTGCCAGTGGGTTGAGGATCACCAGGAGAGCAGCAGCACATGCAGCCAGGAGAGGCATGGTGGCAGAACTCTGCTGCCAGATCAGGCAGCTCCTGACAGCAAGAACAGCCCGATGTACATGGTCCTGGAGCCCCAGGGTGAAAGACCTCATGCCCATGTCAGGGGCACTCCTCCTCCTGTGTTTGAGCAGTGTCTGGCACCATGAGGCTTCAGGCTTGGCGAGGCCTCCAGCTGCTACCACAGTGCCAGGGCTGCGGAGCCAAGCATGTGCAGGGGCCGTAAGACACACACCGTGCCTGTGCCTGGTTTGGGCACACACATGCACATGCCACACACCCAGCACTCACAACTGTGCTGACACCGATTTAAGCGCAGCTACAGCAATTTGTATCTGCTTAGATTTACCCACAGCATTTGGCTAGGAGGCATACATGAGCCACACCACTTTCTCACCTGAGATTTTCAAGGACCTAATGCTCAGGGACGAACACTTTCTGCCAGAGTGACATACCTAAGCAAAACCAGGACTTCCTTCCCATGAAGCCCTACTGAGACCAGACTTCATTTCCCTAGCTGCTGCAGATGTACATCAGAAGGCTGTGGCAATCAAGGGCAGACAAAATGTGCAAAAGGCAGACTGGGGTGAGTGTCTGGGCTTTCAAACAGAGTTAGGTATCTAAAGCCCTTTGCAATTCTGGGTAGAAATAACTCGCTCAAGTCCCCACAGCAGGGCTCTACCAGAGCAGCAAAAGAAATCACAAACCACGGCCCCATCACTGAATGCCGCTGACTCTTACAGCATGATTTGTGCTACTTCAATGTGATGGTTGCCCTGATGAATTTATTGTCTTCAGGGTAAGGAGTCAAGTCTTGTACCTTGTAATCCTAAACACCATCATAACACACCTGAATCCTGAGCCCTGCCAGAAAGAACTCCCTGTCATAGAAAAACTTTTAATATTACTTTTTTGTGTCTAGAGAAACTTGTTTCAGATGTTGCCATTGCCCAGAAGCGTAAGAAATACAATTTTTTCAGTCTTGCTGTTGACCATTCCAATCCAGGCAGATTTGCTATAAACATCTCACCAAAACCAACAAATTAACTTTAAAATTAAACTCCAGAAGAACTAAACTACCACCCTGTCAAACACAAGCTATTAGCTAACATGCTCAGTGGACTTACATTAAATTTTACACGTGGAACATCAAAAAATGTTCTTTTTCCTTTTTTTTTATTGTCAAGGGTACCTTTATTCTGAATTTCTCTTTTATTTAATTTATTTTTGTGTATATTATTTATGATCATCACTGGGACAATTTCTAAATATTCAAAGGTTTGCCAGGCATCATAAAGCTTCAGCCTTACAACAGGTAGCAGATATCAAGACTGTGCCTATGCAGAGCCCCATATGATGTCATTTGATCTGTTTGCACAGAATCAATTCAAAGGCAAACTTTTGATCTTTTAATTTAAATGCGTCAAATCACTTGCAGAAGCCCTTTGTATGGCATTTCCTCCCCAAAAGGTACTGTGACACCAAAACAGTTTCTCCTCACATTTCAATTTGGCCTATTCAAATTTTAGGGAATTATGTGTGCAAAATGTCTCAAAGAATTCTTGGAAAAATGTCACATTTTGGATATTATTTTAGTTGTTGATAGTCTTTCATTTATCATTATTGTTGTTACTGTTGCTGCTACTAATTAATAACAACAAGAACCTGAAAACACATCTTGATGAATAACTGCAACACCAAGATGTTCTCACACTCCAGCAAGTGAAAGCTGACATTGCTTTACTGAAGTCAGCTTTGCAGGGTAAGTTTACCATTTGGCATAGTGTTTGGAAATATATGGTGGGTTTGTTTTTATTTATTTTGGGTGAAAAAGTGGATTTTTCAACTAGCTATTTCAGAATTACTAGCCACATTCTGCAATAGATTTTTTGTGATCTCCAGTAAAGTATTAAGCAGTTTTCTAAACTAAATACAATTCTGTCACACTGCTCATTTGTTGAAGGTGTTCCTCTCTCTTCGGTACTAGGAATTCAATTTTTTTTCAGAGTATTCATTATGTTCCATGATGCCGGTAAATAAGAGAGATGCTGCTAGTTAAGGAGGTTAAGAATTGCAGGGGATTGTACTTGTCAGGTTGTATTCTGAATTTTGATTGCTCACTTTCTATCTCACAATACTACCAAACAGTATAAATTGTTTATTTGGGATAGGTGGCAGAGAGGAATAAAAAACAAGGGAGATAGAATTAATACTTGGTGTAGCACAGAAAAGATTATACAGTTTGCTTTTGCTAAAACAACTGAAGTAACTCAGTCCCCATGTATTTAGCCAGATAATCGCTTTCAGTTTACATACAACAGTAAATTGATAGCAAAACCTCTCTCAGAGAAGGGAAAAAATTCCCCTCGCCCATTTCTACTTTTACAGCGCCTTTGGGGAGAAAAAAAATCAAACTTGGCTAAAGGTTAATAATCATTCATGTCCAGCTTACTATTACTCAATAACTATCAAAGTCTCTAACTCAAAATAGCGTTTGCTGGCTTACAGGATCAGAGCCATTACAATCTCTGTGGAAGACTTTATTGAATTTTACACTAAGCTTTAGCTGACTGAACAGGTCAAGCACTGTGGCTTCGAGTTTTCTTTATTCTCAGAAACTCATAAACCTCTCTCCAGTTTGCAGCTCTGTTAGCTAAGAAACTTGACTCAGCATAGGGTCAGAGAACCTGACCCCCATGAAAAAGGTCATGTAGTTTTAAAACCTAGTTCCTGAATACCATTAACTTACATGCACTAGCTGTTCCTGCGTGTCAAACTCCCGGGAACAGCCTTCCCAGTGGCAGTTTGTCTCATAGACCACTTCAGGCTCCTGTTTGCTTTCATCTTTGTCCCCTTCCTCTTTTACCAAGGTCATTCCTTCTGGCTGTTCCTGGAGAGAGGAAAAAAACAGGGGTGAGAAGAAGAGAGAGGAAATTCTGAAACTGAGGAAGAAGAAAAGTGAATTACTTCAGTATTAAAAGAAAGATGTTGGGGGGGTGTGTGTGTGGAGGAGGCGGGAGAGGGAGGATTATTTTACTCTCATTTCACTATGCTACTTCATTCTACAAAATACAGAAGCCCAAAACATGCCTGATAAACCAGAAGCCATTTGCAAACTATAAATGTAAAATAAATTCTTTGTTCCCTTTACATTTCAATTAAGAAATCATAATGGCCTGGCTTCCCTCACACTTTACTTAAGCAGCTTGTTATTTGTGCACCTGGCTTTCATGATTCAGTGGCACCACTAATGTGAAAGGCACTATTCAAAATAGTTGAATTAATTGGAATTTCATTTTAGTACTAGGGTTGGACAGAAATTCGATCACCAGTAATCCAGTATGTTTCCATTGTTAAAACAGTAACAGGTTTGCATGCTAAAACCCTTCCAAGAGCAGATTGGTAATTTTTGAGTTACTTGTTAGTCTGTTCTTGCCCTTAACATGTGCATGAGAAGGGTGAGCAGGGGAAGAAAGTATTTAATTTTGGGGTTATATTTCCCACCTCCAGTTCATCAGGGTGCCTTATTCTCCCCAGCTTGTTACTTGCTGAGGGTAAGAGTCAGATGTTCGTGTAAACATTTGGTTCACATTATGCACCCCTGCTATTTTTCCATTTCAAACCTGCTGAAGGATTTAGGCAGACCTCTGCTTTGTTTTCATGGATTCACTCACAAGATTGAGGCTCTGATTCTCACCTCCCCTGAGTCACTGTAAATGAAGAGTCACTCTACTAAAATCAGTGGCATTAACTGGTATAGAAAGTACAGCAAACGAGACTGTAGCCTGGCACTGGGGCCTCGGTGCAGTACTGCGCCTAAGACCCGGGAAAAGTCAAGATGGCCTTAAGTATTTTTGCTGAATGGAAAACATGTCCTTAATGAAGACCTGAATGTCTCTTGTGCACTTTTCTGTGGCAAACAGAGCATTGAGCATGCTCTGACTGGCCAGAGGTGCCTCTTCATCAGCCTTCCTTCTCTGCCTTCATCCTGCCACAGACCCTGCACCCCAGGAGCCGCTCCCATTTAACCCTGGCTACGGTGAGCGGAGGCTGCCCGTGTGTGCAGCACACAAAGTGCAAGGAGCCTGAAAACCTGTGTCACAGGAAAGTGCATTTTTCCTCCAGCAGCATGAGGAAAGGCTCATGACTGGAACCTGGCTGCCATACCTGCATGCTTCCTGCTCCCGGGCTGGGGAGGTCTTCATCAGGCTTTATCTTGGAGCGCTTGTTGTGCATGGGGTCTCCTGTGCTGCTCACTGCAGATTCACTTGTGGGTTTATTCTGCTGCAGGCAGGTGGGGTTTTTTTTCACCCCAGAAGAAGACAAAATTAGACTGTGATAAATATGTGGCTCCAAACAAAAATATGCAGCATCTGCTCAGCAACTTTCTATGGAGAAGCTGCACTGTTAATTCTATTGGATATGCAATTACATTATTCTTCAATTACATAACATTAACTCATGGAAGAGCTGCATTGCTCAACCTTGTAGCAGAGCAAGGAGGGAGCGGGAAGGGGAGCATCTGATGTAACTGCTTGCTACAAACCAATGCTGGTTTTGTCAGAGCAGTGAGAAGTAGGAAGACCTTGATTTTTCACATAATGATAACTTTAGAAAGGCAATTTTGAAAAGGAAAATCACTGCATGCTCAAATAAACACAAGAGAAACATTTATTTTTTCACACTTGAAGGAAAGGTTTTCCATCGGCACACAAGATTTCGGCTCCTTCACTGTTTTTCCCATTATAATGGGTGGATTGCCATTTTTTCCCATTATAATGGGAAGAAGAACTGAACCCTAGTATGAGACTCAGCCAAAACATCCTAGATGAAGTCCTGGATTCTCAGAAGTTAATAGCAAAATAGCTGACATAAACAGGCCAGAATCTTGTTTTTCTCTTGTTGTGCTCGACTGAACACCATTATCTACACCTGCAAATGGATCTTGAAGGAATCCAGAGATCTTTTAAAGATATCTGAACTTGCAGGGACCCCACAAAAAATCAATGTTTTCTACAGCAGTATGTTCTTCCTCTACATTTGTAAAAGCTAGCCAGAAGATAAACAGCTTCCAGACTGATAAATAACCTATCCCAGATCATCTAGAAACAAACAGCACTAGTTAATAACAGGCAAATCACAAATCGTGATAAACTCCACATTAGGGGCCTGATTCACTGCTGCTCATTCCCAGCTTTCGAGAATACACCTTACAGAAATGATTAATTCAAACTCAGTAAGCCCAATTTTTCACAAATCAGAGAAAAAAACCTTCAATCCTCCTCACTGTCTTTGAGTTACTCTCTTGCTCACAAAATTACTTGCTTCAGGTCCCTCACAGCCGTACAAGGAGGGCAGAATATGACCCTGTATATTCTAGGGTCAGCCTGATTTGATGATGTAGCTGCTAATCTTTAAAACATTGGCGTTTTGATGTGTTTTTCTCCTTTTCTTACTCCCCACCTCTACTAGGTTCCTGTATAAGATCGAGGAGAGCAGTATGGAACGAGAAGCTGCTGCAGTAGACTGGAATATTTATGCGGACTAAAAAGCACACCACCAATCAGGAACTGCAGCAACACTCCTGTGATTCATAGAACAGTGACTGCAAACACTAGAGCTACAAGAAAACTCTTATCGAAGGGTCTCAGTGACAGTGGTCATCAACTGCCATCGAGACAATGCCATTTATTTAATTTTTAAATTAATGGGGTGTAAAGGTTTCTTTTCTTGTCTCTCACCTGTGTGGACTCAGAAGGTCCAGAGCTGACCTGGACAGGGTTCAGGACACTGGGGATGCCGGGGATAGGTCTCTGGGTAGGAAAAGTTGGAGCAGGATGGATGAGTGGAGGGCTGTGTCCAAAGGCTGAACCTAGGGTTTGCTGACGACTTATTATTTGCTGATGCATTTGCTGCAGGGATACTGGTGTAGGAGGGTATGTAAAACTCAGAGCAGGGCTGAATTGGGGAGAAAAAGGAGGGAAGAGGGAGGAAAAAGATGAGGATCATTAAGGTAAGGAACCATACAGATGAAAACTTTAAAATATACTTGATATCTTTAAACTACTTGAAGCCAGATTTCCCCCTCCCCCTCATATCCTTCTTCATGTCCCAAAGGATGATAAATCCTGTTTTTAAATCCAGAGTTGCCCTGGATTTACTAGTGAGTACAAAAATGATACCATAACAAAACATAACATTTTTTCCTAACCTCTACCAGGAAACCACAGAAAGCTGACCGAAATAAAATTCCGAAAAACTGAAATAAAAGGCAAGCAGTTCAATAACAGTTATTTATTGCAATAACAAACTTTATATAAAGAAAAAGAATGGGTGCCTACATGCTTTATAGTACTTTTATTGATAATGCAGTTCCCCTATGTTCGTGTGTATGAAGCAGTTCCTTTAATCTTGGCTCATGCTACGCTCTTTCATATGTCTCTAGATCTTATTACAAGAGGAGAGAAAATCAATTGGTTAAATGTGTTCTGAACACCATGCTTGTCATATCACTCATTTGTTTGCAAAGATGGAAAGCTCAGTTCATCCAGAATGTCACCTAAAGAATTTCCATCAGTGCCGTTTGGTTACAGAAACTGATGGATTAACCTTTCCCCTCTGAAATTGGTGATCAATGACTTCCAAAGTAGAAATATTCCAATGGGAAAGCACTTCTCCTTCTTCCAGTTAAACAACATTAAATGTCTATTAAAGCCTATTATGCATGCTAATACCTGTCATCACTTCATTACTTCACCGTATTTCCCAGACCACAGTGACTTAGGAGGAAATTACACTGCCATCTAAGGACCTATTTTGTGGGTAGTGCTAAAGCATTCTTTGTGTCACACTTGAGAAATAAATGGTGTGGAACTAAGTCCTCACACACAAGACTAAGAGATCCTCCTGTAAATATTTGCCAATAACTTCCAATCATAAAGGGGAAAAAAAAGAAAAAGTATATCCATTATTGATTAAAAAAATACACTGAACTACCAGAGTTCAAAAAAGCCACAGGAATATAAAACATTTGGTGTCAAAAGAGAGGGATGCAGGCATTATACCTCCCAAGAGTCAAGGCTTCTTCTAATGTCAAATTTATCCAAATTAACACTCTGGAGTCTTAATTGCTGTTGCTGTTAAGTGTATTAACTAAAAATATTGTGATACAAAAAGCCAAAATAATTTCTACCATTTTAAGTAATAATTCTACAGAAATTCTGTGTTCATTAATATGACTATACATTTTGTCTGTTTGACTACAGTCCATAAAAAGCTTCAGTGTGATTACATTACTGTTATTCCTGGTGAGAACTCTGCATTACAATAGTTTGCCCATTTAGGACAGAATATCATTAAGAATACCCTGGGAGAATTTTACTGGTCTTTGAGGAACTCTCTTTTCATTCTGCATTGTATTCTGTCTAATAAAGGGAGGCAGAAATGTAGTGAAAACAGTAATTGTTCACAGCAAGAGTTAGGGAGAAATCTGTAATAATATTCAGTTATTGAAGCTCTATAGTCCCTGCTAGTGTTCCTGTAAGCAACCATGAATGATTACAGCACGACTTAGCTAAGGTAGCCACTATGGATGATTAATAGGACATTAATCAAAAGATGCATATCAGCCTCAGAATTTGTTCACAAGCTTTCTTCTAATAGCTGATTTCATGTTCACTGAGCTCTATGCCAGTTTGTTCAATTTATTCTTCAGTGTACAAGCCATTCATCAAAGAACATAATGATTTAACACCCCTTTTCCTTTTTCGTGAACAAGCATTACTAAGTGTAACTAGTCTGGTCTGGTCATTAAAAAACACACAATTACACTGCCATACATGAGGCTGAAAAAAAAGCCTCCTTACCACACCCTGATGTTTTTTGCTTCCACACATACACTGTGAGTTCACCTCATACACACAAACACTAGACGGCACTATCCTGAAAATGCTGTCAAATTCACCAAGATCAACAAACATGGCACACAAACAATTCAGATGAGGTCTTTTATTTCTCTGTGAGTGGTTAAAGCGTAGGACACTTTCATGCTTCGGGTGAGTCAGTTTAAAAGAAAAAGTAAGTGGACTGATTTAATTGGCAGCTCCAAGCACACTTTAAAAATACAGGTCGAGTTTTGGGGGTTTTTTGTGGTTTTTTTTTTTTCCATTTGACCATGCACAACAATATCTAGCTTTGCAAATCCAGGTTCAAAACTTTTGTAATGTCCTTCAGACCCCACATGGTAAAAAGACAAGTGTATGACTCAAGCAGTGCACTATTTAAACATTAAGTAAGTACACTTGCTATTCCCCTCCCTACAAAAATTAAAATGGCCTCCACCAAAAGAATAGATTTTACCTCCTAGAGATGTCCTCATTATCTACATCTATCTTAACGTTGTACAAGCCCTATCCCGTAAGAGGATGCTAAGCCAGGCATTGACAAAATTGTAGAGTACAACAGAGGAGACAGACATCATCTTAGTTAGAGGTTCTTACTGGAAAACAGCAACACCAGCAGCAGATGAATTAAGACACAGCTGGACAGATGTGCTAGGGGAAGAAGGAATCCTTTTTTCTTTAGTATCTTTCTTTCACCCTGTGCTCATCAGCAAGGGTTGAGTCTAAGGGACTAGGATTTTTCTATGGAGCCTGAACATCTACACTTCATTCCCTCTACCTCCAAACTTCAAACATCTCAGAATGAAATGAAAAGATGATTGTGAGGGAGCAGAGGAATAGCCAGCACAGCTAAGGGGAGTAACTCAGAAATGGAGACAATGGTTCTGCCATCAGAGTGACTTCTTAAATAGCTCAGACAGCTGCCTTCAAACAACAATTCTCTCCAGCTCTTTCTGGAGAGCTCCTCATAAGGCAAGTTAACCTGTCTGGGTTTAATGTCACTTGCATGCAAGATGTTGTCACTGGGAAGCCTGGAGGATTTTTCTGATTTGAACAGATCAGAAGGTTCTGAAGAGAAGAGAAGGTGGTAGGTCTTTCTCTGCCTTTCAGAAACCATACAATAGTTAATGTTGAGGGCCAAAAAGAAGAAAAATAAATCAAAGCTCTCAACACTGCTGGCATGGTGTGCTCTACTGGGAAGGGAAGGCCTGGATTCCTGCCCTCCTTCCCAAAGTTTTTCAGAGCACTTTGTTCAGCAACTCCTGAATACAGCATAGATGGGGAATCGCTGTAGCCCTGAGCCCCATGTGATCCCTCTGCATTGACCAGCAGCTATACGTCCTCCTGCTGGCCGTACCACGCTCACACTGCTTCCTAGCCAGGCGGCCAGCATCAGCAGGAATGCTGGACAGTGGCACCAGCTGCCCTTGTCCAGTTGTTCCAACCATGTCTGCCTACGAATGTGCAGCAGTGTCGCTCAGGAACAACCTAAAATTCACGCCCAAAAGCAGGAAACAAGACCTGAAAGTAGCAATTTTGAGACTCTGGAACTACTGAAACCAGAAACCAGGTTTTTCAAAAGCAATGAGTAGTTCCAGAGGCCTCATTTTGAGTCATGTTCTTTTTAAGACAGTTTTAAGAGGCTGCATTTCGGACAAGGAGAGCTCAAGACTTCCAAAATCCAGATGACAGAAGAACACGAGATTCCTGCCCCAATTCTTTATGTTCCAAAACACCAGCCACTTCCAAAAAATCTTGGATTCACAGAAATGTAAATGAACTATGAATCTTTTCCTTCCATGTATCTACTGAGATATGAAAATTTACACCACTGGAGAGAATTTCATTTGTATTTCTGTTAAAGACGTTTAAACAAAGTAGGAAAGGAAAAGAAGATGAAAGTATGTATGGCCACTAGAAGTTACACACCAATTATCTTTTTAGTTGTTGAGTTTGATGAGGAATAAGGGTTAGAAGAAACACGTAATACTTCTGGTTAAGCATTCAGTAACGCATCTACACCAACAGAAAAGCCCATCAGATACCATTTATTTTATCATACTATGGGCTTCTGTGTCTGTCAGTCTGTCTGTCTCTCTTCTCCTTATCTGCAAAGTCTCAAACTCCTTTCACTGGAGGTAATGCAGGGCAGTGAACTACATTGCAAATACATGAGCACATCAAATTTTAAAGAAGAGACTTCAAGAAGAAGAAAAACAGACATTATAATCAAAACCAAACTTTGTGGCTACTTTGTGGCTGTCCTGCTAACAAGGTCATCCAGTTTCTGGTCACAGCTGCAGAATTTACCAAACATCTGTGAATTAAAGTCAGGAAAAAATCCTTCTTTCCTATACATTGCATATGCATGCCTAAGGAGGCAAAAATGCTGAAGAGATTCCAATTTTGTAAATACTGCAAGGACTGTCTCACTATATCACAGTAATTTTCTTCCCAAAAACTCTGAAGGCACCCTCTTCTGTGTTACAAAATACAAAGTTCTGCAAGATCTGATGCATGGAAGTCTTGCACAAGTAACTGAGTGTTTTCCCCTTTCTGGTTCTGCTTTGCAAGGTTTTAGGACAAGAGCTTCCCAAGCATGTTAATGAGGGAGTATTTTATGAAAGACATAGGGAAACAACTTGAAAGAGAGTAAAAAATTACACTTGTGGACTTTTGAAATAGCTGCAGACATAGCCAGCAGGTTCACATGTGACTAGACAAATCCAAAGACAACAAGTCCATAAAGAAATATTGATGGGAACAAGCAGGAGTGTATATTTTGGGGTTGCTAACCTGAAGAACATTGATGCTGGTAGACGACTAAGAGAACAAAAGTTAGCAAGCAGGGGAGTTCATGTGCTTCTTAAATAGCATTCCCTGTTTGCACCATCAGAGACACCCTAACTAGAGTAACATCTAGTTTGACCCAGTGGGATATTTCTGATGTTTTTAATTGTATTTTTCTTCATTTCTAAACTTCAGAAAGATAAATTTGTTTCTTTGGGGTATCTTTATTCATACAGAACCACATTATGTTTACCATATTAAAAGTTTCTTTCCTATCCTCTATCTTAAATATTTCCTGTGTCAACTGATGATCCAGTACTTTGTTATTCTACACAGCACTCCTTATCTGCCTTCCGTTTCCTCTCTTTTCTTTTTTAAATATTGGAAATTATTTCTATACCTTCTTCCTGTCCAGTCTGGAAAAAACAGGTAAACTCTATTTCAACTCATCCATATAATTTTTCAGACCTCTGATCTTTTTCTTTGCCTGTCCTTGTAGTACCTCAACTATCCAACATCTTTGGAAATAAAACAATGTAGAACAGGTCACGGGACAGGAAGATGGGGTGTAGTGAGACACACGGTCATGGGACAGGAGAGGGCTTCAGGTGTGGAAGGGTCTTTGATGTCTGGGTGGTGTATTCACAGTCCTAACATTCTCTTCATGAGAGAGGGTGCAACCAGCACTGCAAGGGGACATGCAGGCCCTTCCTGACTTGTGGAAAAGCATTGGCACTCCCCTGTTTGCTCTACCGCCTCCATCACTTGTTCTTGCCATCAGGGACTTACACTAGATAGACCAAGTTATACAAATCCCTCCAAAAAGGACCCCAGTTCAAGAAAGCGTTAAGTAATTTGTAGGTGGACTGCCTTCATGTTCAATAAAGTTGATCATCATGCACTAGGATAACAGATAACTAGTTAACTTTAAAATGCACTTCTGTTTGGAGCAAGTTACCAACAACATATATAATACTCATGCTCAAGTAGGTACAGATTTCACCACTTGGGCTCATTATCCCTTAAGAGTTGCATGAAGCCTGTGGACAAGGGAAACCAAGAAATCAGGGTTAGTAGGAAACTACTAACGTTGGAAGAATATTTGGACTCATTGAATTCAATTATGTTTTATCCTTTACTTAGGCCAGGCCAGGATTTCACCTTCAGTTTTTCATTTCGATTTTCGAAGTCCTTATAAATTGTTTGTGAAAGTTGCTAAGAGGCAAACAAGCACCTTTACTGTTCTACAAATGGACCCAGCTACTGTTCAGGAAAGCACCCTAATAACTCTAAAATACTTCTGAAGAGGGCCTGACCTCAGCAAGTCCTTAAGTGCTGTCTTAAAGCCTGGGTCTTACAAACACAGTAATCTCAACTGAATTAAGTAATAATACAAGTCATAAGTTAACGATGATCAAATACTGCTTTTCACATGCTCAGATGCTTTTTTTTAAAATAAAACCTAATATAAGAAACAGCTTCATTCATCTTATAATAAACTGCCACGTAGGAGCCACTGTTCAAAATACACAACATATGTAGAGCATGGCTGGGAGCTGAGCCATGGGTGCTGAGGGGATCTGGATAAGCTGACTTCATGCATCCAAGTTTATATAGATCTTCTGATGGAACAACGTGTATGTGTAAGATGTAGCCAGGAACACTGCATACTCAGATGTGAAAAGCTGTGGACAGTCATCAGGACACACTCATAGTTGCACCCCAGCAGAGGTGTAGAAGAAAACAAGACAGTGAGTTCTCCTTACACGAGGTCACAGAAGGTAAGAAGCAACCAGTAACAACATGTAAGAAAACAGTCTCCTGTTGTTTGAGTTGGCAGAAACAGGAATTATGTACATTCCTTGTAAACACACAGGAGTGAGTAAAAAGAAGTTTCCAACTCTGTCCTCTACTTCTTTTCACGGTAACAACCTGCAAGAGTGAATGTTGACAAATTGCTCAGGATACATGAGTGACAAATCACTTGGTAACCTTGCAGCCCTGAAGAGATCTCTGAAACTCTCACTGTTTCAAGTATCTCAGACGAAAAACAAAAACCAAACAGCATTGCAGGAAGAGAGACTTTAAAATGCACTTCTGTTTCAAGCAATTTACCCACAGTATATGTAATACTTTTAGTAATAAAAAATTGTGCTTTAAAGTCTGTTCCTGTCCCTGAATTTTTTAACTGACAACACTGCGCTTTGAGTACGCAATGCAGAAAAGTCATCAGTAGTTTTTATGGCTTGTTACTCAAGTACAGGGGAAAACAATACCAAACTTTGACTATGAAACCAGACATAGTGTGTTCTTGAATGCAAGCATGAGACTTGAAATCCTTTGAAAAAATATTTCAAAAATGACTAGGTTTCAAATATCCCTCTGTATTTGTAATGTTGACACATTGCACTAAAAATCACTAACTCAGAGACAAATCGTCTAAATTAATTGGTAAAAAGACATATCCTGCATCTAATAAAGTAGAGCATGTATTTTACTAGGTTTTCCAGTTTTCATCAGATAATAACTATCACTGTACAATCACATTTAATTCACATACATCGTTGCCCGTTTTTTTTTTACTTTTCTATTACCAGTTTAGAATTAACAGAGTCTGTGGTTTGTACTTTCTCTTCAGCTCACCTTATTATCTATTCTGTTTTATCTGCTAGGCTAGGTGAAATTTTTCTTCAAGAATACACTGCCATATCCAGAGTAAAATGGCATAGTTTCACTGAGAACAACGGGGTCACACTGATTAACCTTATGTGCTCAGACAGCACTGTCAGCTTTGTCCTTCTCACTGGATTATTCCTGTGAAGGAATCCTTAGTATCCTAACTGGACTTTGTATTAATGGTACCTTGCATAATTTATCTGTGCTCCCTCTGTGCAAGCTCATGGCACTTCTAGCAAACATAATTTTGAATTAAATTCATGGCTAAGCACTTTCGGGCCTCTCAAACTGGTATAATTTATTACATTCAAAGTGCTAATTAATACTTGCTTTTAGGGTCTGAAAACGAAGTAATGAAGCGCTAAACTCCAGCACACTTGTCTTAGCTTGAAAACTTTCTTGGAACTAATATTGCTCTGGGTTCAGTTACTTTAAACTCTTTGACTAACACTGAACCAGTCTGGAGAAAGTTGCTTCAAATGGACTTCTAGTTACAAGATCTGTGACATACAGATTTACAGCCATATGAGATTATGTGTACATAATCTCAATTGTATATAGGTGCACCTGTTCATGTAAATGTGCAGGCAATACATGCCTGTATAGTCTGCATCCTTTATGTTACTCAGCTCCTTAGACTTTACACTTTCTAAAGGCAGAAATCTTGTCATTCATGTTTCTGGTGAGAAACATCCATCACTTTCGAATCCAAGATGTAAGCGACCTCCAAAACAATCTCCCTGAATGTCACCCTCCTACAATCTACATGAGCTTTGTGCAAGAGGCTAGCTGCATGGTCATATTTCCAAAGAGCCTGATACAGATGCAACTTTATGTAATACTGGTGAATTTCACTTTTATTCACTTTGTGGCACTTCTCTGTCATTTGCACTTCTTGAAAGTAGGTATGAAATGAAAGGTATTATTGCAGGATAGAGCATTATATTCCCTTCTTTAGATTAACCATAGTACAAGACCATGGAGAATAAAGTCCTATATTGCACATATGTGAAGGTCTAGTTATAGTAGGACCTATTTCAGTGGGGTTACACTTGGACTGAACTTGATTCAGTTTGAACTGAAACAAAGACTTAATTTACAACATATTGCACACAATTAATTAGAAAGCTTTTAATATAAGAAAGGCTTTCAGTCAAAGTCAGCTCTGCATCGAACTTAGGCAGATCCCAATAAGAGTGGTAATAAAACAACAGAACACCTCTAAAGCTGACATAATTAAGAAACTCTTTATCCTACACATCCTATCATAACGAGCTTCTTGCAAAACATTGTTGTGAATGTATTTTGTTCTACCTGTGCTACGCTAAACATGTCCTTTTTAATTTCATTAACTAGCATTTGATTGTGCCCTTTTACACATATATAATTACAGAAATATACAAACTTACAACTTACAGTCTAAAACACAAATCAAGGGTAAGAATAAAGTAGTGGGATTTAAGTACAGGTTAGATACAAATTCTCAGATGGGGTCTTCTGTTTCATAATGCAATTGTCAGCAATCTGGGCATGGAGTTGAGAAATGAAAAAATTATATCTGCATATGTGACAAAATTATTTTGAGCAGCATGGTGAAAGCTAAGTGGTTATCTTTAGAGCCCAGTGTGCTAGATGAATGAGCAATACTGATAGCAAGATGCATATCGATACTGAAATAGAGTCAGAGCTACTCATACACTGGTTCTAAATTAACTGAGACAAATGACAAGAAGCACTTGCTTGTCTCAACGCAGAATTCAGTGAAGGAATGAAAATTTGATGAACATGAAGCTATGGCAAAAACATGTTAAAACAATTGGCTGCAGAAAAAACAGAAAAAAATCATGGTGCATTTAAATTGCTGGTCCTCCCCCAGAATATTACTGCATGTAGTAGAAGGAGACTTTGAGACATTATCAGCAGAAAGACAATGCAAGAAGTCTAAAGATCAGACTGAAAACAACATCAGAAAGGAGACAAGTAAGAGGAGATATAATAAGAATATATAAAATATTGAATAAAGAAGGAGGATGGAGAACATGAGGGCTTCCTGTCTTATAACTATGAGACATTCTGTTAAATTCAAAAACTGGATAATTTAAACCTGATAAAAGGATACTCTTTCCCTTTTTTTTTTTTAACGGAGAGTATAATTAGACTGTTGGGCTCTCTGCTAAAGATACTTTCACTTCTCTCCATTGATAACTTTATACTTCATTTAGATATCTTTTTCTTTTCTCTTTGTGTTTGCAAAGGAAAACTGGAGAAATTATTACCTAGCCACTCATCTCTAGATACAATGCACTGACTCATCATACAACAAGCATTCTATATAAGGAGCTTATATGAGATGAGGAAATAACTGAGAATCCAATACCTGCTTGCAGAAACACAAGGCTTGTCTTCCTCAATGATGTTACTCCATTGCTGTCTAAGCTAACTCTACAAATCTGGCTATCCCTTTCTAGTGCTCTTTGTAAAAGTGTCCTTTGCACCATTTCTTGATGCTTCAGATCAACCCAGAGCAAAGTGACAGGAGCCAGAGCAGCCCAGGTCTGGCTGTAATTAACCATACTATGTTAATTGTTCTGACACTATCAGGGAAGCAGGGCAGCGCATGGGGAAAAAAGCAAGTGCTACTGTGTTTTCTCAGCTTCTTTCAAACCTTCACGGAGATCCCAAAGGGCTCTTGTGCTCACATGAAACTGAGTTTTCACAGGTTATGAGATGGCTAAATTATATTCGGTTGTATCTGCCCAGACCTAAAGAAAGTCTCTTGTAGTAGGTGGAACTACTGACTTAAACACTTTGGATCTGACAGGGAATTTGGATCATTTTCTGAAAACTGACTTTGTAATTTTGGTCTCACAGCATTGCCAAGGGACTGAATTTCAAGAGACTAGAGGTTCTAAATTTCTGATCTTATGCTACATGAAGTCCCAGCCTCCTGTGTTTATTAAAGACCAGTTAATTTTTTGTAAAGGTTTTGAATCAGTACTCTTAATATCATGGGAGTGATTACCCCCTCTATACTCACTCTAAACTACGCTGTCTCTCAAAAAGAAGTGCTACTGAAGTGCAAAGTCTAATAATTGTCACAGGTAGCAGATATAACATTAAGTACATCTTGACAAAGGATTAATAGCAGGGGTGCTGCACTGCAGGACTGAGGCAGGTAACCAAATGAGTAAATGTCAAATGAAGGATTATCCTCATTTGATACTATTTCACACATCTCCTTTCTGCATAATCTCTCCCAGCTGAGACCTACACCAGGTGTTTTCAAATGTACAAAGTAGAAGCTCTACCTGGTGTGCTAAAGGAGATCCACTATTAGCTGTCAGCAGGAGCATCATCTCCTTTTCAAGTACTCAGCCAGTAGTCAGGATACAGCACTACACTGCCAGCTGACAATGGCAAAGCACCCGCCAAGCTCAGGTCTCTCTGGATTGTGCTAAACTACTACTATTTATTATTCAAACTATAGTAGTATCCGTGTCAAAGACCAGAGCCCTTGTGTGTTTGGCTTTGTACAGAGACCAAAATAGGGCTCTTTTCACCTGACTTCATCCTCAGCATCCCACAGTACTCATACAGAGGATCCAACGCTGAAAAGCTATGTGAAGTACAGGATGTAATCTTTCAGCCTCTTTTTTGAGCCAATGCAAAGACCAGTGAGGACCTGGAAACACTTTCTTAACACAAGCAGTACCTTTACAGAAATGGGTGTAAAAGAGCAATGAACCCACAAAATCAAACCTACCAGAAGTAAACCTGCCCTTATCTTCATGTGCTGACTCATTAGCTTTTAGTTATGCGACAGCACACCCTTTTCCTCTCTGCATGATTCTTAACTCATTCAGTCCACAAGACACACAGCAGCCTTCAGCAAGAGGCTCTCTGGTATTTTTCTTCTCTGTGCCCAGAGTAATGCCCATAGGCCTTTCTTCCCTTGTATTTATCAGAGTGGTTATCAGTGAATACATAATTACTGACACCCTCCTGAGCTTCTCCACTGTGCTCATCACTGTATAATCTAATTGCTTCACAAAACATTAATGCTTTCAGCCTCCCTCTGAGGTGAAGGGGAGGGATTCATTTTGCACAGGAACGTGAATCAAAGGAAGATGGAGGCAAAAAGTGTCACTCATTGTGGTTGCCCAATTTCAGGCAAGAAGATCTGGGCTAGTTAACATGACACAGCATATGAAATGTTCAAAACAGCTGTCAGTATCTTCAAGTCATGGCTGTGAGCAATTTGACTCCTCTGCAGAATTGAGAGTGGTAGGCTGGGACTCCAGAAGACGAACTGAGCCTGGTGGTCACTTCTGCTAATTCAGTTTGCCCAGCATCAGTCTGGAATTGCGTTGCAAGAGTATAGTCTGCCCTCCAGGTAGCAAACAACCAGGCGCAAGGCTCCCTCCTCTTTTAGGCTGCCTGTAACAGGTGAGGCAGTGTCCTGTGGCTCTCACTGATCCACAGAGGATGTTCAGGATGTCCAGGCTGTGCACTGAAGAAGACAGGGGCCCTACAAATACTGTGCAATCCTGAAGTTAGAGATGGTATCAGAGCACAATCACAAGGGGGCAGTACCTTCATTCTCTGAATGACCGGCTTCTGAGTGCTTGATTTTGCAGCCTTTTCTCTCTTCTGCTGCAAGTCTATGTTTTGTTATAGACAGGCATTTCGTGCCAACTTGCTTAGCCTGTACAGTTTGTGGGCAGACTCCTGCCTCCTCTAAAGACTGCTTTCTTTTTCACAGAACTGTTATGGCTGGACAGACAGCTGAGCCTCCACAGGCTTCCCAAGGAGTACCAGAGCTGCAGCTGCAGGGAAAGGTCCTCCTTCCTCTCTGTGGGCCCTGGACTGGAACATGCTGAGTGCTTAGTTTATTTAACACATGCTAATAGAAACCTCTTAAGGGCTTATCACTTGGCTGAATGGGACAATTTCTCAAGAACACCAAAGATCACATTTACATCATCTAGGCAACGTTCCTGGCAAAGTTCAGCTTCCCAGCAAAAAGGTAAGCAATAGTTCTTCTAGTTTGTACAGGAAAATCTCTTCTTCCCTAACTTCATTTGGATAAATTAATAACCTTGCTGATGTTTTTTGGAAATATTCAGCATTAGATCGGTATTTACCATGAAAAATGCTGCCGAGTGTAAACTATTTGGACTAAGTTAAAAAAAGATAGGAAATAATATCAAGAAGTAGAAGCATTGTGTAATGTTAAGTATAGTTAATGCTACTGATACTATTAAAAGAAGAAATCCTTCCTGTCTTGCAATTCCATCTAGTGGCTTGCTGAATTGTACCACTTTCATGCAGCAACTCAGATGACGTTAACCTGCAAGTTTCCAGAAGCTGGGATTTTACACCTGGAAATGTTTTTTTTCTAGTCTTTGATCATGGTTGCTGACAGGATATTAAATGGGATGAACCTATGGTTTTATTCAATACAACAGTTCTTGTGCTGAATGCATTATTTGCAAGAGAGAGAAAAATAAATTTGGTTTTACTGACAGTCCTGTTGGCATTTAGTCTTGGAATTTATTAAGGCAATGAAATGTGGTTTGGGTTTAATACCTTGCATCACTGTTTATTTTGGTTTATATAGACAGGTTCACATGGGAGAAGTTAAAGGGCACCAACAGAGGTGAGCTGCAAAGCAGGAAGTAGAGCTCTCCGTTTCCTTCCTTTCAACTGCGAAGAACGGAGGTGTAAATTTCCAACTTTGCATGCTGAATAGACATACTCTTATCAAAATGAAAAGAAAAAATCTTAATTCAAAATTATGTGAAATTTTGTATAATGCATTCCTGGGAAGTATGACCAGGAAGGGCTGAAAACTTTGGTCAATCACAGGTTCAGTCACACAAGCATTCCTTTCTTTGGTGACACCAGTTCACAAGACTCACTTTGAAGACTCCCTAGCATCCTTACTCAGTCTTTGCCCACAACTCCCTCCAGTTCCTCAACAAAGCTATTCATCTGACTCCAGATTTGCTTTGGAAGACTAAAAGGAGAGAAGACTTACTCCACTGTAGAGACTATACCAACTTGCACTTGCTTTACCAAAGTTACAAGCTATGGGAAAGGAATTTAGTTACTAAGTGCCATCCCATCTTAATCACAGCACAGACAGCACACCTCCACACAGCTACATGTGTTTGACAGATGTGGTTCAACTGCTGCCAGCCACTGACATAATCACATTCCTCATTAAGGAACTTCATAATTGGGACCAGGGTCCCATTGACTGCGAAGTTGTATTGCAGAGCTACGACACTGTACCTGTGACATACTACACAGCTCCTCAAGTACATCAGAGCTATGAAGTATGACTATTTAAAAGTGCTTAAAAAGGAAAACACAGCACTTACACTAATACCAATATTTACAGTGCTATCACTCTGAGAGTTTGTCAGGCTCATGGTTTTTAACACACCAGTTGCATGCCCATCCTCTCCAGGAGTGAAAACCCCCATAGCCTGTTTTCAAAGCAGTAAATGTGTCATTTTTGCCACAGAGGGACTTCACAGATTTAACGGAATATTCTGAGTTGGGTGGGACCCATAAGGCTCATCAAATCTGACTTTTTAAGTGAATGGCCCACATAGGGGGTCAAACCCATGACCTCCGTAGTGTCTTTGAGCCTTGCCTAAAATGGGTGCCCCATCTCAAGAAACTGCCGGAGGGACTTGCTCCTTTGCCTCACTGCAAACTGAAGGTGGAAGCTGCTGTTAAACCAGGGCCCAGAAGCACTCTTTGAGGGTTATAAATGCAAGCCTGTGGCTCTCATTTTAGTTTTTTCCTAGAGACTGCGGGTGATTTTCTCAGCTACAGTAATGTTCAAGGCAATAATTTTCCCACAAGCAACCAAAAGAAAGAATGTAAACAATTCTCCACAGCTAGCATTTGTTATCTTGTTTACATGTAGAAAAGTGTCGATTCTAATTAGCCAGTCACAGCAATAGAGTAGTGAACAATAAACCAATCATGTCCAGCTGTGTGAGAACCTATAAAGGAGGTTCGTTGTGTTTATTAAACTTCTTCAGCCTAAAAGAAGTTGAGTTCGTGTCGTTTGTCAACGCAGCAACAGCGACATAAGCCCAACACTTTCTGACACTTTGGAGAAGTGGGGGATTGGTTTTTTTTAGATTACCAAAGGTGCTCTTCTCAGTTAACATATAGCCATGCCACAAATACGTAAGTGTTCTGCAGTTGCATCTCCATTTTTCCTTCTGCAGCTCTTAATTTTCTTCCACATCCCTTTTTCTTTTTACATTATTCCTTCAGTTGCCTCTCCTTTGTGCTCTATTTGCTTTCCTTTTCTGTACAACTTCTGTCCACCTCTTCATTTGCTACTCTGCTCTTCTGCCTCCAGAACAACCATTTCTGACTGTTTTCTTGCACACACAAGTGAAGCAGCCAAGTGAAAACCACAGCATTTCTGATGATAGTACTTCCTTGGTACGAAAAAAATAAATTAAAACAAAATTTGGAGATGAATACCCAAAAGTTAAAGCCAAACATTTGAATTGAATAGTATGGTACTTCTCTTCTTTACTTTCTGATGATTGTAATGTAGGAATATTTCACTATCCATCGTATCTATGGGCTGAAGAACCCAAATGACTTAATCAAAACCTAGAGTTTCTTCTCTGAAAATGGATTCCTGTACACACAAACGCACTGTTCCTGCTGGTCAGACAAAATATTATCTGCACTGGACAATAATAGGCCAAAAAGTTCCTTGTGGTTACCTTTCTGAGCAAGAAAAAAAAACTTTATACTTTAAGCTCCAATGAACATACATTACAGAAACTGCAAAACATCCATATGAACAAGAAACCCCCATACGTTATGTAAAGATGTGAGTATACGTTCACATTTGTGTGTGTGACACACATAAATGAGAATATACAATTCAGGCAGAAAATACAATTCTTACCTTATTGCACTTGCAGATAAGTGGCCATAAGAACCACTGGCTGACGAACTGCTACGAGAATTATTGAGAATTGTGACCAAGGAATTTGGAGATGTCCGTATCATGGTCTGAAGGTCAAAGCTGTGATCAGACAGGGGGGATATGGACAACGTGCGCTTTCGGCTTGGTCTAGCTGACAACCTCGGACTCGGAAACCTGGCGCCTGTTACGTAAACACAAACAATTATCCACCAGGGTACTTCATCAGATTTATTTGTTATCAGTGATGGGTAGAGGGAGACACCAGCACATGCTCTCTTCATTTGTGATCTACTGACTACGATTGAGGAAAATTAGGAAGAAAAATCTTTCTTCCTATAGCTTACCTCAGGGGAGCTCTGTTTATTAATGTGCAAGCAAAATGATAAATGGCTAAACAAAAGGGAAAGACTTTTATGAGTTATCCCTCTCATTTCTGGTGATTTATGAATCTGATGGCTTCTCAGACATTCACATCATTAATTCAACCATGAGCAATGAGACAGTGGTTCAGATGTGGGATACCAGCAAGCCCAAACCCACAACACTTTAATACATACGGCCAAACCTATACATGTCAAATACAGTAGAGAAATGAAGAGGCAGCTTTTCCTTTGTTGACTGTAATTCTGCCAGGGGCACATTTGATGCAAAACAAAAAATCAGGACTAAAACGAACACTGAAAGGGCCAGCTCTATCAACGGAATTCAGACTGACATTCAGAGCGTTAAAATGAGAAACAGTAGGCTTTATATGAATTTGTCCAAAATCTCATGATATTCTTTTGTTGGGTGTATAGGGGCCTACAACTGCTAAATTTCTTTAAAACTGGAGATTAGACTTTTCAAAGCAGCAAAGTGAAGGCAAACATACAGATACCACTTAAATAAATACATATTACATTTCTAAATTTTATGTCCTGTTCTGAAAAATCTCTACCTCCTCTGATCTATTTTACCATGTCATCCCAACTCTCTGCAGTCCTGACAGAAGATATATCACCTTAAATTTATTCCCTTTATTTAATTATTTTCTATCTTGGCTGAGAGCAAGGAGAGAATTAGCTTCCCCACTGCGTACTGAACAATTTCCTTTAACAGTACTCCTGCTTCTACCTTTTTAATCCCTTTAACCTGTAGTAAAGGACTGAATCCTAATGATCCTGACAGCCAGGGTCATGCAGGTCTCCGGGTTTGATGCCTACTTTACAGCTACTTCTCCTAGAGTGCCTGACATTCTCTGTAACTTGCTAACAATTCACAGTTGGCCATAAGCATCAAGTATAGGTCTGCCTTTACTAACATCATTGTGTCCAGGATCATTTTTTTGTAGGGTATTTAAGTTTACATGTCTAACAATAACCAGGAGAAGAGCCCAAATTAATTAGACTCATTTCAGGAACGGAGCTAGATTAGAATCTATTTGTATGCTTTCTTACACACTTGAGTGGGTTTCCCTTCTTTCTGTGCATGCTAGCCCAGATTTTAGTACGGTATCAAGGGCTGCCATTTTATTGCTGTTGTGACTGTGTGATCAGATCTCCATTTACTATCCTTTTTCTCTTTGGCATCTGGGTAATACAGAGTTTTGTTCCTTCCTGCTCCGTCTCCAGAAAAAGCCTTAGTCCATACAGCTCCAATTTTTCAATGAATATTCAAGTTCTTGATTCATCATTTAAAATTTAGGTATAGCCATTTATTTATTCGTAAAACCTACCACATGCTATTTTATGTAATCTGTTTATCTACTTTTTAGGAGCTTGCTATCGTACTGTGTCTGATATTTTATCAGTGCTGTGCTTTATGTCTTTCAAAGGCAGAGATCTTTTTCTTGTGCTAAAATAAGAAACAACAATGATCAGCAGCTCTAAGAAACTGCAATATATCTAACAAGGAAATACAACATACATGTCATGGTAAAACAAAAATAGTAGTAATTTGCACTTGCATCTTTCATCCACAACTCTTCTCTGCTGACTGTTCAGCTGGAATGAATTAAAACAATGCCCCTGAAGTTAGTGCTTGTAATGTAATTTACCCCAGATGAGGATACAATTCAAGTGCTTTATCATGGTTTTACAAGGGCATAGGTAAGTACAGACATTATACTCCCTGCAGTGCCCTGCACACTCACAAAAACTGCAAAGACTTCCCTCCTCCTCCTCCTCCTCCTTGCCCTTTCTGGACTAAACCCATCTCCTTTACCCCTTGCCTAAGTCATGCTATGGCTCTTGCATGTCTGCCCACTGCTTGTTGCCTTGCCTACCAGCTGCTGCCAGGGCATCCCTGTGTCTGCTCTGGATGTGCAAGATCTGTGGCCAGGGATGGAGAAAGACACTCCTTACAGCTGTCAGGGCCAGTGCCAGGGCTTGAGCCACACACACAGTAGTCTCAGGCTTCCTCTGTTACTCCAGAGAGCACCTGTTTCAGGCCCCATATAATTCTGGGAATTCAGCAGTGCCCTGCATCTACCTGGGACAGGAGCAATCTCCTAAGGGATCTGCAGTATCCTGCAAAAAGGGAACTCTTCTGCTTCAGCCAGGCAAGAGCTCTACCAAGTCTGACCACAGGAGACAGGGATTCAATTCAAGGGGGGCCATGACTTTTATAGCTGAAAATACAATTGAACAGAATTACTGTTTTCCCATATCTTTGTGGTTTAATTAGGTCCCACATGCCTAAAAAGTCTTAAGCATGAGCATTACAGGACATTTGCTTAACCATTCATTTAGCATAACATGAGTTTTAGTTAGTATGCTACTTTGAAAAGGAATAGGTCACAATTTGTCAGTGCCTCTGAATACTAAACCAAACTTTCCAGCCTTGCCCAGCACTTATTTTAAAAACAAATGCTTCAATGTTTATTTATCAATTTGAGATGTTCATCTGCTCACAGTGTTCTCCCACCGAAGTATTACATTCCCTACTCAATAATGCTTTAAAATTAGAAAATCAAGGAGCACTGATTCACTAAAAATCCATTTACCTCTGTGGAAGTGCTGATAAAAAAAAATCACCTTTGGCAAAGCATGTGAATGGAAGCTGACAGTGAAGGTTTGCTTAGAAACGTCACCCTTTCGGAGTAGACATTATAGAATATAAAAAGTAGTAGACAGTAAAGACTTGAGTATGCCAACAAAAAATCCAGCAGGTGTCAGAAGAAAAGATCTTATTCTGAGGTGGAGATCAATTCTAAAATAACAGATATCTATCTCCATCATAAATTTCAAAAATGGAATATGCCATCCAGCAAATTTGCCCATGAATTTGGTTTCTGAGTTGAAGTTTTTAGCATTGCTTAATCATTTATAAGGCAATCTTCAGACATGTATCATTTATTCCATCCCTTTAAATCAAACTTCATCAAACCTTTTTTATTCCCTTCCTTTAAATCAAACCTCTTTGAACATGTCTCAGGCACTAGTTTTTATTGAAGGCCGTGAACATGGGACATTTGGGGGGTGGGTTTGAAGTTAAACCTTTTTTCTTTCTTTCTTTTCCTTCTGCCTTCTGTTTACAGATGTGTAAGAACTTTGTTTTCCTTTATGAAAGTTTATCATAAATTTTGTCTTAGTTTTCAAAATGATAAATCTGTCATCAGTATGAGAGAAGAAGGAATGGCTTTGATACCCCACCCTCAGTCTCCAACTGTGCTTGACAAACAGAAACCAAACCCAGTCCAAAGCTTCTCACTCTGGCTTAACTCTTTAGGCTGGCGCTCAGGTCTGGCTGAGATAGCGTTCATTTTTTCCCACTGCAGCCCCCACAGTGCTGTGCTTTGCACTGGTAGCTGGAAAGGAGTTCCAGCTGCTGCTGAGCAGTGCTGGCACAGTACTGTCTTCCAACATTCCCCCCAATTAGCAGGCTGCATGTGGGCAAGATTCTGGGAGGGGACACACCCAGGCCAGCTGACCCAAACTGACCAAAGGGATATTCCACACCACATGAGGTCAGCTCAGACATAAAGGAGGGTGTGAGGGAGCATTCGTTATTTACAATGTTTGCCTTTTGGAGCAACTCCTCTGTGTGCTGAAGCCCTGCTGTCCAGGAAGTGGATGGACATTGCTTGCTGGTGGGAAGTAGAGAATAAAAATTTTTGTTTTCTCTTTCCTTCTGCACATGCAATCTTTCACTTTTGCCTTATCTCAACATACTTGTTGTTTTCCGTCTATTTTTCTCCCCACGTCCCGCTGAGAAGAGGGAGTGATAGGGCAGTTTGGTGAGCATCTGGAATCCAGTCAAGGTCAATGCACCACAGCTGCCCAAACTCTTTAGGTCAGCTGGGTTACTATCAGTCTCTAATGCCAAAAGGAGGAGGTCAATATGAAACACCTTTGAAAAAGAGAAACCTCCTGAGTGAGGATAGACAAAAGTTACACAGAGCGAGGATATTAATAATTTGGAATCTCTGGAATAAATAATTTGGATACCTCATGGAACACGCTTGTGTTCCACTGAACCTCATTTAAGAGAGTAGAACATATTCACCAAGTGAAAAATGCACCTATCAACCCAAAAGATAGTGATTTTTAAAATTGTTATACTGCTTAAAGACAGTTTTGGCATTCAATATCTTTACAGCCACAACAAGCAATTTCAGTTGTTGCTACGGTGGTGGTGTCAATAACTTCCACGTCTACTCCGCTCCTACTTTGATTCTACACTCAAAGGTAACAAATCCGACATTTTTAGAACAAGCAAGAAGATGGCAAGGCTTGCTGAGGGTCTCTGGCCACCAAAACTGTAGAAAAACTTTACAGCAGCAGAGAAAATTTTGGTCCAGTTTTCATGCCACTCAGGAGAGGACAAAGAAGAATTACAATTAAGCACACATAATCTTGGCTTTATTCTTCTGCAATGTATTACAGCTCATGGACAGCGAAGTTCAGAACTTCAAGAAGTCTACTGCTCTTTGGGTAAGATTTAACCTCCGATTAACAATTCTCCCACTCTTATAATCCCCATCTGAAGTCAGTTTTCCAGCAGCACAGAGCAAAACAGAAGACCCCAAACTGCATATACTGTATGTAATATGCTTTGTAACTCAGTCCATGCTGGTGTTGGAATTATTATTTGCACTACAGGAGGGGTAGAGATTCTACATTTCTGTGCTAGATGCTGTATAAGCACACAATTAGGAGACAGACTTGCTTCACAAAAGAAAAACAATGTCTTGCTTGTATCTATTTGGTTGTTGTGTGGGATAAATGAGCAGCAACCTTTCAGTCAGTTGAGTCAGCTTGCTCAGAATTTGATAGCACATAATGAGGCAAACTTCTCATGTGTCTTCTGCTTCCTTTGACAAGACCGGGCAAAGGCAAAAGCCTACTTTTAAGATCACCATACAAATCCTTAAGAAGAAAGATCCAAACAAATGGCATTGCTTCGCATTGATCGCTGTACTTTGTTATTAAATGCATACATGGGCATTCTTATTGGGGATTTGTTTTAAGTCTTAATATCAGCTTCCTGCTAATTGTTTTGTTCTCATTTCTAATCTAAAAATCTGACAAAGAAGAAAGGGGTTTTCTTTAGCATGATGAATGATAGGACATTCAGATTCTTACTTAATGACAATTAATTTACTGTATACCCATGCAAGTTAAGATAGTTTTAATTAGTTTTTACAAAGTAAAAGGGTAACTTCATACTCTATTTAGATAAAAGCAGCTATTGCCTGACTAAACACATTCTCATCAAATACAGAAGGTGAGCTGAGTGACCTTACTAGGATTCACTCTTATTTTAATTCTCTATTTACTGTTTAAAAATAACCCATTTGCATAATAGTGCAGTTTTCGTCTCTAACTCTGAAAAAATGCCTAATTGAAAAGTTGCTGGTATAATTAATCTCAAATGTGTGATCTTAATTTTTAAAAACAAACACAAAACATTTTAAAGTGTGCATTTCAGATGTATCCCAGCTAGAGCTGGACACAACTCTAATAAGGATAAAAATATCCTTATTAAAGATGGTGTTTAGGTACCTTTTATGAATGGGCTGAAATTATGGGCTAAGGTCAAAACATTTCCTGTTAAGTAAGAAGATATTCTAGGGATGCAAAAGATACAATTCTGTGTAGATTACAGCAAACACAATTTCATATTAACACATGAAGATCCTTCTGCAAATGCCATTATTTGTATGAGTACTGCAATGTCTTCTGTTTGTCTCAAGTTTTCTGGCATATATATGGATATCTACCATTCTAAAGGCTGAATAAACCCATTAGATCAAATCTGCATCCAAGAATGTGGTTTGGTATTGCTACTTACATGGATTCAGACGCTCTCTCACAGTAGGAACCAAAACCCTTGAAAATTTAAAACATCCCTGCTCTTTGCGAATGAAGTTTGACAAGATGACCTTTAAAGTTCCCTTCCAACCCAAACTATTCTAGGATTCTATGATCCTTTTCAAGGAAGCCATGCCTATTCATGCAAGCTGGGGATTTGTCCTTGCAGCTGGAACACAGCGGCAAATTTACATTACCTGAACCACACGTAACAGTCTTTCCATTCCGCAAGGTATTATTAATACGCATTCAGTGCTTTAGCAGTGTGCCTCATGTCTCCCTATTCCTCTCAAAATCCAAATCAGGAAGTATCATATTCTTAAGCTTTCAAGTACTTTCAAGTCTGTACATTAATTTCTGGTTTAAGTCCAGACTACTTGTGTGAGTGTATTGTGTTTCTGCAGTGTGCTCAAGGTATGTTACTGTAAATTCTTTATGCATGCTACTGGTGCAGTGAGACTGATAACAGAAAATGAATTTTAAAAATCCTTCATTAGCAAGCAAACAGAATGAAATAAGCTTTCTGCCCAGTTTCACAACTATCTGTCTTGCCTGATTTTTATAAAAATTAGTCGTCAGTCAAGTACTTCGCACTCCAAGGCATGTGTTCTGCAGGGCTAGCTATATATACTCCTCTATTCCCATGTGCTCCAGAGGTAAACCTCCCAACACCCACGCTCCTTGAGATCACCAACTGTGGTGTGTAGCCAACAGCAGGAAGAAGAAATTGCATGTTAAAAAATAAGCTTAAAATTCTACAGGAAAACACAGTTGTCTAACACAATTGTATTGGTCTGTACGACCAAGCAAAAGTCAATATCACCACCTTTTCTTGCCACCATTTTTTACTGCCCTCATCAGAAGGAACAGAGTACATCCTGAAAAGCATGTCAGCATCTATGACTGGAGGGGAATGCTCTGCGTAATCCCTTCTGGCTGATGAAAAAGGAACAGTAGCAAGCAGTTTGCAATGGGGTCCTCTCTTTTCCTCCTTCAACAGAAAAACCAAGACAGATTGGAGGACTGAAAGATGCTGAGTGAAAAAAGGTGGCTTTTAATATCATGGAAATATTATGGAAAATTAAGTTTGGATCCTTGAGAATTCAACAAACTGCTTCACTTTACAAGTGGTCGCTGGTCTATTCGTCTATGATACACAACTGGTAAGTGCAGCTAGCACTCTCTGAAGGGTGCAGGGCATGCTCTCCTAACAGAGAAACAGATGTAAACTTTCTGTTAACAGAGAGCTCATCAGGGAAATACTCAGCCTAACTATGAAAGTGAATTACTGATTGGAAATAGAAAAGGACGTTTTCAAAAGCACTCAAGCCCTGCTAGAAATAAAATTTATAACCTGTTTTCAGGAGCAGTCCTGCTCCTCTCCCTACTTTCTTTCAAAGTTTACTTTTAGGCTTGACATAACCCTTGTGCATTTGGCAATCAATTCTCTGGCCCTCCGGCCTCATGAGGAGGCTTATGTCGACTCCCACTTCTCTATCAGCACGGAGGCCTTTTGGGTCAGACCACGAACAACCCACGTGGTTCCCTTTGCAGGACCGTCTATATTTCTAGAAAATATCACTCACTATCCATGGCATGAAGGTATTCCATATGAAGAGCCCCGGCTCCTGCAGTGGCAGCTGAAGGAATGATGTCTGCATACGGGCTGCGCTGGCCTGCCAACAGAGCCATCTGATGATAATATTCAGCTGGACTGACGCCAGCGTGCGGAGCTAAAAAAAAACAACATAAAAGTACCATTAATGACGTAAGATAAACAAGAAGGGAAGTTTTATCACATTGCTGGTTTCTCTGGCTATTAAAACAGCTTGCTTATTTTTTAATGTAACGCAATGTCTGCAGTATGTCACCACTGGTCAATATATTTCAACCAATGGTAATGTTAAGATACCATTCAAAAAAACAGCAAGACATAAAATATTAATGAGCCTGGTGATCTCATATTTTTTGTATTTATTATTAAGTGACTCAAAAAGCGACAGGCTGACAGCAACGGAAACTAGTATGATTTATTTAGTGACCTAAAAAAGCAGGAGAACCTTCCTAGCATTTTATTCACATTTACCTCATCCCTGGCCCAAAGGAATCTGTCTCTAAGGTAACAGTGTGGCTTAACTTCCATAAGCATTCAGGTATCTGAAGTGTCTACGTAAGGGAATTAGAAGATTCTCCCTCACCATGTCCTTCTGTGCCTATGCTTACGAGCAAACAGGGGTAAAGCATGATTCCAGGACAAATAATAGCTGTCCATGAACAATACAAGGTCAATTTTTTAGGAGGACAGACTGAAGTCAACAAATGTGACCACCCCATCCTTCAAAGTACATGTATAAATATACTTGACACACACAAGCCTATTCGCAGAGTCAAAACCATAGACTGAATAGACTCTACATCCCATCAGTGAGGTTATCATGATGCAGTCCTCTGATAATGACTTGTGCTAGCTGTTCTCTCATGTAAAAATAACATGAGAGCTTCCTGTTCCCCTCCAATTTTCAAGCAGGTCTTCAACTAATGAGAAACCCTGGACAAATACAAAAACTGACATCACTTTAAGATAATCTCTGCCAGCAGGCTTCAGATGCTACTGAAGGCAGAGGGTCATTTCAAAACTTGTGTAAGACGTATTCATCAAATAAGCTGGGCTCCTTCTCCTTGATCTTGACCCTGACCAGCCATGAAATCTGAAGTGAACAGCCCTTGTCCCTGTCCCACTTGCAAAACAGTTTACACTCTGATCACCACAGGATGGTATGCAAGCTTGCCTGGGACACTTAGGGTTCTTTAGCTTAATGGGCTGCACCCCAAGCTGGTACATCAAATTATTTTTATATTCTTTCATTTCATTTAAAGAGGTTTTTCTTTAATCTCAGAAGCCGAATCTTGAATGAAAACAAAATTTTAGGCGGTAATTCTTTGAATATTGTTACCTACACAGAGCTACTAAAAAGATAATTTATATTTTCATTAGAAAATCAGATCCTAAATGCAGACCTTAGAACCAAAGAATCAAGATTTACATTTTAATGTTCTTTTGAACATAAACAAGGCATTGGGATTTGGAGAAAAGTTTATTCAGCAACAGATTGCTGAAGTATATAATCTGCCTTTATTACTACCAAATAAAATGAAAGAATGTGCTTGTGATGTTAAAATGTTAAATATAACATATAAGAAAGGGTTGTGAAAAATAGAAGTACGTCAAACAGGAATAGAAATGGCATAAAAAGTGAGCTGAGATAAATTAAAAGTTGCTGGTATTTTTTCAAAATTACCAATTGATTTCACAATTAAATACAATCTTTGTACTTTCTGAGAAATGGTAAAGAAATTATTCAGACCAAATTTTAAAAGATGGGTAACTTACACTGAATCACTTATTTTAAAGTTTTACAGTAGTAGGCAACCATGGTATATTTCCAGACAGACTGAAAACACTTCCTGACCATTCTGACATAAGTGTCTGGGTTAACTAACAAAAACATTGGCTGCAAACTTTAAAATTAACTGCTGCAGAAAACATAGCAAACACATAATTGCATTACTAAATGTTCCACATGCCAAGAAATGCTCTGGTGCGCTTAAAAGATTATTCCTTACTACCGCCCTCAAACATAAAAAAATAGCCTACTAAATGATGTACTGCATGAGGGGTAAAAGAAGGGTAAATAGGAAGACCTGCAGCCCTGAATTTTTTTTCCTGTTTATTCCTGGGTAGCTTCAGCTTTGTTCCCATTTTTTCTATAAGCAGAGGCATTTGCTTCTGCACCATAGGCACAGCTGAGCTTCATGTGAGCACCCTCCTCTACACATATCAACAACTCCATCGTTACCCCTGCTCCAAATCCTTGGAGAAGTCCTCAGCCACCCCTGACCCACCAAATCTGCTGGCTAAGGAGAAGTGACAAGAGTTGTGTTCCAGATTGTTTTGGCTCCTGGCCATCCCCAGATCTGTGAGTCAACAGACTGAGCCCAATAGTACACTGATCTCATTATCTAACTGTCCTAAAGCAATTAAGGTAGCAAGAGAAATCTTACTATGGCTTTTCAGAAGTTTTCATAGTTCAAATGCTGTATCACGTAAGCCATGGTGTCCATTATGTTATTAATGCATTATGTGCATGTACCGCTTTAAACCACAGGAGTGTTTCATTTGCATTCTAGAAGTGCTCAAGCCGTGATTCAGAGTCTCTAATGCCAGGAACCCACATCCAAAAAAGGCATTTCACTGTATACCTGATATACTTCTTTTTGATAATACAACAGACTATGGATTCCAGGAAACAAACCTGCAGCTTTTCAACAGCATGCTGTTTGATTGAGGTATCTTCAATGCCTCAATCAAGTTACTGTATTTTCACTGGATGCTGTGCAACACCAGGGCTGTGGTAACTGATCAAAGATGAGCTGTGAGCCTACAGGAAGTGTGAAGTAACATGTATTTGTTTAAAACCTGGAAAGAGACTCTTAAGCTAGTAAATTTAGCATGTACTTATGACAGATTAAGGCTGTGTATACAGCCAGCAGTCAAAGCTCAGGGGATGACCATTGAAACAGAGTGTACTCAGCTATACTGTCCACACCTGAGTGTCTCATGCCACCTGAAAGCCTGGGAGTAACCAAGCTACATAGGCTGGCAGGAGAAAACTGTCTTTCTGAGGTGGCAGGTGGAGTTGAGGCAGGGTATTTCACAGACCTGAACTAGCACCAAACATCTGCACTGTAGACAGATGAACCGTAGCACCATCATAATTATTATGGAGCTCCAGACTCAAGTGCAAACACGCCAAGTGTCCATTTGCTGGGGAACCGAATAGTTCCTTGAGGCTTCACTACCTACAACTCACTAGACTACAACGGTAGAACAACACAGCAAGATCACACATTTCTACACTGTATACATCTACATTTAGGTGCCAGAACCTGAAACCAAATTCTACCCTGTGACATCTCTGGATGTTTCTGGAGTGTCAGTTGGGTGCTGGGTCAGAGAACACCGTGTGCCTCCATCCTTGCAAGTGAATTCAGTGTGGTACACCTGAGACCAAGACTGGCTTAATGTCACAGGTGGTGATAGCTGGTTTCCTTCACACCTTCCTTTGTGTGCCACTGGAACATACCTTAAGCATAAATGAAATTCTGCAGGAATGGGACCTGAAGAGTATTGAAGATAGCAAGGTATTCTGTGTATTAGCTCCTGTGAAAAAGCCCAAATGTACACTGCAAGACTTTTCCCAATATACGCCATTACATTATAGCTCTGTCATTTCTGTCCTGTATCTAAAGCTCCAAAGCTCCTGAAGTCAAAACTTGCCTTTCTGACCATTCAAATTTTTTCTTCGAAGTATGTTTTTTAAAAATATTTCTGCTAAAACAAAAAGTGTAGAATTAGCAAGAATTCACGCAACATCCAAAGTACTGCCGGAAAGCCCTATGTGCATGCCATATACCTTGACTGACAATAGGTCATTAAAATTTATTCTCATAAGAATATGTGCCCATAACTAATGGATTAACTGTAAAGGTATATATTCTTATAAACGAGGATTAATTAGTTATCCGTTTGGATAGGGTGCACCGCTCATTTTTCAAATTCAGCTAAAGGCAGTTTAATTCTGGTAAGTTTCTGAATTCACTGGGAAGATCTTTCCCACAGTTTAAGTACCAGTTTAATTACTTTTCTCTACATAGTTGATTATGAACACGTTATATTTTAGTTCCCTTCAGCAAATGTTACAATTTTGGAATGTTAAACTGCTTATGTTTACCCACTATTGAAAAACCTACTATTAACAAGACAGCCTTTTTTTGCAACTCTGTTGACAGCTCACTTCCACAAAATTCCCACTGAAATGAATAGGAAATGTGCTAGACTAATGACAAGAGTGATCACAGGAGTTCAGTTCAGCCCAAATAGCCTGGAAAATAAAAGCCATGGTCACACCAAGACCTAAAGCACTGAATGTCAAGTATACTGCCCACCATTTAGATTAAAAGGGACAACCTTGATCATCAGCCTCTTCTACGTAAGCATCATTTCATTTGACCATATTGTTGGCTAGGATAAACTGAAATAATTCTACATAAGTTTAACAGAACTATTGACAAAATGTAACTAGTCAGTGCATGCTTTATATGATTGAAAAATACTATTCTGATTAACAAGCCTTTTGTGCCTGAAGAACTTCATGGTTATACACCGATGTGCACTCATGAAGAATCTGACTCAATTCAGTGCAGATACAATGGATTTTTTGGGAGATCAGAATTATACCCCATGTCAGCCCCACAAACAAAAGATATCACGAGACATACACCACCCTTCCAGCATAAATTTTGAATGAGGAAGCTTTTTTTTTCTTCTCCCTGAAGTTTCAACATTTGTGAGATGTACAAATGAGCCATGATCGGCTGATGAAGTATTGAAACATTTATGACATAATGAATATGTCTGACAAACCTGGTGAAGCTGCTTTGAACAAGGGGGAAAAATGTTGACAAGATTAATATAACTTAAGTTGCTACAATGACAGAAAACAGGAAGCCTGTCTTAACCCACCGTCTGTTGGGCTGAGTCCGCGGGCTGCCGAGATCATGGAGAGGGACGGGCTGCTGTGCAGGGACCTGATGTAGTCCATGTAGGGGTTAATGTATGGGTGAGGGGTGCTGAAGGGAGACTCTGATGTTGCAGCAGGATTTCGGTGTGGGGAAATTCTAAGGAATGGAAGCTCTGAGTATGTTGGACTACTAGATAATGCAGAAGGCCTGGAAGAAACAAAAGGAAGAAAAATAAAACCAGCCAGGTTATCTATACAATAAAGAAAAATACTATAAAGACAACACACTTGTTTCTTGAAGAATAACAGCTAGGTTGCTCATGTACTGAAGTCAACTGCCTGGAAAGAAAAAGGATGGGAAATTAATTCTTCTCTGTCCCCATTATTAGCAACATTTCTCTGACCAATTTTAACATGATTTTATATTTGCTTTAATCTTTACACCCCTCAATACCCTTTCCCCAAGGAGTTAAGGAGAAAATCACTTCAATTAGTGCCAAGTATGCACACCACATTACACAGTAATTCTTACTGCAATATGAAATACATACTGAGATTCAGAATCATTTACATCTTCAAAACCATGTGGGTGTTTTAAAAAGAGCTTTGAGAGCCACATTGCACCCATGCCCTTCATTTGCCAGCTTACTCATTCTGAAAGTGCACGATAGCATGTTTATACAGAAATCACTTCAGGAGTCCCAAATTTTGTAAGCCATTATGACAGATGGGTCCTTTGGAGCATTTTTTTGTTGCTGTCCCTCCCCGTGAAAAATGCACAAAACTTGGTGGCAGAGGAAGAAAGATTGCTGTATATGTGTGTTTTTAGTACGGCACCAGTGACCAGTGTCTTTTAACAAGGCCCCATTAATTAACTATGTCATTTTTGTGAAGGGAAAGCTTGGTGCCCTCTCATGCTATGTGTGGTGAACCAAGGCTGAAAGCTGAGTTCACAGCTGACGAAAGATAAATAACCCAGCATAACCCTCCCCATCATCCCACCGTGTCGATATGACTGCGTCTGGGCTCTGCTTGGAGACTCTTCTCTCACAGCATCCCATCTCCCAAGGCACTGGAAAAAGTTCAACTTTCATCAGAAGGGGTTGGAGTGCCTGCCCTTGCCAACCTGCTCTTTGGCAAAAGACAATGATTAAGCCTGTCATGCATTTGCTGTAGTCCAACTGGCTGACCTGAACTAAATGCCTTTTTGTCCCTGTTTTTCCAATTAATTTAGCATATATACAGCACAGACACAGGCAGCAGCTGTGAGAGCAGTGAGGGCAGCCTGTTCCTTTGATGCTACTGGCTTACAAAGAGTAACCAAACAAGAAATGGATTTTTTTCCCTTTAACATACACATATCATGATCAATGGAGGTAGTTGTCATCACCTAAAAGGCCAACAGAACATAATCTTACACAGGAGCCAATTCTGCCCTGCCATCAGCTTGGAAATGCTAGCATATGAGTGGGACAGTGATCAAAGTCATGAATTCCTAACATGATGCCAGCTTCCCTGCCACTAAATCCATGAGGGCTTGTAAAATGTGAGGAATAAAGACTTCTCCTGATGTGTTTTCCTCCCTCTTTTCCCTTCCCTATTTGACCTTTTTTGTGTTTCTTGCCCTCCAACAGCTTTCTGCAAGGTAAGCCTGTTTAGCCTTCCTCTATGAAAATACCTCCTAGCTCCAAAGTTTGTTAGAGCTGAATTTTGTGCTAGTAGCAGGTACCAACAGCGCAGTCACTCCTCTGGCACCAAAGCAAGTGACCCACATAAAGCTAAGCCACTCACTAGCACGCCTTCACCATATTTGAAATGCTCTGAGAACCTGAAACCAGAAGCCACTTTCCACCACTGTGCAAATCAGACATCTCCTTTCCTTTTTGTCTGCATGGTTCTGAAGTACCTTCGTTTTACAGTGGAAGTGCATCTTTTATCTTGGTACGATGAAACCTCACCAGACATGAAATATTCATTGTCTCCTGATTCCCTATGAGGCCAAGTTTGGTAGGCAAGAGCTTTAAAAATCATGATGATGTAGGAAGCAAAAGTAGTACAGCTGGCTATCACATTACAGAGTGAATTTCCTATCCTGGCAGTGAGGAAAAAGAATAGTACAGCACATTTAATACAAGAGTAACAAAGAAACTAGGTTTGGATGTCATTTTACAAGTGATCCTTTTTAAATGTGATCCCAACTTATAGCAACAAATACGAAGAGCATGCAGGCAAACTGGGGCCCTGGCCTTATCTGGTGCATATTGAACAGAAAACTCTTTAAATGCTTATGCAAGACGGCCCAAAGTCTGTGTCGGCCTCAGTGATTCACTCTCCAGCTGGCCAACAGCCAAAAGCTGCCTCAGGAGCAAGATTAAGAGCCGGGCTGTCAGCTTCTCCCTCCAGATCCAACAAGAGCCATTCAAGGACACCAGGACTCAGCCGCTCTTCTCCTTCTCAGCCCTGCCTCTTTCCCTCCTCATCTGAGCTTCTCAGTTTTCCTAGGATGCTAGGGAAAGGACACTGACCTGGGTAACATAAATCAACAGCAGGCATATAAACAGTATTATCTGAGGTAGAAATAAGGAGTCATCAGATTCCACAAAGAATTTCCACCTCTGGACTCTGATGCTCCCTAATTTCTCTCAGGCATCTGATCTTAACATGCTGCTAACTTCTGTGTTCACTTTCAGTCTGGACTTTTCTCGCTTCTCTATGTTCCCAGACCCTCTTTTCCCTACAGACCCATTTTCCCTCATGCCTTCTTCATATGCTCTCCGTCCCACAATTTGAGTCATCCTGATTTATTCCAATAAACGTCACATATCCTTCCTTTCCCTCTGTGATTAAACTTCACTGTGAACATCTTTCACAGTATTAACTCCCTCTTTCAAACTAAAATGCAGCTTTTAGAAAGGATGCTGCCAAACACTTACTGTTGCTTTGCAACCCCATTGTGTACCAATAAAGAATGACTTTTGTCCCGTAAACAGCAAACAGTACAGCCCAAGAGTGGCCCTGCAGATACTCATTCAGTGACAAACAAATCAAATCTCCAGATGTGGGTGGTAGTCCATACCCCATATTTTTTATTTCACATGTACAGAAAATTGTAATGGTTTGGAGTGGAAGGTACCTTTAGAGGTCATCTAGCCCAACTCTGCTGTCATGAGCGGGGAAAGAAGCTGGGGACCCTCCTTCAAACTCAGAACCCTTCAGCCCAGCATCCTGTAACCTAGCCATGCATCCTGCTGAATGGTGTTCAGCCTTGGGTCTGAGGCTACTTCATGGGATGCAGTGAGACTTCAGCACAAGAAGAGGCAAGATTTTCAGTGATATTGCTTGACAATTTATGCCCCACCTGTAAACCATGGGAAGGCAGAACTTGCCTTGCATCTTCTCCTGTGCAGGGGTTCTTCTGTTATACAATAAATTCAGACCACTTAAGGGAGGCAGTAAAGGAGATGCATGCTCTTTTCTGAATCAGGACCTCTGTGACTGATTCTAGAGACCCTGCAAACTCAATTCAAATTTCATACTAAGCTGATTACACTTTCAAGACATAGTTGAATGTCTCCAGGTTTGTGGGTAAAAGATATCCTGTGGCTGTGTTTCACCATTAATTTTTATCCTGGCACATTAGGATGATTTTATTATTTTCTCAGTAACCTTGATTATATCTACAGCCCCAATGTAAATGAGAAGAAACAGGGAACAGGGCTAGCTGTGAAGGCATCTCCTTCTTTGTGTCTAGAAGGTCTTCCTGTTTCCTGCTAAGGTGTTGAAATATCATGAGTGCCATACAGCTTCCATATCTAACACAGGACTTCCCACACCCCATCCATACCCAGCCTGCCAGCTTCTTCCAGTCCCAACTCTGATGCTCAGGGGAATCTCAACTACTCAGCTTGTGAATGGCACACTGAGGCAGGGAGATCAATGTAAGGGTGAACAGGTGTATTTTTTCCTATTAGTCATGACACTATTTTGATGAATTGTTGCAGAGGTGTCTGCACAGTCTTAAAAATGTACATAGTCACGCCAGTTCAGCAGCTGTGAACAGCACCAGTTGTAGGGAAAATCACAGTATGTGTGAAGCTGCTTTTTTAAAAAACAGGTTTTTTTCTGACCACTGCTGAACCACAGCTGAGCTATCTGTAGGATTTCAGTTACTACTTATGAAAATGGTACGTCATTTTGTTTTGTTGCTTATAGCTGCAATAGATGAACTCTGCGCAAGACTGACTAGCAGCAGGTTTGTATTTTAACCACCACAAAAACTGAATCAAATGCAATTCCCTTTCCAGCCCATACAGCTCTTTTTTAACTGGTGAAGTAAGATCACGGGATTCTTAGAGTTGATGAGGCAAGCATGAGCAAGTTATACGTATTTCAAAATGATCTGCATGCACAGATCATTACCTATTATTGTCTTGAAAGGATCACATTCTTTCCATCTGCAGAAAAAACTGAGATACGGGGACTCCTACCACATACTTTAGGCTGGTTTTGGTACTTAAGCTTTAGCCAGTTTTACAAAGAGGAAGACTGGATTGCCCAGATTCAAATCCTATCCCTTTCTTTGGTACTAATGGAAGAGCTAACTTGAGGTGAAATATTGCTGCTTGGCTATGAGTAGAGGTGAAAGTCCCTGGGCAGGTAAGCCAGCACAGAGCTTGTTGACTGCAGGTCCTTTCAACCACCCTCTCAGTGCTCTACTCTTGGGATTAGAGGATCAGCCTGAAGAAGTCCATGCAACTATCTTATGTGGACTCATGCATGTAACTGAGTAAGGAATTGAGGAGGAGGGGATGGAAAGAAAAGAGATCCAGTTCAGGGTGCTGGGGAGCAGCAAAGGCCAACTGCTCCCTAAGAAAAGGCAAGCCAGGAGCCACGCATGGGCAATGTACTCCATGCCACCAGACATGAGTGACCAGAGCCAGGTGCTACTTACACAGTCAATCAGGAGTCTGAGACAAGGCAAACTGACAAACCAGGTCTGGGTTGTGCCAGTCAAGTGTAGAAGGAGACAGGGACAAAAGTCAGGAAACAAGTACACCATGGTTTGGAGGCCTCTATCCAGAACAGCTGCCTACAGTGCAGATCCTAAGCTCAGCCCGGAACAGGAGCACAAACTAGCATTATGTACAACACAGGTCAGTCAGCTCAGTCAAAAATGAGTTCCTGGATGCATGAGGTGTTGGTAGAGGTCTCCGGTGAGGCCACCCAAGACAATTATAACCAATTAGTGGCCTGAGGGTACTTACTTGCTTTGGAGCACTTGAACTGTTTTAATACATGCCGAAACACCAATACAGTGCAAATTGTTCCTGTTCTTCTATCTCCTGCAACTATGAAAACTGCAGGAGGCCCCAAGGCATAGTACAACCCTCACACTTGTCACAGGCGTTCTTCAATAGCAATGTTTTCTGGAAGCAGATGTAAAGCCACTCAGAACAGCCACAAAGGTCTCTGCCACGGGAAAATCTGGACTATTATTTTTAAGGTTGGTTTGGTATTAGAGCTCTGTCATAAACGGTTTCCAATAACTTTAAGCTGTGCTTGGACAAAAACCTCTTTAAGCACAAGCTATCTAAAAAAAAAAAATCATGGTGATTTAAGCTCTTTCTGATTTTAAAGGAAACTATAACTCCAGGACTGGAAATCTTAATGCCAAGTTTTGTCCTGATAAAATTTTAAATGGCTCTTTTATGAATCTGTTGAAAAATACATTTATATTGAAAACAGCAAGTGATCCTTAACTATAACATTGTAAATATGACACTGAGCTGAGGTTACAGATGGAACAATAATCTATCTCACAGAACAAAGCTTGTCAACGAAGTGGGATGAAATATTGTAACATAACCTAATTTATTATTGCCTTTTCATCCATCTTGTTATATTATGAATGTGTCAAAGTTCAAACCTCGATATTTAATCATTTAACAGTACGTTATTCAACGCTGGAGCAAGCACTGATGGCATAACTCTCATACCAATGATATCCACACTGTTTCTCTGATGCCTGTTCAATTCAGTCCTGCTTGGAGAATCAAAAAATATTAAGCTCATGAAACTGTCTATGATACTTTTATCTTTTTTTTTTTTTCCCCTGCAATAACCTTCTGATGTCTGCCCACAAAACACTAACACTTATTTCTAGTAGAACCTGGAAGATGAACAAACAAGGACTTTCTTGGTAAGTGGTGACTCCTATTCTAAAGCATGTGGCTCAATTCCTCTGGTAATATCTGCAAAACCACCACACATCACCCATGTTAAATTTCTATTGTTTATTTAATACCATAGTTGCTTGTATAGACTGAGCTTTCAGCAGCAACAGACAACAAGTGGCTAACAAAAGGTTTTTATATTAATAAAGTTAAGCTCTGAGATTTCCATGTAAGGAGACTGAGGCCAGCACTGAGTATTTTTACAATGTAATCTGCATTCCTTTTCTCTTTTCATTTCTCATTGAATTGGTAAACAATCAAACCTATAAATACATACTATGGGAAATCAATAATATAATTTTTAATACCTAATTTTTTTTCAGAAATTCCAGATTCAAATAGGCACTCCATTCCCCTAGAATCACTCACTGCCTCAAAGCTGCTATATCACATTCTTGAACTTAGGAAAACGAAGCTTGTAATTATGAACATTTGAAGAATTATTTGAATACACAGAAATGTCAGAGCATACTTCATATAAAACAGCTCAAGTGCTGCAAAAGAGTAAGCACTGTTAACTATATTTTCTTAATGGTGGAAATAAAGAAAAAGGAGAACATGAGCATGTTTTTTAAGTCCTAATACAAAAAACCCTTCTTGATTTCCTGTATCATTTTCTATGTTTCAAGACCTAGTGAATATTTGCTCACTTTTCCTCCAAAATTCACACTGGAACTGTAGTCAGCATAGGAAACTAAGTCACAGAATCTGATTTGGTAGCTATCTTTCATTCAGTAGACACATGTTCAAATAAATTAATACTGGGTCCATGCCTATGTAGTTCACATAGAAGCTAGATCAGGGTTTAAGGCAGACAAGGCAAACCCTGGTCTGGTTTCCATCATTTACCTGCTGTCTACCTTGTACAGGTTTGTTGTCTTCCTGACCCACTCTTTTCCCATCTTTAAAACTGTGGTACAGCACTTGGAAAATGTTCAGTACCTACAGTGGGAAGGTCATATCAAGAGATCCTATGTTATGAATATTTTCTCACTGAAGCAAGGACAATGCCTTACAAATTGTGTGCAGTTCTGGTATGTACATTCCTAAAATACACAAAAAAGCTCACTTGGTGTTAGAATAAAAAGTTTCTCCCACATAAAGTTAAAAGGCATCATTGCAGGAAAAAAAAAAAAAGGACACAAATGACTGTACAAGAGATGTTCATGGTTCAGGAAATGTGCATGACAATTAGGCAATGACCGGCAGCAAAAGAATATTACTCTGGTTCCCCTTTCCTTCTTTGGGAAGTGTTAACATTATGTAGTTACAGTTAAAAATTGACTACATTAATCAAGCACTAAATCCTTAGTCAGTGACTGTATTCCTATTTTTCAACTCATGGACTGAACATAGCCTGAACATACACCCAGGTTTTTTACATACACTGTCTGCTACTTATAAGACTCCATAAATAACCCAACCATCAGCTTATTCTTTCCTCAAGAATAGTTTATGCCATCAAAAGTAATGAATATTCAGTCTGTTATTTAACAGAATGCTGTTTACATAAGATCAGCTGTAACACTGGTGACCTTCAGCCCACAGTAACACCTGTACTGACTACAGCAAGCAACTGCTGCTTCAGGTGATAGTCTTGACTTGGAGTCTTGACATGCATTCCTTAAATGTGTATGCTGATACAGTTTTGACTGTTTAATTTCCTTTGTTATGAAAAATGTAAATAAAACTATCTACTGTCTCCCAGTATTTCTCAAGTCAAGTCCAGTCTTCTTGTTCTCGTCCTCACATGCGAGTAATCTCCCCACAACAACCTGCCTCTCCTTTTCCTCTTCCTTTCATCCACCCATCACTGTTGCTGCCTCCTGGCACTGCTCTGAAACACTGTCCACTTGGCCTTTGCAATTCAGAGCACCCCAGCTTTCCTTTCCTTTCTCCAAATCCTTCTCAGGATGCTATAATGAAATCAGTGACTGGGGGAGGATTATATAGATTAACTTGGCAACTTTGCTTGTACAAAGGACGCAAATATACAGAAAAGTAACCAACAATAACTACTCCCTGCAAATGCCACTTGCCCGTTCTAGGCTCCTACCAGAGGTTATCTGGCAAATTTTGTGGCAGCTGTGTAAGCCTCCAAGAACTCAGCTGGTGCCCCTTCCAGGCAGGACATCTCTGCCCCTGGTCACTTCACTGCCCAGTTTCAGAAAGCCAGAGCAAAGCTGTGAGACTGTAAATGGGGCAAAGGCACACAGCCCTGCTGAGGGAGAAGGGATAATCCCCAGGGCGAGCAAACAGCTGGGGCTGGTAAACCCTGAGGCCACCAGAGCTGACTCACCAATGTTCATTTGCCAAAGAGGTCTGACTGTGAGCTCTCCCTGGCAGAACTCCTTGTATTTGCACAACACTCAGCAGAGCTCCGATCCTGCACAGAGCTGTTGGACACAGTAATGTAAACAGTAAATAAAAGTAATGCTAACATGTGATTTCCATCACCTGCTTCTGCTTGAGCCTTACCCAGGCACTGCCTTGTTTGGCTCAGCTTGCACTGAATCATAAGTAAAGTAAGACGTATCTTCATAAGACAGCCCAACCTCAGTGCTGGTAAATTTTTCCTCCCCTGCCCAACTGGTTCCAAGTTTACTGACTTGTAAATGTAATGTACTGACTTGTACATTAATATATGGAGGATAATGTAGCATGTTGCATTTGATGCGGAAATCATCATCATGAATATAAAACAGATACACAGGACAAGAAAGTGCTATTTGAATAAGATTGCCATGGACCTCCACACACTATTTCCTCTTGAAACTATGCTGTAGCACAAAGTGCAGCAGGAAAATCTAAAAGTTCTACAGCCAGCTCATTATCTGTTGTTACTAATAACAGACAGGGCAGCAAAATTACCAACTGCATACTTGCAGCAAACTTCTATGCTCTGCGATTCTCTTCTGATGCCCTAGAGGTAGTCCCATTTGCTATTCAAATTTTAGCCTCCTCTAGGCTACAGGCAGAGCCTGCCATCCCTTCCAGTGTTTAACCAGAGGCACCATCATTTGAGTATGTGGACATATATAAATCTGGACTGCATTAAAGTACCCCTTTCTTGCCTCCTTTGCTGCTCCTCTCTCAGAAAAAGTGGGTCAAAGGAGTGTCAGAAGCTTTCTCACACTTAATGCTGTTAAGTCAGCTAATTGAATAAACATTTGTTTAACATTTGCTCCTATTTCACTAATGCACTGTGAGAATGAGAAGAATTTTATTCCTCTTCTTCCCCATCCTCCCCCTTCCTCAAGAGTGCCACTAGCTGTTATCGCAGTGACTAATGTGCTGTATGTGGCCATTATAGTCCTCAACTCTGAAATTACACCCAGGATGAACGATAGGCTCTGCCTGTATGCTGATTGGACTTGGATGATGATTGATTAGAAGAAAGTCAGACTACGTAGCCATGCAAAAAAAGAACTGCACTAAGCCACAAGCTTAAACACTAAAGAGCATTTCACCAGTGGCTTCAGAGCTATTAGATGTTTTCATATGAACAACATTACTCACATCCAGGTTTGTGCATTTTATCTTTATTCTTTCAAATACTGAAATTGCTTGGATAAGAGGGTTATATATACTTCTATATATATTTATATATATATTTATTTATACACATTTCTAAGAGTAGCCTGAACTTTTAGAGGAAATTGAAGAGGCTTTGTGTCAAGTACAGCTAAATCCAGCCTTTCTATATCAAACCCCTGCTAGAAAATTACTGTGCAGATGATAAGGCTGAAAGATATAATAAAAAGTGACTCTACTCAATTTACACTGCAATATTGGTATGACTGAATATTTTTCATTCAGGTGACTGATAAAATCACTAAACTGTATTGCAGATAAATAAAGGAGGCTTCTGTCAAGAATAAACACCATTAATCATGAAGTCTCACCCTCTGAGTGGCTGTGCTATGCAACTGCACAAATGCACCATCACAAGTGGCATGTGACCCACCGCCTCCTTTCTTCCTCCAGCTCCCCGGTGATACTGTCTTCTCAGGAAACTTTTCTGTTGCCTTTACAACATTTGGAAGCCCGGGAATGTCTCTTCCATTCAAGTTTATACACAACTGCAACTGAAATCTAAATTTTCGTGGCAATACATTCAGCTAAAAATTGAACCCATGAGACAAAGTGAAGCCATGCAGACTGTGGCTGCATTGCTGTAAATCCAGCATTATAGTGAAAAGCCCATGTTTAAACTGGTGAGGATGAAGCCTTTATAATTCTAAAGCTGAAACAAGTAGGAATTTTCCACCCCAGGCCCTCTTCCCATTTTCTTCCAAACCCACATTTTCTTACTGGTTTTATTACTTAGTTTTGCTATTTCCAAACAGGTGCTGTGTTTCTTTTTGAACATACAAATATAAAATTTCTTAACATCTTAAATCTACCTCAGTAGAATCTATGGGTCTCCTTTCAAAAAAGCAACTTACATGCCAAAAAAATGGACATGAGCTGAAAGAAAATTACCCAGCAAAAGCACAGTCATACAAAAAGAAAAACGGACAACTTAGGTAACCTTTTTGTAACCTGTTTTAGAGTAAGTGATGATTCAATAGTGGCCATGTTATTAAGCCAGAATGAAGCAGTGCCCTACACACTAATGAGGTTAAAAAATGTAGTTAGGTCTTCATGTTAAAGGCACTTAGCAAGCAGCCTGCTTGGCAAAGACCAACTGTGTGTTGGAGCAGAGGACTAATCACACAGGCAGGAATCAAATCGACTGGAAGAATTAGGAGACTTGCGGCCCCGAGGAATGTAATTCATGCAGAAAAGCAGTTGTCAGAGTGAGGCCAGGGAACTGTGTGGGAAGAAAGCAAAATAAACAGCTCAACAAAGAAAACAAAGACACTCAAATAGTGGCTTTTCTAATGCTTGAGTACACTGAAACTTCAGTGGGCACATATGACAAAAAATTCATCAAAGATGACCTCTATAAAAGTAATACACCGGTAAATAGTGAACTGGTTCAAAAACACTTAGAAAATGCCTGCAGGTCTTTAAAAATAAGCTCGATGTCATTAGGCAGGACAGAGAAAGTACACATACATCCATGCATGCATGACTGGGAGAAGAAGAAAAACAACCCAACAGTACAAAGCTAAGAGAGAAATGGTTTCTACAATTACTCCTCATTTCTCTCGCTACCATTCACAGATGAGAAGAGGATGCAGTCTGCATGCAAAGAGTGCTCCTGCCTGTGTGTAGCAATACTCTCCATGGAAAAACAGCATTGCTAATTAGGATCCGCTCCCACAGCATGAGGACCAGATTACTGCATCCACCAGGGGGATTATCTGACCAGAAAGAAGAGCTTGAGGTTTGTCCTAAATCTCAAAAAAACTCATGTTCAATTCATGGGAAGTTTTTCTTGTGATGGGTATGACCCACGACAGTAAAATTAAATTTTGAAATCAACTGATATATGAATTTCACAAATACTTGGTTCTCTTGCAAAACAGTGTTTTTAATTAATGTGTTATTACTCTCATAATTTAATGGCTTTTTTATTTTTAGAGAATGAAGCTTTTATCACTTTTAGTACTTTGGAACCTTTCTCCTCATCTCATTCATTCATTTATGATTTTTCTAAACCCTCCCTACCTCAAGCTCAAGAATGCTATGCATGCTATTGTTCCAGCAAATTTTAGATTCTCTTCTTCCCTTAACTCCTTCCTGCATTAAGGCAGGTGTCCCTTCTCCTGGAAAAGCACCTGAAACCTTCTAACATTACCTCAAATGAACACTGTCTTCAACATCTGTTCTGTGAAACACTCTTTTCCCAAATTCAAAACCAAATCAGAACAAACCCTTTCATTTCCAGTGCCTACTGTAAGTCACATTCACAATATTACAAAACTGGGATTTGGGGAAGAAAGAAATATTTTCTTTAATTCTTTTATATCATAAAACAATAACCTCACTGTTTAAAACTAAACCAAATTGACAATAACAAAAGAGAAATTCAGGGACTGAGTATTTCTCCGATTGCACTTGCTACCCATATTTGGTTGTGAAGGGAACATTTGACTGAAATTCTAACTTTACAGGACAACAGTCCTGACAAAACAGTGATGTGAAGATTTAGCATTAATCACTTCTGTTGAGGTATAGTTGGATTTGCTTCAAACCTCTCTACTATCACCAACAGACAGCCCAAAATTGATATTCACAGGGATTAGCGACTGTTGCTGAACAGAGTATCAGCTAGAATTTGTCATCTAAAACTACATGCAGCAGGAAAAAAACAGATTATACAAATCTACAGACAGTTCTGAATAAAATTCTGCATATATACATTTCTGCATAAAATGCACAGACTATTTTCTGAAATGCATCCTCCTCCCTTTCCCCTAGACAAATACTGCATTTGGGAAAGAAAAGCCATTTTGAGAGTGCACCTGAGTGCCAATATCAGCTGTACAGTACACATTTATGCTGTACCCAGGACTGGAGTCAAGGGGTGACCTTATGAAAACACGACTTCCCAGACTCTCCCAGCCTCCAAGCACCTCCACAGACAGCAGGTGTGCAAGTCACAGATCAGCACCAACAATGATGAGGGCAGTAGGATTCACAGGTACATGAAGCACCACTTACATCAAAGGTGAATGCTGCTAAGGTACAAGGGGGGAAGAAAGATATTCTGCTAACAGCCCCTTCTTGTATCTTTGCTGGTATCAAAGGTCCAGGTATGGAAGCTGGCTGAGGTGCAACCAGAGAAGATCAAGAAAACACTCAGTTCTCACGGCAGGCTGAGAAGTCTTGTCTCCATCAGGCCAGCTTTTTGATTCTGCAAGCACTGAAAGCCATTTTGCTGCCAGGCAGTCCAGAGTACAAGTTAGTCCTAACAAATCATAAATATGTAATGGCTGGAACACTATGGCCATCAAAAGAAACAAGAGATAAAGTCCTTGCACTGCAATTCTTTTCTGTGTGAAAAATTGGAGTTAAAAAACATTTCCCAGGCAAAGTTGTAACTCTGAACAACAAGCATAAAGAAAATTAATATTCTGGCTAAAAAATTAATTTTTTTTTGAAAAGTAGTAAATTAAGTTTTGAAGTCTTTGAAGTAAATGCATTATCTATTTGCTGGAAGCATTATTAGTTCTCTAAAAAGAGTAGGTAGCTGGGTGTGTAAATGAAAACCCTAAGGTGAACAACCTGGCCAGCTTGGAACACACCTGCACAAGATACACATTTGCTCCCTCAGCATCTCTGCAATTCAATCTAATCACAGGAGTAGAAACACAGTTCCCAGAAAAGGGGTCAGGATGGAAGCCTGATGTCCAAGGAACAAGCAAGGAAAACGAAGACAGAGGCAGGCTACACAAGCTTTCTTGGTACTGTCTTGATGATATACGCTGATAGTGATCTTCCAGGGTAAAGCAGAGAACACCTGATCGCCCCTGGTCATTCAGCTACTGCTCCCGCTGCCAGATCTGTCTACAATGTTGTTAAATGGGGCTATTTGCGTTGGTGGCCTCTATAAACTGGACTAGACTATCAATCTTTTCTTCCACGGGCCAGTGGAAAAGGCATGATAAATCTAGGCTGAATTTCAACAGGAGATACAGGACTGAAAGATGTGTATCTTTAAAGAGATAGCCACTTAAATCTGATATGTTTAGAAATTCTCCCTTATGTGAAATACTCCCTAATTTTCTGTTGATCCTTAACACCAATGGTCACAACACCTCATAAATAATGTTTTCTAGAAGATGATAGGTTAGTTCATTCCTTCAGAAGCTTGGTACTCCTGACTCATGGGCTGCAGGATGTTTTGCCTCTGTGTCTGACCTCCGCAGAGTCTCCAGAAAATTGCCAACGTACCTATAAAGCTGATATAAATGCAGTCGTAATCTATTGTAAATTCAGACCTACACATTTGGTGCTGGAAGGGATTAAGCACCTGCTCTTTAGTGGCAACTTCACAGGGCCTAGCTTCAATGTAAACGTTACTCTGAAATAAGGTCCCAAGCCATTTCTTGGTCATGCATCCTAAAAGCAAAAATCAAACAGAATAACATTTTTCTTTAAATTCTTTCCTCTATTAATCAATAACATCAGTCATCAGTGATAGCTCAGCCTGGCCTGACCTGCAGTGATGAAACACCCATTGAACACAAAACACAATCCTTTCAGTGAAATTAAGGTATCACTGGGTTTTTTTTCTAGCATCACACAACACAGAATATGCAAGGGACAGCTATTTCGTCTCCTACATCTCAGAAGCACAGCTTCAACAGCCTATGTTTTGCTACAGATATATAAACAAATACAGACTTACACACACACACACACACACACACACACACAAAGAAAAAAAATATATATAGTGGAATGAGTAAGTGGTGCCAAAAAGGGAAACAAGGTGTTAATTTAACTTCTGTTTTTTCATCTTTTGGGAAAGAAAAGGTCTCAACTACACCCAGTCCAAGATTCTAGAACTTGATGTCTTTGTTGGGGGAGGATGGAGTTTAAGGCCAGGAAAGATTGTGTGAGAGTGTGATGAAGACACTCTGTGTTCCTACAACACATCCTACTAATTACTCACATTTCTTGGAGTTTATACCTTCTCTAACTTTAGGGAACTTGCAATTCACAACACAGCAATCTCACAGGTACACTTTAAAAAAAGAAAGGAAAAAAAAAAAGAAAAATCCCCACTAAGACTGTAACATTTCAGCTCTCTTTGAAGCAAGACTTAACATGAGTGGAAGAACTGTACTGAAAAAAAAGGAGTCTGTCACAGTCCAGTACCTCACAGGCTACTGCAACAAGTTTGACAGCAGCCTCTATAGAGTTGGCTTGCTTCTGGTTCACTGCACGTGAATACCACAGTCAATATCTGCTCACTCGACTAATACTGCTGACTACAGCACAAAGAACACAGGAATTTTGTCCAAGAAACCACAGGCTCAGAGCCTTTGAATGTGCACTATATTTAGAGCTTGCATTCTTTGCAGCTGATAACAGAATGAGATAATAGAAATTTCAGGCAGCAGAACTCAAGCCCTACAGCTATTCTATATATTTTTGTTTAAATGTTAAATTAAGGTAATGATCCACATGTTCTCAAAGGTTTTGCCATTGAACATTTTTCTCTAAGCACTTTGCTAACATTTTTCCTCTAATTTTTCATCTTTCTCAGACTCTGAGTAGCCCCTTGCATTAGTTTTAACTGCAGAGATCTAAAATTACTCAGTCCATGACAAATGTAAGCAAAGATATTCACCCTATTATGTAAATAGGATGCATGCACACACATACACAAATTCACACTCTTGTATACACATCTGCACACAGCAAGCACCCACACAGCTTCAAATCATGTCTAGTTATTCCTTAGTCTACAGCAAAATGTTACACAGAACAGTGACCTGAGGCATAACTTTGCTGGCCATTCTTTTTGTTTCCATCATCCCTTAATTCATGCTGGTTTGAAAGCCCGCCTTAGGGAACCACTTCTCACTGGCAGCCCAGAATTCATCTAAGGACTGTTAACTGCCCAGATGGGGTAAATCAGCTAAGTGGCAGTGCTGACGAGTGCTGATAGACACCTTAGTGCTGATAAACCTTGGAACTGCTCCTCTGCAACAGCATAATCCATAAAAACCTCTTAAAGAATCCCTTTTGCTCGACTGGGCTCCACCAGACAAACCTGTGCCTCTCTATGTCCCAGGTGGGAGACAATCCCTTTTAGACCATGGGAGGAGTGTTCCTGAGGGCTTTTCCCAATTTTTCCTCCCCCTGTGTCACACCGGGAGGATGCCCTGTGTGTTGCTGCTGCTCTGGAGTGCTGAGGAGAGGTGGTCAGCCAGCTGCCAGCCACTGGAGGCACATCTTGCTCATTAGGGCTGGGGGCTGCTGCCACTCAAGCGCTTTGCTCAACATTAAAAAAAAAAAACATGAACCAAAGATTTGGGGGAACTTTCTACCAAGGATTTTCAACACAACAAACCATTACATTTTACAAGCTTTTCCTTTGACATTAAAAATCTCACCAAAATTTTCCTCTAATTTCAATTGCCACAACTTTCCCAGACAGCCTGAAATCAAGCTGGCTGTATGAAAAGAACAAAGAGCCTCTGTTAACTCAATATTTATCTGCTGATATTGTTTCTCCTTTATAAATCTGTAGTTCCTTGGCATTACAATTAGCTACTCGAGAGAAAATGATTATGTCACAAAGTATTATCCGCCACAGAAACAGATGAATGATGTAAACCAAATGTAATCTGGTGCTTAGAGGCAATTCTGTTGACTTTCATGTAAATGTGCTGGCTTAAAACGGGGATGGATTTCAGCAGTGAATCCTTATTTGATCTAGAATTTATTTTTCAGCAGAAATTAAATAAGATAGCTTTTTATAAAGACTGCTTTTTTCTAGAAGAGAGAGAGCAAATCAGTGAGAAATATAGGAGTTGAATTGACAGTGCAGTAACTTCAGACTGCAGCTTACCTAAACAAATGAATGTAACTGAACTTAAGTAAATCAGCTACATCAAAAATATTTAACTATTTTTATCCACATTTTAACTTACTTTTTTTCCTTTAAAATGTAGCTCGGAATCAAAAACTTAAGAGAAACACCCTTTTTTTCTGCAATTCAATATATGCCACTATCAATTTGCTTTCCAAACTTTTCGCAGTTTCAGACTGTTTTTAAAAATACTCTGTTTCTAAAGCTACTCTGCAAGTACTACGAAGCTTACAAAGGAGAATTTATGATGTGCAAATTTGAAGGTAAATATCACTAAACAAGAACAAACAGCTGAATAAAACACTGATTCACTATTTTAAATGATGCAAAACTAAACACTGACTGAGATATCACAGTTTCAGCCTAGACAGAAGCTTCCGATTCCCAAGCTTTGTAAAAGGTCCGGCACTGAATGAAAACTATCTGCTGAAGTTTATGTGTGGGCATCTGGCCCTGGTATTTTACTTCCCTGAATACCACTAAGAAAAGAGGGATACACAGTGCCTGCAGAGCCTACAAAACGCATGTCTGCGGCACATAACAGATTCTGAATAACCTTAACGAGTCACCAGACCATGCTGATTCCTTCTCAGGGACTTGTGATAAAAATCCTCCAGGCTATTAGCAGCTGCTTATTCTTCATGCTGCACTTCACTTCCACAGACAGGTTTCTTGGGGTGTTTCCCATTTAATACAAGATTTCTTCCTGTTTAAAGAAAATACTTTCATGGATGATTTTGGAAAGCTGTAACTACAGTCATCTTTTCATGTCCCAAGAGCTTCTCAGTCTTTCTTCTTTGATGGCTCCTGGCTAAACCATAAAACCTATTCCAAGTCTTAAAGTAATTACAGCCAATTCAATGAGTGATGTTTTTCATGCTGGGTGGGGCTCTCCTTCCCACTGTGAAAGAATCAATGAATGCTCTGACAAGCTGACAAACTCCTTACCCAGTCTACAGCTTAGAAGTACACTGAGGTAAAGCAGCAGTTAAAATATTTAAGAGGTTTTAACACTCAGATTTTAAAAAATAAGTTAGAGCTTAGAAATTAAAATTAAAAGAAAAATCATAATATCAGTGACAAGGCTGGGAAAATGTAAACATCCTATCAAATGTGTGGCTAGCAGTTTCTCTCATAATCGAGGATAAGCTTTAATCTTCTCACATTTGGACATCCTTATTTTTCTGCATTGTCCAAAATCAGATGATGATGAAAGCTGAGTGTCCGGGCCTGACTTCGCTTTCATTTCCACCCTTGTGTAACCGATGTGTGTATGAACTAGGTATGAAATAACATATTCTAGAATTGGACTCCCTTTTTATCGACTCAGAGCTGACTGCAAGCAAAACACATGCTTTGGTTTAGTACCAGAGCTTTAAGAAAGTTCAAAATATGTGTTCAAGGCGTTCATGTTGGGCACATGCACAGTCATTGGCACATGCATCATTTCAGGGCATGAGACTGGCAAACTGGCTAGTCTCAATCAGCAGTTAGGGGGAAAAAAAGGAGCTTGGAGTATCGCTGATCCTAGGAAGCTAAAATACACCAGCTGTACCTTGCAACTCCTTCCTGGCAAAGGCAGCCTCCCCCGACTGTAGGCATATGAGTAGCATCAGTGTACCTTCCCTTAGGTTTACCTGCTTACCCTTCCTTATGTGTAGTCCAGAGCTAAGGTAAAAGGGATGGCAACAGAAAGAGATGGAGACTAAATGGATGAATGTTTCCATACATGCATGATCCATCTTGTAATACATTCAGCCCTGAAACTTTAACTTTCCACTAGCCTTCTGCAATACGTGCATTTACTGCTCCAAGATGTACACAAGCCACTGCCCCAGAGCCATTCCTGATATTGCCACCTGATTGTTATCTCCTGTCTCATCTCTGCAGGAGTGTATTCCCTCCACAGCCACAGTAACTACCTGAAAATATCAGGATAGGTCACCTTCAAAGGCTGTCCAACTCAACTTTGAAATGAAGCATACTGGGAAAAACCTACTGATGCAATTTGCTTGAAGCATGGGAATGAATGAACGAATGGCCAAGAACAGTAGCTTTCTAAATCGCTGAATTCAAATCCATCAGTAGAATTTTGCCTCTGCCTTAGGAGCTTTTTTTTAAATTAATAAATAAAAACTCTCATCCTGGCTCAGACAGATTTTAAAAGTTGTGGGACTATAAAGTTATTTACACTTGCCCTGTCACAAAAACAGACAAGACATCCTTCCTTTTCTTCTGTTCACTAACAACTCTCACTCCAAACAAAGAAATCAAGCAACTGGAAGAGTTAGCCAATAATAAATTTGTGATTTGGATCTTGAAGAAAAATAGCATACTCATGGTATTAATTTCAAATAAACATCCTCATTAGTGCCATGATTTTGAATCACTGCACGCCAACCAGAGAAGGCATCACACTCTAATGGATGACCTAGCAGATGTCAAGGACCGAAACATAGATAAGCTTCAGCTTCTCCTTTAATACCATACTTTAGAAATCAATTTTGGATATTAGGAAAGAGCTGGACAAAAAGAAAAACAAAGCAAGGAATGCGGTTACTGGAGCCATGCTTCTTTTGGCTTGTTTGAATCATATGGTGTTTACCACATAATTTAATCTCCTAGTTCAATGTAAAGCAGCAAAACTGAATTACAGTTTACTGGACTTTTTAAGACTGAATTTGAGAAAACAAAATCATAAAAGGAAAACACAAGCTCCAGCCTCAGTTCTGCCATTCATCCATTGCCGCTGAAGAACAACTCAAGTTTCATACATCTTCCTGAAGTATAAACCAAAGATGTACTGTAGAAATTCCAAGATAACTATACAGTCCTAACAGGTTTTGGTAGTACAAAGTGACACATTTCAGTACATATTCATAAGGGTTGGGGTTTATTATTGGGCTGTAATTGCAGTTGTTCTAACACCTAATAAGCCATGGCTAGAAAAACAAAGGCAGGTTAATTTGTGATTTCCTGTACTCATTCAGAGGCAAATTAAGTGTCAAACAGCTAATACAGAACATATTTCATTTTATGAGATTTTAATTTAATTCTGCACCATATTGTTGATGCCTTAATGTAGGGTGGTTTATCTAAGAGGAAGAGCAATTTATAAACCGCTTTCAATTGAAATCTTTAATGATAGGATACGATAGCATAATTACAGCAATGCCTGCTAGTCCTACTACACATAAGCATCTGTCAGCAATTCCATCATAAACAGAAACCCTTAATTTAAGGGTTTATAACTGAAATTGTAAAATTTGGCTCGAGGCTGAAATTTGAGATGCTGACCATCAGCAATTAAATCATAAGAATCACACATATAAATACATATACCTTTTTAGAGCTGCAAGTAAGTAAGAGTCCTGTAACATCTTTAAAATTCCTGCTTTCTTTTTTCTTTTTCACTTGGCCAGTGTTCAAAATTATGTGCAGACACTGTAGGTACCATGCAGACAAGGCCCTCCTCACATTTTTTCTGCACTTGTATTATACCTAAACTAATTCCATTAAGGCTTGACAGGTTCTGGAACATATTTCGAGGAGCTTGGATAACTAAAATCATGCCTTTTTTAGGTTTTTAATTTATATTTCATACACACATTTGAGAGTACTAAAAAGGTGAGGAGAAAACCATTCATACAATGAAGTCATTGTTGAAGCTGTAGGTAAACGTTTGCTTCCTGACTGGTTTCTTGCCATTTTCTCTCAGAATTCTCAAATACCTTCTCAATTCAGTTCTTTCTTCTTATTTTTTTTTTAATGGGTGCTAGGACAGCAGTTCAAGTAATGGCTCCAAATGGTCCCAGGTGATCCTAAGTGCTACTCACACGAGGCTCCGTAAAATTTGCAAGAAAACCACTGGGTGCCTACCTCACATGTATGTGCACTAATATATTTTCCTGAAAACTGCGAAAGCATGACAAACCCTAACACCTACAAAGACACTGAAGTCCAAATGATTTTTTTAAAGCTGCTTAATTGCCTATTTATATTTAATTACACCAACCATAACAGCTTCAAGGGTCCACCACAGCTCATCATTCCAATGGTCACATAAACCAAATGAGCAAAAGAATCAACAGAAGTTAATGGGGAAAAATGGCCAGTATCAAGGCAATTTTAAGTTTAAAGCTTGGGCTGATATCACAATATATTTCTAAAGCAGCTGCCTGCAGTCATCGCATCTGGCTAAGACCTCCTTGCCTCTGCAGGACCCAGCTGAATGGAGCAGGGATGCACAGCAGAGAGCAGGGCACCTTTCCATAGAAGGAGCATGATTTTGGGATCAGAGGGGGCTACCCCTGAATGCCCAACAAGGTATGAAAGAGGTATTTCCAACATCTTTTGGGGCTCTTACATAAATCTTGGCACTGAGAGGAGTGAAGACTGATTTCTTTTGGGTAAACAGTGGTTCACCCAGCCAAAAGCCCTGCTGCGGCCTTGGGGTGCCATGCTATGGACTGAGTTCATGGGACTGAGGCTCCAGGGCGGGCTCAGCTCAGCAAATGCAGTTAGGAAGGGTTCCCTATGGCACAGACTTCCAGAAGCCTCTTCCAAGCTGGTAGGCAGTACTCGTGCCTTGGATGATGGTCCTCTGCTGAAGCAGCTTACAACGCCCTACCCCATCTGCCCAATACAAAGAGAAAGGCAAATTCCCCACCAACTTCAGAATGAGCAGGATCATCTCTCCCAGATCCCAAAAACATCCATCCATGTAGAATATTGACTGCACTACAAAATCTAGGATGACCCTGTAATGACTGTCTGAGCCTGCCACCTTCAGCTTACAACAGTATTTAGCAGCAAATTTAAACATGTATTTGAGTGTACTTTATTATGTGGTAGATTGTGGTATAAATGGTGATGCATCTGAGAAACCCTGAGGAATAAATCGCAAATTTCTGTGCTCTCTCTCTCTATACCCACTTTTCCTCTAATGCCCAAGAAGACTGCAACACAGATTTATTACTTACCTCCAGGCAAATTTGCTCTGAAATTACAACTCAGTAATAGAAGACTGACCCCAAAAAACCTGTTAGTAAAATAATGTGTGTGTACTTGGGCATGTAGTTAAGATTGTTAATATCAATTAATTCTGCTCACAGAGGAGGACTTGTTTTAAAACAACTTCATTTTTCTTCTGCATATATGTAATTACACAGCTGTAACTAATAGCCATAGAAAAGCAATCTGCCATCTAAACAACTAGCATTATTCTTCAAAGTATTACTTGTGCTTTTCTTCTTGTATTTTCTCAGTGTGAGAGGTAATTAGTAGATGTGATTAAATGTATATTAAATATATATAAACATACAGCCTTTTAGTGAAGTACCAAGCCCAGCTTTTTGGCTCCCTTTTAAATGGTATTTAGTAGTTTTCTGGACACATCTACTGGTTTATTTTGCAATGCTGATACCCGTCTCCCCATATGGAATAAGATAAAATTTATTTCTACAGGATTTCACCACTGCCATCCTTTTCTAATGCATGTTATCACTGGTATTCATTTCTTTTATCTTTGTGTAAACCATGTGCTCTATCACATTTGCCATTTTGTTTGGGTGACATTCCCATCAATCAACCGATTGCCTATATGTGCACACAACAGGGCCTAAGAAAATTTACCAAAAATTTCATTATGCTTCATAGCAGTCACTAGGGAAAAAAACCAACCTTTTGGTTGTTTTGTAAACAAACCTTTGGCACTAAAGGAAATTTTAGCTACGAAGAATACCAAGCTTAATACAGATTAAATACATGTTTATCTGGGTGTATTTTACAGGGCTCAGCACTTTTAAATTTAGCCTTTACAGAATTACATAACATAGAATAAATGTCAGCAAAACACACAGGTAACCTTTGCCAGCTACCTATTATAACAGGAATTCAAGCACCAACATGGGTTTTGCTTTACGAACAGATAACCCCAATGCCTTCCAAAAGTAAATCTCGCACTCTGGCAAGACTGGAAAAGTGCTCCAGGTACATGGTTTCAAGCATTGGAAAGGTTCATGTATTTGTTCATTCTTTCAGGAAGCCAGGGGGAACACTGAATACTCACACATGCAGAGGAGGAATGGGAGATGGTTCATAATGGTAGCGTCCCTCATGATGTCTTGCATCAATTGGTACAGGAGGGTGGAATGCTGGAAAAAGGTGAGGAGGATCTGAAAAAACAAGCGAGGTTCCCAGATCTGAGTATCTCCAGTGATTCTTTAAAAACAACATTCATAAAGACAGAACAGATACTGAAAAGCATGTGTTAAGAGTGCTATGACTTAGGGGTCACAGTCTCCTTCCTTGCTGCTGTTAGTCAGGTCTGTCTGCGAGGAGAATTTGGCCCACAGTGTTTGCATGAATATGTATTTACTAATTTTAATATTCTCTTTTTATAGCTTAAATGGAAAGGGGCATTAAAAACGTCTTTAATAAATAATTATGTGCCCATATGTGAAGCATCAGATCAAAAGGATCATCATGGCTTTCATAAGAATTCCTGATTTATTTATTTTGTATTAAAACAAGAAAAAAAAATCAACCCAGGACAGAAAGCCTAAGCAGAGAATACAATGCAATAAAAATATTTCCTCAGAGATGTACGCACAGTCCTATAACAGAAAGCCAAACTGAAGTGACATGCTGAGAAATATAGGTAAAACTGGAGTAAATCAGACAACAATGTTCGAAGGCAAATGCGACTAGGAAAGACCATATTAGAGATGTTTAAGTGCACCACACCAATGGCCGAACCTGGAGGAATGTGTGTGAGGACAGACGGACTCATTTCATACCCAGCTCTTAAAAAGACGGGTGCTTTCTTTGTCCCTGTGACTGGAGACCCAGGGACTCATGGCTGTAGTAAGCTTCCCTGCTCTATCTCCTCCACGGTTTTCACAGGATGGGGGATTTTGCAGCTGTCAGAACTCCTGTTCCCCGCTGTTTCCAAAGAGCCTCGGAGACAGGCTGACAAAAAGGGGAATGCGGCCCTGACACCCCCATGGGCTCTGTCCTGAGGAGTCGGGAACTGGCTCACCCTCCCCATGGGCTCTGTCCTGAGGAGTCGGGAACTGGCTCACCCTCCCCATGGCTTCTGCAGCCGGGTTGCCTCCCAGCTTCGAGGGGCACAGTTCACACAGGCCACAGCTCTCCTCACCAGCACACCGCTGCGATCTGTGTGCCTCAAAATGTTACACGCTGCTCGCCACTGCCTCCCAAACGCTCACAATTCCAACAAGCACCTCCAGCGGCATGAAACAAACTGATCCTGCACAATCATTACGCAGTTGCCACTTAGGGTGATGTCACGTGTTTATCTGTCACCAAGGCTGAGAAGTACAGACATAGGTCATGTCATGGATTTACTAAAATGCTTCTAGAAAAGAAGAAAATTTCAATCGTATACTGGCAGTAAAATTAGTTCTACTCCAGTTTTGCCCATCAACTCTTGAAGGTATCTTTTCTTTATATTTCCCACCTTTCCTATTTAGTAAAATGTAAACTTCCTCTTAGACTATATTATTTGTGAAAGCAGTTCCCTGGTCCCAACTAGAGATGGTTAAAAAAATAAAAGGATTTTTCCTCATCATGTTTTAAAAAGTTGGGTTGCTTTATTTATTATATTTTGAAGTGAGAGAAGAATGAGAGGAAAAAACCTCATTGCCCCAAGGGAATACACACAGGGGATGAAGGGGAAATAATTTCTAAGGAAATATTCCCATTATTTCAAGAAAGCCTGCAAACATCTGACACAGACTGTCCAGTTACACGGCTTGATTTTGTGAAAGGCATCAGCATGTGATTAGCCACAGAACATTTCAGCTATTTACTGACTTAGGCACCATAAATGAAAAATAATTGTGGCTTATGATGTAAGCTGGGACCTCAAACTCACAGTATTTTTAATTCTGCTGCTGCTTCACCAACTGGACCTTGGCATGCCATCTGTTATGAGCTTCACTCCCCATGCCAAGCACTCATGGTCTTCAGTGGAAGTAAAAAAATGGGTCACAGATGATCAGGAACACACTGTCATTGTCTGAGTGGAGGATGCTTGCTGCCACCTCCCGAAACACATTCCCTGGTAGATACCAAGGCAAAGGGGAAAAGGGACATGGGAAGTGTGTTTTAGCACATCTCCTTGCCTGCCCTCTTCCCTGCTAAACTGGTATTTGACTATAGCAGTATAAGCCAAAGGGAGAAGGTTTCAAAGCAGTTGTCTAGCATTTGACAACCCATAGTCTGCCACCATTTTTTCAGCAAAAAAGGAAGTCCCTCACACCCTCATAAATACACACGCAAAGCCTTCTCTGCCCTCTGCATCTCCTTCAAAGAGTCTGGAGAGCACAGGTAAGACCATAGAGATTTTGCTACCCATATTCATGTCAGACAGGATGTGGTTCACCTGGCAACATGAAATCCCACTCAGGATGCCAAGCCTCCTCACTGTCCCACCCTCACCCAGCCTGAGCACCTATCCATTAAAAGCAGTCTTAGTACCTATGTAGTGAAAAACCATTTGACCCTCTTCAATGTCTAATTTACTTTCTGATGAGAAACTGAAACTTAATATTAAAGAACCCAGAAAAAGGTATTTTTCTCTGTGGGGCACATGCAGTGCAGATCATCAACAAGTTTTATTTATGCATGGGCTATAAATCTCCAAGAACATCTTTTTGAGTCCTCTCACATTAAGCTCCTTTGTATATCTTGGTTGCATCTTGTTTCTAGTTTCCATCTGGGAAACAGCCATACTCCATCACAGCACAGGGAACTGTCTCTGTCAGCCCTGAGCCCTCCAGAGCAGAGCTGCATATCAAATCCCAACATAATTATCCATCTCACAGTTTATTATTTACACATGAGCAATACAGCTGGTGAACATCATAACTCAAGTGTATGTGTAATAAGTTACTACATTGTAGCCATCTCTTGTTGCAACCCTTAAGAAAAACCACATGATGACTTTTCCAAAGTCAGGCTAAAACTGCTGAAGCAGAATAAAGTGCCACTAAACCTGGCTACCTCCTATTTATCATACAATTTCCTGACTGATGGTTCCACAAACCAGCTGCTAAGTGCTGTGTACTCTGCTGTCAGCAGACTAACATGCTAAATGGGAGACAGGGAGAATAATGCACAGAACTACAGAACTGGTGGAGTCAATTTTACAGATGGAAATCAAACCCTGCCGTGTTGGGTCAGTCCTCAGCACAAAAGTAGCTGGTAAATTCTACATGCTTGGGGGCCCAAGACCCTTTGGAAAGCACTCAATATTGATATGGAAAGACTCTGAGATCAGAGAGCTGCCAAAGCACCCATCGTCCGGGGCTTCACTTGGAATTCACTTGAAATGGCATAGAATGTAATCAGTTGATGTGTATTTATATGGAAATAGATAATAAGAAGTTTACAAAGCAGTAACTGAGGCCGTAGCCCGTTTCCCATTGACTTTTCATATCCCGCCCAGTAACTATTTCATTAAAGACACCATCAGAATATTAATGGCACATTCTGTCGCGATTATTGATACTGTAGGTAAGTAAAAAACTGAGTGAGACTAGTCAGGCTAGAATTGAATCTGAATCTATCTGACTCATGGCTGTTTGTGCGAGATGCCTTACCTATCTAGAAAACCAGGGGAAAAACTCGGTGTCAAAGACAGGATAGCTGCTCTGACTGTGTTTCCATTAACTCATTTAAACTGTGAGGAAAAAAACTCTTACCTTCAGCAAGGAGAAACTCCTCTCACCAAAACAAATTGACAAAATCTAACTTCCTATTCTGCTAAGGAAATTACTTATTACCTTCTTAAAGATTCTGGCTAAGATGCAGACTTACACAGAGTATGCCAGGCAGTCTTCTGACAGACATCCAAATGTGACTGTGAACTCCTGTGCCAATGACATCCTTGCAGAGACTGATGTAAGTTTACAGTACATGGACAGATGCTGGCTGTGTATTTGCAGCCCTTGGCTTCAACTCAGTAGAAGTACCTGATTCTGTGCATAAATCCCACTGCTTTCAGGAACTTGTAAGGACATACCAAAGCAATGGAAATGTATTTGAAGATGTTGCTCACATATTGCTGAGTTTGGTAGCTGTTTGCCACCTTCTGAATTCTCTGCTGCCTACTACTGCAACCTTCCTTCGGATGCTGTCCTGTGTCCTGCACAGCTAGTGGAGTCTCCTTAAAACAAAGTGGGAGACACAACTGCCTGTAACGCTACAAACTCATCAATTTTATCACTGTGAGATCTTCTGGAAAATATGTCAATTTATGCTGACTTTCTGTTGTGTAAAACCTGCCTTCTTATTTCTCCTTTAAGAATCATTCTTACCTTCTTAAAGAAGTGAATAGGATCATCTCTCTCCAATTACAATCACTTCCATACAGGAAAAAGAGACCTACTCTTGTTCTCTGAAAGTCGACAACCTAAATCTCTGCTGCAGCATCAAGGGAAAGAAACTGGGAGAAAGGGCAGGTATGTATGATCCTTGATGCTGAACAGCAAACTTGAATTGAAGTCTGATGAGATGCAATTCACTGCAAGACTTGTTGGAAAGGGGGATGACGCCAGCTGGCTCAAAGGTGCTGAGCAACACCCTGAGACGATGGCAGAAGGGTTAGGCAGCTACGAAGCTCGCTGAAGTTCATGATAACTTTTCCATAAACTCTGTAGTCCCTCAAATAAGCCTCACTTAGGGGATCACTACATTTGGAAAGGTAGGCTGTGTTGGTGATACTAGTGAAACACTCTGCCCTCAGCTAGCTGACTTGCTCAAGCACCTTGGTGATCCCTGCCAAACTCTTGAGGGATACGGCTGCTGAAATGATAGGCTGCATTTTTCAGCACATCAAGAAAACATTTGCTACCGTGGAAGATGCCTGCACTGGCTTGAACTTACCCAGTGTGGCCCCGATGTCTGCACCTGTGTCACGAAGTTAGGGCCAAGAAAACAGAGGTCCCAAGCCTAAAAGGAAGCTCTCAATATGCTTCAGCACATTTGTCCTTAGGACAATCAGCTCACCAAATTACATGTCAGAGCTGAGCCAGGTGCAAACTTCTATCTCAGATACAACCTCACTTGAGGTGAAATCTCCTTCCTGCTTAAATCTATTACAGTCTTGATGCTGAACAACAGTACTAAGCTTTCATACCAGATGTAACTGATACAGTATGATGCAAAATATAGTCTCCCTCTTAATGTCTTTTCAATATGCAGAACAGTTTTGAAGAGTTTGCCAGCAAATTTCTACACTTCCTTTGGTTCACAAGCTGATCACCAGATGAGAATTTTCTAATATTCAGCTTTGCAGAGTCCCTAAGGGCACCACTGTTTCTTCACGTACATTTCCTTCAACTGATCTGAACTTAATGGCATTGCCAGGTTTTATGGCAACAATTAAATTCTTAGTTGCCAAGCAAAGATCCTATTTTGGATTTCTGTTTAATTACAGCTTGCATTAGGGCTCAATAAGAGCACATGCCTCTGAGGGTTTTTTTAGTTCTCTTTCAATAAGGGGTGATTTATGTTTTCTACGTCTGCTTATACAGAGGCTTTATTCAGGAAGAAAAAATGACTGAGCCACAGCTACACGTGAATGCATACACTTAACTCTGCACTTTGAAGAGTCTCCCTATGGTGACTGGGGCTGCTGCTTCAAGCATGGCTGGTTGCCATCTGAAGCACTGCTTGTTTGCAGGCTGATCTGCTGCAGTGCTACAGTTATCTCAGGATGCTTTCCTGTGTGTCTGTGTGAGCGTGCACACACACTCTTCCAATGTGGTAACAGTCGCATTGACATGGATGCAGTTAACTCACCATCTGACTTCACAGAGAAGGGGATTCTAAACAGGAAAAAGGAAAGCCATGGCAAAGCTGGAAAAAAAAAGTCAAGTAAGTGTATAAAGCCAAGAAACAGACTGAAGGAAATTGAGGAAAAGAACTTCTAAGGGGCAAGTCCTCTCCATTCCAGTAGCACTAAATGTTAATTGTGGTAACATACAGTAGATGTAACACATTAAGAGAATAGACCATTTTCCATTGGCTCATTTCCCTTCCATGTGTCTGTGTGTATTAATGATCAAACTTCCACTTTCTAGCCTCTGCTGGTGCTCACAGAGCCTGATCTTAAAACTAAACCACAGGAGTTCCAGGCCAAGCCTCACAAACCAGAGCAGAGCTCCAGCTCGTTATGTCTGAAAAATAATTTCTATCTTCGCAAAAACAAAACTTAAGAATTTGGAGCATCTTAGATTCCTGCCATCCATTTTAATAGTTTCAGTTTGTAAATCTAAACACCTTGTGGGAACATGTTTTATTGTTAGCAGTTCCACAACAACCATTATGCCGAACACTTGAGGGAGGAGCAGTTATCGTTGTGCTGGAATAAAAGCTGCTGGAACTGGTTTCATCAGCTGGCACTGAGAGGTGTTTTAATATGCCAGATTTGCTGCAGGTATTGGCTAAATAACTGCTGGATTGATTTCAGTTTGAACACTTTATTATTATTTCCAGTCAATGCAACTCTGCTGTCTAAGGAGCAGGACTGCCTTCTGGAATACCAACTAAACTTTCTCTAGTCCATTCAACAGACTCCAGTGCTCACTGCCATTTGTCCATCCGGAAATAAAAATAAAAAAATTAAAAAAAAAAAAATCTAGTAATAGACAGACTCCCAGGGCAATAAATATATTGCATGTAAAAAACACCTTGAACAGAAAAACCTCCAATTCTTTCAGAACATAATTTATGATTCATCACAGCCCAGTGATTTGCAAATTACTGTTTCCACTGGGATAGATGAACTGGTAAGCAAAGAAAGAACTCCTTGTGCTGCCCTGATCAAGCAGCCATGAACTTGCCTGGTAAGTGGGGTCAGAAAAGCAGTGCTGCCCCACAACCCTCCTGGGACATACTTTTTAGAGGAGGAAAGCCCAGTCACCCCATCAGCCCAGTTTGCCCAAGAACAAACAGCAGATTGGTGGAAATGCATCATGAATATCCTGCCTCCCACCAAAGAAATGCTAGCTGCTTCATCCAATAAGCAACCTTAAAAAACTTTCATGAAGAGGAGCACAACTGTATATACCCAGCACTGTACACTGGCCTATGGTCCCAAGATATGAGGATAATGAGCCTCACCATCCCTTTACTTAAAGGTCTAAATGTTCCATCTAACACAGCTGGTTCTCGGTACAGCACAGCTCATCTTTTTCATAATCTCTAGATCACATGCAGCATTTCTTTAAAAACTTAATAATGTGGTTTCTGCAAGAAAATAACAAATTGCCCTCTGCCAGGAAGCTGACAAAAGAGATTCCTCCCTCTTCTACCTCCAAAGGACATGTAGTAATAAAAAAATTCAGCTTCTGCTTTGCAACACAGTTGCTGTCTTGCTGTTCTTGTCCATAACTTCTCCTGCCACCATGTGTCAGTGCAGCCTTCACCACTTCAAAATCCATCCCTAAAAGTTATGAGAATCAAAATGATCAACCATGTTTAACTCTCAAGAATCACAGACAAGTGGTTTTAACCAGCTGCTCTGGAATGCTTCCGACCTTTTATTACACGTGTATGAAAAAACACATCCTCGGTTATTTCCTCCTCTGCAAGCAGCGAATAACTAGATCCATAACCACAATATATACAAAACTAGTATGTACCTATCTACCTGTTCATATCCATTTCTGTAGCACAGTGCAAATTCCAGTGGTTGAAGGTGAGCTACAAAGTGGAAACTTAGGAAATTGAAAGATTACAAACAAAATAAATCCTGATCCACACTGGTGAGAACTAAAGAAGAAATCTCACACCAAGGCTTTCAACTCCAAAGAACTTCTAAGCAGAAGTTTCATGTGGACTTCCTGAACAGTAGGAGATCAGCTACAGATCAGCTTGGTTATTCCCTAAGGGTCAACACAGCTCAAAGAATGCATCTGAATGTCCTGATATCAGCTGGACACATTAACTTAGCAATGACAAGTATCTGTAAGATGAAAAGGTAAATGTGGCTAAGGAAAGGCAACAGAAATCTAGAAACTATCTAGAAATAATCTAGAAATCTAGAATCAGAAATCTAGCGGAGGGAGGGACTAGAAATACCCATGTATTGCTGCTGATTTGATGTGGGAACAAATGAAGACAAGTTAGGTAATTCAACAAGCTTTGGTGACATTCTTAGAAGTTTGTAAGCAGCAGTGAGTCAGTCTGCAAATATTATTTGTCTAAATGATGGTTTGGAGACTTGTGTGCTCTTCTGTGTAGCAGAATCAAGTTTAAAAGCTATTTGAAAGGCCAAACCTCAAACACTTGCATATAACACAGGGAAAATCACTGTAGGTAAACAGATTTTCAGCAGCTGAAGGTCTGGACCACAGTGTGAAAGACTTGGAAATAGGTTATACTTACCAGCTTTGATGAGTATTTTATGGCATGATAGGAATTAGAGAGGAAAATGTATAATTAGAACAATTATGTCTATTTTTAGGTATTAATACTCAGATTCTATGGGATGCACAATCAGATGAACACTCTGAGAGATTTCTTTTCCCTGCTGTTCAACCTGATTTTTAAAAATTTTATCCAAATATTCATAATTATTCAACTTCTCTCTGTATCATCCTTAGCAATTACTCTCCTTCTGAGGCATTTACATTCTTCAAGATCTTGCAGATGAGCAGATAGTTATTACATGTGCTGTCAGGCTACTTGATAATATACATTTATTGCAACCTTTAATCTCTCTGTCCATATTCTAAATTAATCACAGTGACTTGTTTCTGCTTTCTGTGTTTCTTTCAGCTTGGGCTGTTCATCCCTGCAGTCTTGGGCATCAGGTTTTTGTGTAGGCTGACATTTTTTAAGAGGAGGCAGCCTTAGAAATTTATAATAGAAACAACCTATTTCTGAAAATTTCCCTTTCCAGCAGGGATGTGTATTTCTTATACATAGTCTCAAAAACCATTCTCTTTCATTTTTCCACTATGAGACAGTGTCTCATTCATTATGTGGCATAGGGGACTGCTGGTGAAACAGGCACTGCTCAAGTCAAATAAAGTCAACATAAACTGACTCTTGGTTATTACTTCTTGACATTTCTAAATACTTGACTTTTAAGCTGTTTTTTCCTCCATGTTCTCTCACCTTCCCTCAGCTTCTTAGAGAGTCCTTCCTCTGTATTTCATTTTTATGTTACTTTTTGTTTCAGATCGTTACTGAAGATAGAAAGCAGTGAGTTCCCTTAATTTGCCCTATTGACATTTATTCAAAGTGCTCACTCAGCCTATTTTTGAGATGTCATATTGTCAATATTCCAATCAACCTTATTTACTTTTACAAGCCAAAATTTTAGGAAAATATTTTTAACAAAAAGGCTCATAGTTAAATTATGTCACTTCCCTGGGCCTCAGCCTGGTCACTGTTAACAGAGAAATACCCTTCTGAGACACTCTAAACCTCTTCAGTGAAAAGGCACAATAAAGAGCTAAAATGACAGTATTTTATTAACTCCCCATTGCATCTTCTAAAAATAATGGCTCAGTTGCCTGAAACTGCTTGTTCTTTTACTAATCTCTCTTGGTTTTGTTAATGATCTTTTATTAAGTTCATTTTTCTTTACAGACAACTTCTCTGTTTCCCACTACCCAAACACAGGATGACAGCATCAGCTTTAGATATAACTACACGTTTATTTTTAGGACTTTTGTTAGGATTTAGGATTCCCCAATTCCTCTTCCTCACCAAAGGGCACTCTCTCTATGGGAAAGCATGGAAGTTCCTCATTAAGTCCTATCAACACTTTCATCCTCCCTCTTGTTCTTTGCAGATGTAGTGGCAGGATCTGACATACACTTCTATTGCTTTGGAAACTAAGTGCTGCTTACCCAAAGTGACCAACCCTTTACATCAATCACTTAAAGCTGGCACTCCTACTGAAGAACAGGAAGAAGAGCATGTACGTCTGAGCACACTTATTTAAAAGCACAAATCAAAAACGGACAACCTCAGCTTAATTGATACTTATAGTCCTTATGCCCCGTGAGGACAGCCCTGAGTCAATAGTGTCCACATCAGAGGTGCAGAGCAGGGGCACACAGCTGCAGAGGGCACCTGGCTGCAGAACCAGCTGCACCATCTCCTGAGGTCTTCTGCCTGCACTATGTCCTACTGACACCAGCATCGTTGCCAAGACTCATGGGTAGGTCCAGCTTCATCAGCGAGGAAGAACACTCCTACTAATGAGAGAAAATCAAAAAATGGAAGAATAGAGACCTAAACAGGCAGAACCATAAAAATGCTGCAGCGGGCAAAGCAGCCCATGGCATTAGCAAAGATTTTTCTGGATAGCAACAGCACAAAAGCAAAGTCTTCAGGGCAGCTTCTACCTTTACATCACCTGTCTACAGTGCCTATTGCAACAGGGGCCCAGTCTCTGACTGAGCTTTCTGGCACTACCATAGATGAGTAGAACAGTATAGCTTTCTCCAGCCTCCAGTCCAGGCAGATCAGGAAAAAAGTTACACAATTTGCCTGTGCACAGCCACGATCTTCAGCTTGGTGATTGAGGGACAAGACAGGAGAAGATGTAGAATTAGGTGAACACAAACCCAACTATGAGAGCAGAAGGAAAGAACTGTTCTTCTGCCCACCCAAACAGGTAAGGGGGCACTAATGGGGAGGCTGCTTTTCATGCGTCTCTACATCCTAGAGGAGAAGCTAGGGGTGCTAAAAGGAGACAAAAGGAGTCAGAAGAGAGGACTGATGGCCAAACGAGGATGAGGCACATCATTCCCTGCCACACAGCCAAGTGGCACAGGAGGCTATAGGCACAGGAGGTTTGAACAGCCTCAAGGGGAAAGTCACAGAAAAGAAGTGTAGTAAAGATCTGAAAGTGCTGAAACCATAGGACCAAAGAATTCCTTGCCAAAAAATTTTGTGAAAGGGACAGGAGCAAAAGGAGAGGAGAGTCACCTATGAAGTTCTTACATAAACTATAATGTCATCTGCTTTTGGTCATTGTTTGGAAAGGACACTGGGCACGCCAATACAGTCCGTCATACTCTGCGCACTCCTGGCAAGTTCCCCAAGGCAAACCCCTTTCTCTGACACTCAGCCAGCACATCACCAAGGAGAGTGCCAGCGTTGCAGGATTTCAGCTCTGGGGCATAATCATGAAGACATCCCCAGCCCAAAAAGCCCATCTTTCAGCTGTATGTTTGCATCTTACACTGCATAAAAGATGTGGTGGTAAAAGTAACTTATGTCCATGTCCTGCCCACCGAGACACAATCCTCTCTTCCACATTTCTGTGTGGAATTCAGATTCAAACAAGCTATAAGAGAACTGGGGACTTCACTTACACTTCAGCAGAAGAAGGGAAGACAAGTTTTCTTCAGTCCCACCCTCTGACAATCTTGGACCTTTTCCAATACATTAAGCATCAGTTTCCCGCCAGTGAAGTGTTTGATGCTCTACTAAATGCAGTGGCAGTGAGAGAGGTATAGTAACCCTCCATATGGAAAAGCCATTTGACACAAAGGTTGGAGGTCAAAAGTTTAAATGTTCATGACAGAGACCACAACAGTCCTTTTCTTGTCAATAACATCAAAGGATTTGCCAGCTCTTAATGCTACTATTGTCGCTTGTTTAGATCCTATTGAAATTCTAGCATATTTATTGCACTCCGGGAGCATAAGGACTTTTTGTTTGTTTTAATCTCTATGCCGAACCCAAGGAGTCTGAAGTACTGTGACTCCCCTTGCTCCCAAAGAGAATGAGCAGACAAACAATGCCAGAGGATGTGGCATTGTAGTCCCAACCAACTTGGTGCTTTATTCCCTGCTACAAAATATAAATGATGGATGGAAACATATGGTCTCTATTGGACAGGGCTGGAAATCTCTGCTCCTGAAGTCCCCGCATGCCCGGTTTTAATTGTTCTGCGCTATGACAGGGGGTGAAAAGCACTCCCCACCATCAAGGTCTGTTTTGCCAGTCATTGTTGAGAAACGTTGCACTGCAGCCGACTAACACTCCCATTAGGCACAGCTGTGGTGGAGCCAGGAGCAGCAGTGAGGTTCTCTGATAGGAATTGAAATGCCTTAACCACAGAAAGTTTCACTTCACCCAGTCCTCCTTTGCTCTCTGAACTTCTGCTTGTGGTTAGGCAGAAACTTACTACCAGAGCTCTGCAGAGCATGTTCCAGGCATTGTATTGCCATCAATACCTCATGCCTTGCCAGGAGCAGGATCCGAGTTCATTTGTTCCTACCTTCCTCAGATTCCTGTTCCCTTCTCCACAATAAGGATTAGCAGTTTAAGTTATGTTGCTGACCTCCATCTGGCTAGGCAGAAACAGATGTCTGCACACTTGGGCATGATCTTATTTCAAAGTGGGGACGCTGGGTTACTAATGACGTTATAAAGGCAATAGCATATGTTGGCTCTCAACAGTCCATTGTCTAATTGGGATGGTTTTAATCAAATATGAATGTACCCAAGTTTTCTCAGCTAATGAATAAATCCCCCTTTTAAATAAGGATGGCAATTTCGAAATCTCCATCGAGGCAGCATCCTGAGGAATGCCTACATGAGCAGCAGTCATCACTGAAGGCCTCTAAGAGGCTGCAGCAACATACACTGCAGCCCAGTTCATTGTTTAAACAGTTCCTAACTGCCCTTCCCAGAGGTAAGCGGCAGCCAAATTGTTTTCCTTCATTTCACAAACCAGATATGTACAGCTTATGTGAACAGCCCTAAAGTTTACTTTAGTCTCTGTGTAAATACCTTCTACCACATATTTCAAACAAACAGTTCACTCATTAGAAAGGCAAACAGCGTAGTCGCAGAATACGAGCACTTGAGGAGAACCACACCGGGCAGAGAAATCCTCTGGCCCTGTGTAAACACTGCCTGCTCTGCAGCTCCGGGCAGCATCCGCCTGCAATGCCACTTCAAAAGCCTTTTCACAAATACTCCACATGACTGTTTGCAAGTAAATGATAACCCAAAGAGATTATCTGCAGGGCTGAGAGCCCTGATGACTATCACTACCACTGCACAGGCAGAGAAAGAAAATCCAAAACACTTGCTGCCAGCCTGGGATGAGATATGAAACTACAATGAACTCAGTGGCAAACCAGTAACATCAGCTTAACCTGTTAAACTGGAAAAGCAGTGCTGTATTGGTAGCCTGCTTTGGTGTATTTGGCTCCACAAAGGGCAGCAAGTTTTACCCTTAGCAATGAAAACGTTATTGCACCTCCATCGTTTTTAACTGAGCTGTTAAACGGGTAAAATCAGAGAGCTGCACAAAAGAGTAAGAAAGCTGCATAGCCAACAAATCACCAGATAAAGCACTAAGCTAATTCCTTCTGGACACAATACACACAGCAATTCAAATGCCGCAGGAGCACACAAAGTACTCTTATATCCCAGAAACAAGTACAGAAGGTGAAGGGAGAAAAAAGACAACTGGACACAGAAAGGAGAGGCAATGGAAGGCAGCCAGTGCTAGGAGGCTCCCCCACTCTCCCCTTCTCACACCCATGTGATTCCTGGGGACGCTCACTGCTGAGCACCTTCAAGAGAGATACACAGCTTAGCACTGCTTTATGTCAGCTAAAGAATTTTAATCAAAATACTGTCATTTGCACATTTGAGGGGAAGGACAGAAGGCAGCTTGTTACAAGTTAAGGGCACTTTCACCATGTTCACCACTACTGTCATCACCGGAGTGATCACAGCAAGCTACAGGGACACCATCTCTGCATCAGTCATAAAGCACAGACCCCCAGTAAGCCCAGAGCTTTCACATAACCTTCAAAGATAAATTATCAACTATCTATATGCTCTTAAATCAATTCTCAGGCAAAAAAGAAACAACCAAAAATCTAAATATCCTTCAGAAAGTTTGTAAACAGGGACACACTACACCTGGCTGTACAGTGAGGGCTCACAAGATGTAAAAGTGCTGAAGTTGTTCCAGCTATCATATAAAGAGGAGAAGAATAGATAACATTTTTATTAGGGGGAATCAAGTCATCAAATACAGACATGAAGGGTAGGACACCTCAGCAACTGTAGCTTCAACCCTGCAGTGATGCAAAACATACTTTTCAGTTATTCCATTCTCAGAGTAAAATTAAGTCCCACTAAGTCAGAACTGTTTTATCATTAATTTCAGCAGTCAGCATAGCCAGCTCTTGTGATTTTATCCTAAGTCTTATTTCTCTTTTCAGTGTTTTGAGTTTTTTTAAGCTTCAGTATTTTCAGTCATGTCAGTAAGTAAGAATTTCAGCATTCATTTAAGGGGAAAAAAACCCCAAAAACCAACCAAAAACCACACGTATGTTTCCAGCTGTTATGGTTGCCGAGAAAAGCTGGAAAATCAGAAATCCTCAGGTTTCATAACATGTGAGCAAATAAAAAGCTCCAAAAACCCTATACATGAATAGGTATGTAGATACAGAAAGGATCTTGCAGTTGGTATGTATGTGTTTTGGATGATCACATATACAAAGTTATTATTTTGAACACCTAGATACTAGGTGACGGCAGGACAAATGGTATCTGTCGGCATTAAAATCTCTGCATTTTAACAGTGATTATCTTTAAAGTTTTTTGCAGAGATTTTGGTCCATATTAGAATTGCTTTTCATTTTTCAATGATTTTTTTATTTGACTAAGTAGATGCTTCCTGTACACAGGGTAGTTTTTGTCCTATCTATTAAGAGTTGAGATTTTTTCTAAATTCTCCTTATATACCCAGATTAGAGTCTTAAAAGATTGCTTACTAAAAGACATGAGGTAGAATGATACTTTCTGAGAATTTTAGTGGAAAGGTTGAATTTAGGTTTAAAGTGGAAATAAAAAAATTAAGTTTCAGCATGAACTAGAAAAAATTACAATCACAACCAGCTCTTTTAGGGGCTACAATAATACAAGCAATGCATTTACTTTTATTATTACAATGGATAGCACAAGCTGACCTAATGCAACTAAATTCTGTTCTAAACCAGTTCTTGGACAGCTGATAATACTAACCTTTAGGTGCCAGGATTTGGGAATTTCCCGGCATACCAAGCTGGTTGACTTACTGACACTAAAAAGAGGACTCCAAACGCTGCTGCTCTTGTGGTTTACGTACAGTAAGATTTTCTTCAAGCAACTCTGATCCATTCAGAATGGCGAAAGAAAAATAAAAATCCGTTTCTTTCAAGATGTTTATGGCCTGAGGCTTTTCTAATACAAAAAGGGGAGAAACAATTTATTTTTATTATGCCATTCCCCAATCTTCAAGTTAAACCAGACCACTTCTGCAGTTTTTTACAACATTCCAGCGAGTCCTCTGTTCCAGTTTTTTGTTCCCTAGCATGTTCAGCTAGTAGCTGAAAGAAGTTATGCCTACCCAAACAACACACGGTTTTGTGGCGCTTGTGGTTCAAGGTGCCAGAGTTAATCTAAGCTCTATCTCAAGCACCAGCCAACAGACCACAGCTTTCCTTCCAAATCCATTAAAACCTCTTGCCACAAATGTCCAACCTGCATGGAGGAGTCAGTTTGGAGAAAAGGAAATTACACATCCTCTGACATGCAAACACAAAGAGTCCTAGAAACACAGGAAAAGCATTATCCCATCTTTCTTAAGTAATATAATTTCTGCTCCTCTGTTTACTTGAGCAGTCTGCAATGAGTTCCATTTCTTCTACCTGTACTGCAGCAATAAAAACCTAAAATCAGCTAAAGAGAACAACTCATGTAGGCATCTTATGAATGCACTTTTAGGAGTGAAATACATAATATGCATTCAATGAAGAAATCCAGGTCTCTATGTTAGCTCCATGAGATATCACCATGGCTTGTCTTTTCCAAGTGTTTAACTTGGGGTGACACTTCTTTGCAAAAAATGACCTCTCACTTGATGCCCAAGCCCAGGGTCATCCTTGAGAGACTCTCAATCACGCTTGAGTTCAGCAGCCTTCCTGATAGAGGAATGTGAACAAGTCAGATCAACAATAGCCTGTGCTCCTAGATTCCTCTTGATGACATACTCTCATTAGTCAAAATGAGATGGCAACCCTTCACTGATGTTTACAATAATAGTGGCACAGGCTGCCTTTCAGTGCAGATGAAGAGCACATAAGAGCGGCTGGTCCCTTTCTCATGCACAAACACCATCAGGGCTATAAAGCAGCAACAAGTACATTTGGCATTTTCTTCAGTTTACCAAAACGGATCTCCAAAACTTGCTGAATACTCCCAAATGGTTACAGCGGGCAGCAGGTTAGTAGGTGGAAAGCTATTTTTCAGAGGACCCATTAGTACATCATGGGTAGAACCTGGGGAAAACCAACAACAGAGGCAATCACCACCACCAAACTTCTACTGGGATTTAGTGAATGGCCTTATGATGACGTATGGCAGAAACTGAAACTAACAGATGCTGTTTCAAAAGGGCCAGTATCTACCACTTTCTCCTTCACACAAAAGGCTGGCCTCTGGCCTGTTCTGGCAGAAATCTAAGGAGCTACTTACTAAAGCACCCAGGCTGTAAGTTCCATTTCAAGCAGCATGTAAATCCTCAGGACAAGAGGTACATGCCTTTCCTCCCCTCTCACCTGAGAGATTTTGAGACCGTCAAAGTGAGGTTTGCAACAACCATGATTAAATGGAGAAGACAATCAACATTTGAGCATCAAGCAGGCCCTCATGGGCAAACTCAGGAAGGGCTGCCCCATCATGCCAGGCACATGCAGGGAGTTCTTGGCCAGGTGGGAAAACTGTTTTCAAGATGAAAAGCTCCCTTTGGCTGCTTTTGCTTCTGGCATTCATTCCTATTTGTATCTGATTACGAGTCTGGCACAGAATTTGCCTTTTGAAAAAAAAACCAAAAAACAGGGAAGAGTTTCCTTTTCAGACACAGGCTTTAGAGAGAAAACAAGAGACTCACATTCCCTCCTCTCCCAAGCTGCACATAACAGGGTAGAGGTCAGGGGGTGCAGCAAACTCTCTGTAAGTAATCCCCAATTAAGTTCATTCTTAACTGAAGCACTTGGCTCACGGGCAGACAGCATTTCTCCTGTGCACGTGAGCTCAACAGACAGAAATCCCCGGCTCGAAGCTGTGTGCCTTGAACAGAGGGAAACCCCTTCTTCTCTGGCACTGAGCTGGTGCTCACAGAGGACTTGCTGAAACCAGAGCCAAGTTAAGGGAATGTGCCTAGCACCAGATTTGCATCAATATGCTACTCAAGAAGACTGAAAACCCAGTTTACTAGCCTCATTTATATAAACCCAACAAACTGCACAGAGGACTTGGATTGTAATGACTTTTTGGGACCCTGAAAGAGGCTTAGCAGAAGAAGGAATTTAACCAACCCAAAGCAGTCTCATTAAGTGCTGCAATGTATATTCCATTCTTTAAGGCAAGCACAAGTCTACCAGGAGTAGGGACATTTGGTACATGCACAGAGCAGCCCACTGAGGCTTTGCCTGCATGCAAGAGATCTGAACCAGTATGTGCAGACATCAGACAATAGCAAAGCTGTGCTGAGGACTGGGAGCAGCCTCCAATGCATGAGCCACACAATGATCTGGTATGCTCCTTCAGCCCCAAAATGCCACATACAACTAAGCAACACGGACTCCTTCCTGCAGCCACAGAAAGAAGTCACAGCCTCCCTCCTCTGCTTTGGCAACACTGTTCTCATCCCTCATCACAGCCCCCTGTCATTGCTAATACAGCAGGGACAGTGGAGCGGGATGAAAAGCCTGGAGCTGCTGCCCCACAAGCGCAAAGCCATGCCTGCACTGTATGTGCCCAGTCTGGTTCGCAAGATCCCCACGAGAGCAGAGCTGTGGTAATATAAACCATGATAGTATAAACCCTGGCACTGCAGCCACCGTCCCGGCCTGTTTATCCAGACAGTGCGCCCAGAGCTGGGGTAGCCTGCATGCTGCCCACCACAGTCAGCATCAGCACCTGAGCCGGTGGGACACGGCTGGGCACAAGCACCAGCAGCAGACACACTTCGGAGTGCTGCCAGCAGGATGCTTAAGTAATGCTCCCGTTTTGCTCTCAAGGCAGCAGTGACCAGAGCCAACACCTCGAGTGGGGGCTCAGCAGTACTAGGCACTCTTTGACATATATGGACACATTCGCTCTCCTGTAGATGATCATACCTTACCAGCTCTTTAGCAGACTGAAGGCTAAAGCGGGCCAGGGAGTTTCCAGCCCGTCAAATAAAAGAGACGTCTGCTGGGAAGAGCTTTACAAGCCAATGTTCTCTATTTAATATCCTAGTGCCTCTTCATATGGTGTTAGCCTCATCATGAAACAAGAAAAAGAAGGGGGAGTGGATAAAAATCAGACTTTGGACATGATCCAAAACCCACATTCCCAAAGCGCCTGGGAATCACCATGGGGACAATTCAGTATACACTGTTTTTCATTTGACAGCTTCAGACTCAAACCCCCAGGCGCTGGCACGGGGGACTGTGCGTTTAAAGCCTGCTACACTGCTCCGGCCACAGCATCTGGAGTGGTTGCAGCAGCCGCTGCCACTGTAACAGGTATTACTTTTGCTGCCAAACCAGCTGGGGAAGAGCTATTGGCAAAGATCTGACATAGGGATGTGTGCAAGTGCTTTTAAACTCCTTTCCCCCACCACTTGCTGGCAGCAGCCTGTGCCAATACAGACGCTTTGAAACAACAGAAGAGAACAGAGAGAAAGTTGAAGGAGAATCAGGAAATAAAGTACAAACTAAAATAAAAAATCCCCCACAAGCCAGAGTCCAGCATAAACGCATGTTTTAGGATCTGTGTGGATAATGAGCAATACTAGAAAATCTCTGTGAGAAGGCCTCATAGAGCTCATTTCTTTCTGAAATAGGTACAAATCTGGCAGGCAGCAACTGCAAAGAGAAGTAAGAAAGAAGAAGGGAAAAACAGACCGGAGTTTGGCTCATGGATGAAGAGAGAGGGAAACTGGCCTCCTGCCACGGTGTTTGTGAATGGGTGGGTGTGTAGTATCCATTTCCTCCCAGTTCCAGGGGGAAAAAAAACAACAAGGAGGTAGTGAAATGCTTCGAATTATATGTTATTTGGTCACGCTTCAAAAATGTGCAACTACTGTCACATAATTTGGTATTTTCCTAGTATTATGGCTATTTTCTTGCAGCCCAACTTCTTTCCTAACAAAGATATTTTTCACCGTGTGCTGAATGTATTCGACTTTTACACACTATATGTCTATTCATAAAAAATGCAAGCCCTTTAACTGAAAAATTATGGATTTATGAGTATTAAGACTTTAATGTACCTTAACTGTCTTAAATTCTCATTCTGATTTCTACTGAGCTAACATTTGCTTCCAACATAAAGGGGCAGCAGCAGTGTTACAAGAGGTCTAAGAGACAATTTCATAGGTATTGCAAAAATTACAATTTCTCTTTAGTATATTTAAAGCATAACTACTGTACTGCAATGCTGGCAAGACAAAAAAGGAAAGACCATCTGATGACAAAAACAATAACTAAACACACAAATGAAATTAAGAGGTCTAATGTGGTGAAGTTTGAGGTGTTGCTGCTTTTTCCATAGCCGTACGATAAAATGTTGTCCTTGTCTTTCATTGTTTGGATTTAGTTTTTAAGTACAAATGTATATTAATTATAAAGCATGTCAACTGTGTGGTAGAGATATTCTAAGCTGAAATAATCAGGTAGCATTAAAAAGATTACAGCAATTTGAAACTTAGCTGCAAAACAAAACAAGCAGAACTGTCCAGAATATGTCACAAATCTCGCAGGAGGGACCAGACCTAAGAGGAAGAAGTATACAATAACTAAAGTCAAGACTAAAAGAGTAGGACTCCTCAGAAGAGACTGAAATACACAACTTGCAGATTTCCTAAAGTTATAGTTCCCTAAAGTAGAATCAAACCCAAACTTCACCATTATTGACAGTAATTTTTTGAACATTCTAATTCAGGTTTTCGCTGGGTAGTGTTTTCAGTGCTTAGTGAGAAATGTAAAGCTCACAGTAAGATACTGGAATAGGAGAATGGTATTTAATTCAGGGGGTATACCAGAAATGAAATATAACTTGTCCCTGCCACCTCCAAAATGAAGGCGGTTTAGGTTTCAGCAGCCATTTGTATAGTTTGTATACCAACAAAGAGCTTCTAAATGAACAGCTTTAGTAATCACAGGTAAAAGGGGGACTTTGGTCCACCACCCCACAAGCCAACCTGAGTGTGCTTCTGTACCACAAAGAGCAAGCAAGGGACCAGCAAAAGTAAAAACTCTGTTTATAACTCGTCCCCAGCTCAGCTTCACTTTAGGATTAAAGCAAGACCTCAGGGCCCACCTGTAAAAAAGAACAGCCTTCAGCCCTGAAAAAACCGAGTGCGTGCTTGAAAAGCATTTTCAAGATACAAAGTAGAGGCTGTCACTTAATAGAGTACAGGTATTAAATAATAATAACCATTTAACATTCCTGCAGAGCCTTTTAAGTCAACAACTTGTCACCTTGGGCTCAGCTGACAGCAGAGCAGAACAGCCATGCAAAGCAAACAAAGCTGTCTTTGAATCTCTTCAATCTCTCTCTCTCTCAGGGTTAGAATTTCTTACATATTTTCTTCCAATATCTTACCTTCAGAAAGGTTATGTATTTTGTTGCTGTCCTGCCACCTTGCACGACTTCAATTTTTATTCAAGTACAGACATAAAAAGAGAAGAAACCCCCTTTTGCAAGATGATTTAAAAAGAAGTATATATTCAGCCCCTGAAGGCTACTGTGGTTTCCAGAACAGCATAGGTTTTCTTTTGGTTTTTTGTTTGTGTTTGTTTGTGGTTTTTCTATATATTCAGTACCATGATTATACACGGATCTGGTAAGTTGTGTACACTTAACTACAGTATACCATACATGTTGTCCACCACTCAAACAATATTCTTATTTTCAGTTCAGCATAAGTTCACTCAAATACCAGGATGTGAGCTTTCATGCTGAACAGATATATCAAGTTACCTATTAGGTAACATCAGTTAGCCTGAGAAGAATCCATGCTTCTAAAGTTAAATGAAAGTTTTATTGAGAAAAACATCTGTGAGGTAGCTGGGACTACAGAAAAGCCTATCACTTCAGGCATATTCTAGAAACTAGCAAACACAGACACACAAAGTAGACAGAATCAAAGAGGTTCTTCTAAAAAGCCCTGAACAAAGACCCCTTTTTACTAACAGGTAAACTGGAAACAAAGACCTCCACAAGACTATTTGGTCATGTAAGATGTGAACCACAAAGTGGAAGAACCGCTCATATATTCAGTGGCACCTGAGAGTTTGGTAACAGGACTGACATCTGCGCACGTTTTCATCCCTAGGATGGTTATTGGGTTTCTGGAATGCTGTTTGCACTTTTACATGTGTCTTAGACCAGGCATTTGAGTGAATGAGAAAACTGGTCCATCCAAAAGTTTAGTGCTCAGTCCAAGGGTTTTTTCCTACACTGCCAGAAAAAAATCAATGACCCAAATACCTGCAGGATAATCTACTCCACCTTAATGAAGGCATCTATGTCACAGGCTGCCCTGCATGCTTCCAGCTCTCACCACAGACTACACAGGCTTTACACCAGTCACCAACATAATCTCCCCTTACTTACGTTTATCTTAATTCTTAGCCTTCATCTTTCAACCATTCCTTTCTCAGTATGTACAAACCAAAGGAAAAAGGGAACAACCAGAAAACAGGCTATGAATAAATGCTCTGCAATTTAAGACACATACATACATGTACACAGGAAAAGAAATAGAGAGCCTAAGTATTTCCACACCAAGTTGGTTACTTCCATGTGAAAATAATTAACCACAGGCAGGGCCACAAGAAATATATAGAGCATCATCAGTTGCGTTCACAGGAAGAGGGAGATACCTATGCATTCTAGAGCATGGATAGTAAAGACAAAACAAAGCGACATGTCAACTAAAACCTGTGGGGTACTAGAGAGACCCAAGTGAAAACAGCTAACAACAACTGCACATATATATTATCAGATGCACATGCAGTTTTCCCCTACACGGAGTCTGAATGTATGAGATTGCTGTTTAAATGTGATCACCAGAATAAAGTATGAGAGAGCTCTATGCCCTAAATTTTGCTGCCTTATCCTCTGTTAAATGAAAAACGCACTGTAGCCAGGTGTTCTGAGTCAGAGTACCCATTAATCAGTATCTGCAGAGACACTGTATGAAAAGAGAAGGAAAAATATCTGACTGAAATAAAGTACAAAGTGAGCAGAATCCAAGAAAAAACAAATAGGAATGGAAGCAATACATATATACAATAGAAGCAAAACACCTGTAAGACAAATTCCTTTAACTTCTTGGATACCTCATCCTGCTTCCAAAATCATGTACCTAGAGAGCTCATCAGAATAACCCCAAAGACACCGTGAGGAGGTTAATCCATACAGATAAGCTGAAAGCCACTAACTGACCTATTGATAGCATGTAGACAAACACTGACATCAATAAAAGACTTCAGTGAGCCATCAGTCCATATGTTGAATCAGGCATATTTTTTAAGGGGGAAGTATTCATTTGAGAACTGATTTTCCTTCCCTTGCAACTAGAATTCTATTTAAGTTTACTAACACTTAATGCTATTTTCAACATTAAAAAAAAACCAACAGAACTCATGAAGAAGCTGCATTTACATATATTAAGAGTTAAAATTAAATTTGTTCATGTTTACCTAGAAAAAAGATATGGGTAAGATCTTGCAAAGACTTTGCGGTTATTTTTAGCTGCCATAATAGGTTATTAATTCAGTGCAATAAAACCTATTATTAACTACTGAATGATAACTACTACAAAACTACCTGCTTGTATACTAATGCACGCAGTATAGGTAATAAACAAGAAGTGATGAAAGCCATGGTGCAACAGCAAAGCTACGATGTAGTCACCATCATGGAAATGTCGTACGATGACTCACATAGCTGGAGCGCTGCACAGGATGGCTACAAGCTCTTCAGAAGAGACAGGAAAGGGAGACGAGGTGGAGGGGTGGCCCTTTATAGGTATTGAAATTAATGATGAATGCTTATGGGTAAGAATTAAGGGGAAGGCCAACAAGGCTGACATCCTACTGGGAGTTTGTTATTGCCCACCCAGCCAGGAAGAAGAGGTGGACAACTTATTCTATGAGCAGCTGGAGAATGTTTCAGGATCATCAGCCCTCGTTCTTGTAGGTGACTTTAACCTACCAGACATCAGCTGGGAACTTAATATAGCAGAACAGAGGCAGTCCAGGAAGTTTTAGAGTGTGTGGAGGACAACTTTTTGTTTGACCTTTGGTCTATATTAGACCTGTTGTTTGCA